>JAYEVF010000044.1:0-339362 GCA_036346355.1 Rhipidocladum racemiflorum
AAGAGATAATGTAAGACCTCAACAATACTAGTTATATGCCTGTCACGTTGCTCACTAAAAACAAAATTGATAACAAAAAATAAAGATAAAAAAATAAAAAAATACTATTTCATAAGATCTCGTTTCTTGCAAAAGGCGGCTAATTAAAGATCAAACATCTATCTTTAACGTTTCGTTTCTTGCAAAAGCTGGCTAATTAAAAGCAACGCTTTGTTTCTTGCGTAGGAGCAATTAAGCGAGGAGCAATTAAGCGGGGCAATTAATGTGGCGTGGGAAGAAACTCTCACTTTATATAGTAGAGATATAGAGTGCATCTTTTGTCCGGTTAGGCCTATGTAGGATCGATATCGTGGGTGGAAGCCGAACCCTCAGGGCAGGTGTGCACTTGGCCAGGCTTCGATCCGGTGGACGCACTTGTCCAGGAGGCGACAATCAATTCGGACGAGGAGGCGTGGCCGGTCGGTATTTGCTAGAAAGCGTGAGATTGCCGGTGGCAGCGAGGCGTCTGCAACAAAGCGTGGGCGAGAGCGCAAAGCGATGACCACCGGTGCAAGCTTCAGATCCTGACGAACACCACCCGGTTCACGGCCGCTTACGCCAACAAGAGAAGGTGATTCTCCCTTCACTCCCCAATGCCAAAATCGTAATTTTAATCACGCTTCATTGGTTTATGCGTTTAGCATAGATAGAGATTAGACTATTTTGGTATTGAATTGAAATTTGAACGGGTAATTTCATCTATGCACCATCATATGTGTATTGGAATTTAAGATTGCTTTTAGTTTAAAACTAGTGCAATTGTCAACTTTGTATGCACATATCAACTTGTCTATGAAAAATCTTGCCCAGGCTACAATTTTTTCCTAGCTCTGCACCATTCGATATATACTAATATAGTAATCAGAGGGGGTGAATGATTGCGCGAAACCTAAAAACAAATTTTTAGTGATTATCAAAACACCCCTAAATAAATTATGAAAATTACTTCGGTTCAAGCAAAAACAAATTGATAGATGTTCATTAAAACAGTATTTCTACGAAAATCAACAAATCGGATTGATGTGAAATTTTAACTTTAGAAACTAGATTCAATTTAGAAACTAACACAATAAGAATCACCTTAATCGGATCTACGGATCGAAAGTTATGACCTGCGCCAAGTTGGTATGTCAGATTATGGCGGGGAATTAATCTAACCCTAATTACGAGGAAATTAATCAATATCTGTGAGAAATTAACCAAATCAAACTTTTAGATCAACAACTTGATGCCTTAGAAAGGTTTTGAAATAGATCAAATCAAAATTATCATGATGAAAAATGAATCAATCTAGAACCAAACCGGACATGCAAGCGAAGAGTGAGAAGAGCAGGGGATTACTGCATCAAATCACTTTGCGAGATCATAGGCGAAGCTACTCATGGGGTCAAGTGGTGAAGCCCACCTCACCTCAACCCCAAAACCCTCCCTACCCATTGGTATTAGCGATTAGCCATGTAATTAGCCATCACGAAATTCTAAAATGCATTGCATTAGTAGCAAATTAACGAACCGCGTGGCGTCTCCATGACTTCGCCATCGCGTCAGTTAAATCTTCATGGCAACAACGGCAAAGGCGGCGCCGCTCTGCTGATGCCTCGGCCTCGGCCTCACGCATAAGCGCCGACGCCTTACGTCTTCACAGGTGACTTGCCGTTACGACTCGGCCTAGTGCCTCGGCGGCTCGACCTCGCGCGCACCTCGCTTGATTTTGGATGTCTCTTTTTTAGCCCCCTCGTTGAATCTTTACGGCTCGCCACTGCTGGAATCGTTGTAGGGTAAAATAATGTAGCATGTACCGCGTAGCGATCTTGTAGCTAAATCGGCCATTTGTAGCAACCGAAGAAAAAACTTCCCACGATCGCCGTTTTGTCGTTGTTCTGCGATCGCCAGCGCGCGAGAGAAGCCCTTTTTTTTCTACTGCTCGCATAAAAACACATGAGATTCCTCTCCTATTTATACTAAACAAACCCTAATGAGTTGTATTCCAATACAAACATGCATATCCACCTAGCCCAATTACATATGGCCCAATATGTACACACAGCCCAAAAATCACATATGCACGCTGCGTCAGCCCACTGCCGCTACCACATGACTCACTCGCCTCCACGTGCATCGTTCTCTAGTCTACGAGCGTCGCATGACATCCTTGACCACTAGGACCTCAGGTTCCTCCCTGAATCTAGTCATGAACCTCGGTTCTTCCATGAACCTAGTTTCGGTCCTGTCACCGACCACGTTCGACCTCAAGCAGCGCTTGCACATGAACAAACACGAAACCATGTATGCGAGCACAAGTCCACGACTTGACTCAAGATCAATCCATGCAACCACTCACACGGCGCATTGCATCAAACAAAACAATTACCATGTTATCACAAGCATACCAATTAACCATCTGAAACAACATATGCACATGCACCACACATACCATCGCACAACCATTTTGCAATATCAAAATCAACACTATGCCAATTTTTCAACACATGATTTCACAAACTAAAGATTCACTATAGTTATGAAAAACTACGGTGAATCTTTAATTTATTAAATCACAGTTATGTTTGTTGGTATGCTCATGAAGGTAAGAAAGTTAAGTTATCATGTATTTGACTAGATTATAATTTATTGATTTAAACAACTTATACATTTCATGATTAATTGATTAGACTCAATTTGATGTAATAGAAATACATGATGAAGAGGTCGAGGACATTGGTTGAAATATAGTGTTGTTAAAGATGATGCCTTTTACTTTTATTGTTTTCTGTTTAAACAATAAAAACCTGGAAACTTTGGTTCTGATGCATATACAAAGCGGGGTTTAGTTATTGGAATGATGCAATCCAATCTTTTGAATAGCTTGTAAGCCTGATAAATTTACAAATCACTTCTTAAATATTATTATATGTTAACTCTTATCGAGCTTACTTAAACCGAGCTCAAACTCAAGTATTTTTTTTTTGGAAAAATAGTGCATATCGAATTGTTTATTGTTATCGATCTTAATTGAGCCGAACTTGAGCTCAAACCTGGTCCAGACGCGAACTTCAACTCAAGTTCGACTAGAGTTTTACCGAGCTCAAACCTAAAGCCAGGTTTCGCTTAAGATCGGCTCATTTACCTGCCTAGGTGGGACTGGTTATGCTGTGTCATGCAATCGTGCAGCGCGTTGGATGTGTGGATGAACTGATGTTGTCTATCATATCTAGCCTGGAGAGTCAATCGAGCCATTCAAATGCTTTCTGGTTTGTTTTTTCATAAAAAAGAGAGGGTCACACGTAGCGGTATCAGTGTATCACACTTCCTATAGCGCAGTTGTATTTCTAGTATGTATTTATATAAATCTAGCTAGCTCATCATCAATGGAGACCTAATAAATAGCTAGAGTTGGACCGAACGAAACCTAGCAGCAATCTATCAGAAATTCAGACATGCATGCATAAACACATAGCATGCAATTGTTTGATTGCTTCTGTTGTTTCTGTTCGAATTAACCAAACTTTGGTCAGACGTGTGGCTCTGGCTGAAGCTGTGCAATGATCAATACTTGTCTCGATCTGCGAGGAAAGAAGAGTATGTTTGACGCAGGCCGGACGCGAGGGATCAGAAAGCAATTAAATTAGGCAAGTACGAACACGGTCAGAGAGATCGCCCAGCCTGTGTTCGTCGACTTTCACTTTTTTCAGTTTTAACTGATTTGGCATTTGACTGTTTCAATATTTCACCAAATCAAACCCGTTTCTCAGTTTAATTCCATCCGTGGCCGAGTGATCAAACATCTGCAATTCATAATTAGTACGTACTGTGTTGATTAAGCCACTGCTCGAGTGTTATTAATCATATACCGTAGATGTGAATTTGTGTTGGGAGCTTTGGCATATATATTCAGAAAGTGGGCCGGCCTGCGCAGGCATGAGAAAGTAACTAGGATTCGAAGAAGAAGAAGAAGAAGAAGAAGAAGAAGAAGAAGAAGAAGAAGAAGAAGAAGAAGAAGAAGAAGAAGAAGAAGAATTAGTAACCAATTCATTGCAGCTTGAGCTTCTAATGGCCACTACCCCTCATTCAATTGCAGCTCTCCCGGGCTGATTCACCTCCGCCACTAGGAATATTTCAGAATTTGACACTCAATTCGCAAGCCTTTCGGCTCATTTGGATGACATATGGGACCGTATGTGTGTATGACAGTGGGCCAGAGTGTCAAATTCCGAAATGCGAATTTTAAAGAGTGTCAAATTCTGAAAAACTCCCCGCCACTCGCCCGTCTTCCCCATTCGCTGCAAGGTATTAAACCGAGCCTACTATTGCCTAGATGCTCACACACCACCTTCCTCGTGCTTTAACTTGGCCCTCCATTGCCGACGCGGCATGCATGCCACCGTGCTCACCGCCGCAGCACATTGCCACGGGCGGGCACGTCTCTAGCCGCCCCGAGCCCAGCTGAGCACTGCCCTAGAATCGCCCTACTGAGCTATTACTCCTCCCACCCGCGCCTGGCCGTCTCCGGCCTCCGCTCGCCCATTGTGGCGGCGCATGACCTTCACCTCCTGCTATGGGACACCGCTGGTGGCCCCATCTTGTCGGCCGTGCATGCCTGGTTCGGTCAAAACCCAAAAACGCCTTCACCGTAAAGCGCACTTCTTCTTTTAGGTTATTTTCAAACCGAGCCAATTGTTTTGCTTATAACTTTCGCGTTATAACTCCAAATTATCTCAAACAAGTTTCTAAATTTGTGTTAAATCATGTAGATTCTGAATATAGAAAAATATTTTAATTTTTATCAATATTAAGTATTTGAAATTCAAGTTTAAACTATAGGTCTAATATGTGCTTAATGTAAATTTTTTGCAGATGATTTCCAAATTTGTTGAAACTAATTTTTTCATATTCCTAATTTCATTATAATTCCAAATATACTAAAATATTTAGATTTGGACTTAGTTTGTGCAAAATGTGTGATTAGATTCGTTTCAATGCCTTTAAATTTCAAATGTTCATATCTAGTGTAAATGAGCTTCAAATCTAGTGAAACAAGTTTCTATGCCTTCGTATAAAGGTACGCTATCTGTTTATGCAAAAATATTTAGGTTTAGGCCATGTTTAATCATAAGCTACTATAGGACCATTTCATGTAATGTCAATTGGGTATACACGATTATTAAATGCATATGCTTAGTATGCACTACAAATGGGATCACAAGCAGGCGCATGTATTGTTCATGATAAATGATGAAATTTGGACATGTTTGGAAATTAATATGTGTTGTCATATAGTTTAAAAAGGTTGCATATGACAGCAAAGGATACTGATATTTCGATAAAAATAAAAATAAAACTATGATTTCACATGAGCGAAATATGGTAATAGCCGGGTGTGCGAGCGTTAACTTGCACGTAGTGTAGGGGGAGTCTTTCGCCCGAGTCAATTAATGACCAAACGTAGTGTTTGTTAAATCCAAGAAATTCAGTACAACCACAAGTGCTATTATGGTGTAGTCCTAACCAATTAAGTTACCTAGTCTAGCTTTGTATATTAGAAGGCTGAAGTAGCACAAGCATTTCTGGTAGATTTGCTTGTAAGGGGCTTCCACAATAAGTTGTGGGTACATGCATATCAATGCAACGATGCACGCCTTACTATAGGAAGAAGTGGGACAATGGGGTGTATAACCATTAGTCGTACATGGATTGCACAAATATCTTATGCCACTATAGTAAGGGTTTGTCTTCACTGATTTGGTGCAAAGTTAGGTTTATGTAATGTAAAGGTTCATGTCATGACCTCCTGGTCACACACCAAAGAAAGCGTGAAATAGCGGCAAAAGGATGTTGGTCATATCTTGTGGGTAAAGATATACACCTCTGCAGAGTTTAAATATTTTCGAAAAGCCGTTCCTGCCGTTATGGGAGTCTTAGTGCGCCAACACTAGTTAGAGTTTTGGTATTTTCACAAAATAGGTTGGAATTGAAAATGGTTATTGGAAAAAATCCTTATTTCAATTTTGGTGCCAAGGGATGGCGATAGATGATATTTTACTCACAATCATGGAGGACTTTGAGTTGTTACATTTGTTCATACTTGTTATTTATTTACATCGAAATGCTTTTATAAATTACGCTTGCAATCTACTATTCCGTATTTACAATCAATTTCGTTTTATGCAAATGAACTTAGTAGCCTTCTTCATGACATAGTCTACATTTTATTATATATACTTGTGATACACTACAAGTTTTGTGAGTACATACGTGTACTCAACCTTGTTATTGTTGATATTCAGAGAACGAAGAAACCTAAGTTCCCGACCCTAACGCAGTTCACGGGGACTTTACTGATGAATTTTTCTAAGGTTTACCCTTGTCAGTTGCATGTGGTATTTTGAGTAAAAGAACATCATCAAACCATGTATCTTCCGTTGTAAAACTTTTAAATTTGGCCAACATGCCATGTTGTAAGAACTAAGTTTCTATTATTGTATTATGAATTTGTATGGATGTGATGTTAATGTTATACGTATGCGTCTTAGCCACTGATCACAGGAGTGGTATTGTATGCACATAAGGATCGTATTCCATGCCAAAAAGGGAACTGCTAGCTAAAATGAGTGACCCAGCCGGCCGGGCGATCGATCTAATAGCCTTAATTATGATCGATGTATAGCCGTCGGTATTATGATATGGCAGAGAAATGCCGGCACCTCTCAACATAACGAACGATAGTAATATCCGATCGATCTGGACATGCCTAGCCGAGTTGCCAAAGGCGGGCCGGACGGACTACTATAATAAACCATGCAGCTGAGCAAGCCTGGCTGCACCCTGCTGATCGATTTAAGCAGCAGCAGCAGCAGCAGCAGCAGCAGATCGAGGGCCATGGCTGTAATAAATGAAATCAACTAATTAGGAGAAGATGGCGGCGGCGGCGCAGGCCATGGAGATGGAGATCCCCGGCGAGTGCCTGTACCGGAGCGAGCCGGTGCTGGTGTCGCCGAGCCAACCCACGCCGCGCCACACCCTCTACCTCTCCAACCTCGACGACCAGCCCTTCCTCCGCTTCTCCATCAAGTACCTCTACGTCTTCACCGCCGCCTCCTCCGTCCCCGCCGACGCCCTCAGGGCCGCCCTCACCAGGGTCCTCGTCGACTACTACCCACTCGCCGGCAGGCTCAGGCCCAGCGACGACGACGACGCCAAGCTCGTCGTCGACTGCAATGCCGAGGGGCGCTCTTCGCCAGGGGCTTCTTGCCGGGCCTCACCGCCGCCGACTTCCTGCGCGGCGGCGCCAAGCCTCACAAATCATGGAGGAAGCTGCTGTACAGAGTCGACGCGCACAGCTTCGTGGCTGTGCCCCCTCTCGTCGTCCAAGTGAGTAGCTATATATGCTAGCTGCTGCAGATTTCTGTCCATTACTAATTATTGATTACTACTCTAGCTAGCTAGCACAAATAATTTCCTTTCCTTTGGTTCAATTAGCTAGCTAGTACTAACCGATTCACTCACAATTTCATTTGTTTTACAACTTAATTACTACATCATGCTGCACTATGCATTGATAAATGTAAATATATATATATGGCGCCACTGGTAAGTACTATACTTGATAGCTATCCTATCTAGCTAGGTTTGATTTTCCTTGTGGCTGCGTGCCACCTTAAGATTAGTGCTAATCGCAAGCACTAGCTGACATATACTCAATTAGTGTGGTGAACAAAGAAAGGCTTGAGTAGAGTTAATGAAATGGAAAATACGCACGAGTATATCGTACAACCGCAATTAACTGAGGGATTGGTGTAATTAACCGTACCGTTCTTAATTTGTCGATGATCATTTGCTTTTTTGCTGGTGAAGTAGTAATTAAGATCATGCATGGAAGTGCTGGCTGGCAACTGATCCTAATTAATAATGTTATCATTCCCTTCTTTATTTGGGGTATTATACTAGGACTAGCAGCAGCTAGCTACTGTAGTTTATATCTATCCAGCCTTTTCTTCCCTCTAATTCAGTACATCTATCAATGCATGGTTGCCCTGATTAGAGAGAGAGAGAGAGAGAGAGAGCTTAATTAGAGGGAGGGAGGGAGAGAGAGAGAGAGAGAGAGAGAGAGCTTAATTAGAGAGAGGGAGGGTAGTAGTACAACTTGTGCTTATTGCAAAGTGATGGATGCAAGTGCTGGCCATCCTTAAAGTTGGCCAAAGCAAAAGGATAGGGTTAGGAGAGTCGACCAACCTGCTTTCTCAAAAGAAAAAGGCTTCATTTTTATACTAGGTGGGCCTTTCGAGGCCCAAACACCAGTCCACATAATGAGGTTTATCAATGATTCCACGCATAATTTCTCCTCCAATATATTCTCCGGAGCGGCTTTGTATCTAGCTAGATCACATTAGAATGACATCTTCCGTCTGCAGAGCTAAAGCAAATTAACCGGACCCTCCAAAAGCCTAGCTAGATAATCCATCTCATTTTCAATCCTTGTCATGCATATATATATATATATATATATATATATATATATATATATATATATATATATATATATAGACTACAATTGAAAATTGTAAAACGATACACTAAGGCTCTATTTGTTTAGGCTTAGAGCCTGTTTGGTTCAAAGTTAAGCGTGAGTTAAGCAAGTTTGATTGAGTTAGGCGTCCGTTTGGTACATAGCCGCCACACTTGTGGTAAGATTTCTTTACGTACCATCTAGGTCCTATGCATAAGTGATTTAAAAGTATAGCAAAATTTCATTTACCAGCCAAAGTATGGATTTAATTTTAATAACCTAATCTTACTCGGGTTTGGTATGAAAATATGGCAAAGTGTGCCAACCTTAATATATGAACCAAACAAGCCCTTAGTCATTTTTCTTACAACTTAAAGTCGGCCTTTTGGCTTAAGCATCTTAAAAATAGTTCGCTTTATACGTGGTAGAGATAGGTAATTTTACCATAACTTCAGCAGCATTTGTCTAAAACCAATCCTCAATAAGCCAAAAAAAACCGTCGGATGGCTTTTGATTTTTAGTTATACAAAGTCTTATGGCTTTTGAAAAAGTTCAGTTTCAGGTTTTTTTGGTTTCCATGTTGAAGAAAAAACTCAAATAAATAGGGTCCAAGAAATATTGTGATTAACAATCAAGAAATTTTTTAGCGTGTGTAGTTAAACCGTAAACAAGAAAGATAATACCACTAATTGTGTTGTGATTGCTGTGCACGGAACGGAATGGATGCATTGCACGGTAGGTGACTCATCTCGGGTGCGGCGGCCTCGTCCTCTGCACGGCCATCAACCACTGCCTCTGCGATGGCGTCGGCACCGCGCAGTTCCTCCACGCCTGGGCGCGCGCCGCCAGGTCCCACGCGGCCGCCGAGCCCGTCGTCCACGACCGCCGCTCCCTGCGCCCGCGCTGCCCCCCGCGCGTCGCCTTCACGCACCCCGAGTACAACGCCGCCAGCGCCAACAACGAACTCCTGGCCCAGCTGCTCGGGCATCCGCTGGCGCCGGTGTCTCTGACCTTCACGGCGGCGCACGTCCTCCACCTCAAGAAGCAGTGCGCGCCGTCGCTCAAGTGCACCTCCTTCGAGGCGCTGGCGGCGCACGTGTGGCGTGCCTGGGTACGCTGCCTCGACCTGCCGGCGGCCCTCCGCGTGAAACTCCTCTTCTCCGGTGAACGTCCGGCGGCGCGTGAAGCCGGAGCTCCACAGGGGCTACTACGGCAACGGGTTCGTGCTCGGGTGCGCGGAGTCGACGGTGGAGCAGCTGGTGGCGTCGGGCGCGCGGTACGGGGTGAGGCTGGTGCAGGAGGCCAAGCAGTGCATCGACGACGACTACGTGCGGTCCATGGTGGACCTCCTGGAGAAGCGGCGGGCCGGCAAGCCGGACCTGTCGGCGAGCCTGGTGGTCTCGGCGTGGACGCGGCTGGGGCTGGAGGACCTCGACTTCGGGGCGGGGAGGCCGGTGCACATGGGCCCGCTCACCAGCGAGATATACTGCGTGTTCGTCCCCGTGGTCGGCGACCCCAACGGCGTCACCATGCTCGTGTCCGTCCCGCAGGCCGCCGCAGAGAGGTTCGAGCACTATTGCTGCTGCCACCTCAACCCCAAGAGGGCGGATGTCGCCTTGGACAGCATGGCGTCCGACAGGAAGCAGCAGCAGCAGGGACCTGACGTGACATCGATCGCATCCTAGGTGTTGAAACAAAACAAAACAAAAAGTTTATGGCAATTTTCTCTTAACTTACTTCTCGCTTTCTTGCTTAATTTCAATATGTTATAATCCTCTGTTTATCTAAACTAATAAAAGAAGGAATTTACTCCGTTCGTCCACTCCACTCCACGAGCACCGAAACCCAACACCTTAAAAAAAGAGACTTTGTTTAAAATAATATATTTTCAAAATAATTTTACAAGAATAATACGTTGAAAAGAAAAATTATAAAAATACACCTATGTGGCGACGTAGTCTCTGTACTCTGAGAGACTCTTTCGCCAATTAAAATAACGATAGAAATTTGTTTTGTCGCGGATTGAATTTGACCGACGAATTATTTTGTCGTGGATTCATTTAGTCGACAAGATTGAGGTTTCTATCGCCATTTGAATTCGCGACAGGCCCTGTTACCATTTCAAATAGCGCGTGTCACCAATTCAAATAGCGACATATGTGTCTTTTTTGTAATTTTTCTTTTCGGCGTATTATTTTTGTAAAATTATTTTAAAATATATTATTTTAAAACAAGATTAAAACTATCAATCACCCCCTTAATCTTGTTTCTTACTTAACTCAAACTTGTTGAGGTAATCGGTCTCAACTATGACTTACCCAATTTATATTCGACACAGGATGGAGAATACATCTCCTCAACACCCCCGAACTCAACTTACTTAATTCAAGATGGCGAACACATCTATTCTACATCTTGAATTCATCTTCGACAGACATGAGTTTGGACGGCGAACACACCTCTTCAACGTCCCGGACTTAACTTCGACAGACTCGACTTTGAACGGCGAATACATCTCTTCAACGTTCCAGACTTAACCCTCTTACTTAATATAGCTTCAAAGCAATGCCGGTTCATCGTCACATTGAGCTTCGGCAAGGAGCGCTTTTTGGGTCGTGCCCGTGCTGGCCTAGCATGAAGGAGGCACGCCAGGCACGCCGGGCACGCCTGGCACAGAGACACTGCCGCGGTCCGCGGCAGGGCATGACGACCCACAGTAGGGGAGTGGGAGAGGGGGTCGGGGGTTACTCGACGAGCCGCCATGTCGCCTGGGCGTCGGGCCGCCGACGTGTTGCCAAGCCACTACACCACCGTGCAATTCTTGTTGAGCCACCACTGAAATTGTCGGCCAAGACCCACCAGCCGCCACGCCGACACACCATTGTCTTCTTTGCACGGAGGTAGCTTGTGCGTCGTGCTGCGGTGGAGAAGGAGGGAGGAGAGGAGAGGGACGGTAGTGCGTTGGGGAGGAGGGAGGCGAGGGGACGGCCGATCAAGCATGAGGAGGGAGGGGCCCGAGGCGACATGACAGAGAGCGAGAGGGCGGGACCTAAGGCGGCAGCAAGGTCTCAGGAGGCGGAGCTAAGGGGGTAGTGAAGTCTGGAGGGGCCGGAAGAGGGGCGGCGATGCAGCGAGGAGGCCAAGGGGTGGTGGTGCAGGGAGGCCGAGGGGCGATAGGATGTAGGGGAGGCTAAGGGGGCGGTGGTTGGTGACGTGCGGTGTGGGGAGGTAGGGAAGTTGAGGGGGCGTCGAGAGGTGCGGGGAGGCCGAGGGGGCGGTGGGGGCGTCTGGTGGTGCGGGGAGGCCGAGGGGGCAGCGGGGAGGCCAAGGGGGTGGTGGGGAGGCCGAGTGGGTGGCAGGGCGAATTTGGGGAGGAAACCGACCAGATCGGTGGAGAAAAGGGGGGAATAGGAAAAAAGAGGGGGAAAGGGGAAAGGGGAAAAAAGAGGGAAAAGGTGAATAAAGGAAAAGGGGAAAGGGGAAAGGAAAAAAAGAGGGGGGATTTTTTGGATTTGGATTTATAAAAGAATGTTGAGAGAGAAAAGAGTGCATTTGAGTTTGACTATTTTTTGGATGTGAAATTGGGAAATAACAAATAACCCTCTATAAGGCTGAATTTGATTTACCCCTACAAGTGTGTGTATAATTGTTTTATTTTTCCCTTAAAGTCATTTTCCTACTGATTTGAGTGGTTTTCCATTGACGTACTCTTCCTCATCTACTATATTCTCAACTCTGACAATCCTCTTTTTTCCTTGAAGAACTACATGGCACTTCTTGTTAGATGGGTCGGTTACATAGAAGATTTGAACAACTTGGATAGCAGTCTGAATCTGTTCATCTTGATATATGACACGCGTTCGAGGTCCACAGTAATGACGTTTTACTATTCAACCCTCACCTGCTGTAGGTGGACCCATCGTCACCTAAATATCAGGTTCTTGAATAGTATGTAGTCAAACTCCCACATCTCCTTTATGAACCCATTGTAGGAGCTCCTTGTCGAGCCAGTGGTATTGAACGCATCAATGTGGACACCGCTATTTTGGTTTGCGATCTTCATATCCTAATCTCTAGTGTAAAATATGTACTCATTTAATGCATATCCTTTCCATGTGATAACTTGATAAATATTGGCCCTTTTGCCAACCATGTCAAGATCATGATCGATGCACGATGAGTTGCCAGTGATGGGTCACTCCTTTGACCATTTTTTGAACTGAAGGTTGTGCTGTCTCGTGATCCAAGACTCCTGCCACGTCGGATTCTCTTACCGTAGCCAGTGGTTGTGCTCTTCAATATACGGGGAGACTACAGCCATGTGTTGCAAAACTATGAAATGGGCTTGAGAGTAGGCAACTGGATCAGGCGTGATTGCTTTCCTTTCGATGGTCTCGACATCCTAGAGCCTCCCATCATGGCGAGATTGAGGTACACCTATAGGTTCAACCCAAGCCATGTAATCGATGCAAGACGCGACGACCTCTTCGATTGCGTAACCTTCGACAATGCTACCATCTGACCGAGATCAATTCCGTACGTATGATTTGAGAATTTCCATGCACCTCTTAAATGGGTACATGCTATGTAGGAACACGGTCCTGCACACCTTTATCTCCCTCACAAGGTGAACAATAAGATGGACCATAATATCAAAAAGTGATGGAGGACAATACATCTCAAGATTACACAAAGTCATGACCACCTCATCCTGCAGAGCATCTAGTCCTTCGGGATGGATGACCTCTGAGCAATTGTGTTAAAGAAATAACACAGTTTCATGATTGTCTCTTGGATCTTGATTGGCAAAATACTTCTAATTACGATAGAAAGCATCTGTGTCATCAGCACAAAGAAATCTTGATATTCATGCCAGTTAATTTCAAATACTGCATTAAAACAAGTCTCTTCATGTTGGAGGAGTAACCGGATGAAACTTTCACACCATGCAAGCACAGGCACAGTTCAATTTTCTTAGCCTTGGAAAGCGTGTAACAAGCAGGTTCGTAGTACGTTCGACCTTTGTCGGTCTCTTTCGATGCTAACTCAGGTCTGATGCCCATATCTACCAAGTCAAGCCGTGCGTTGATACCGTCCTTTGTTTTGCCCTTAATATTCAGTAAGAGACAAATCAAGCTATTGCATACATTCTTCTCTACGTGCATGATATCGATGCAGTGGTGAACTTCTAGGTGATCCCAATAAGGTAGTCCTAAAATATTGATCTCTTCTATATGTTCCTCTCACGGACCCTCGATTTATGTCCCTTTCCAAGAACAACATCCAAATCCTTAACCTTATCATAAACAGCTTCCTCGCTTAAAGGGCTTGGAGCTGAATCGTCCTTGTTCCTTCCATGAATTGTTTTTTTTATCTTGCGGTATGGGTGATTCCTTTGAAGAAATCTACGGTGATACATGTACATAGTTTTGTGCAAGTGATTCAGCCACACACTCTCAGTATCATCTAAGTAGTGAGTACGGGCTTTTCCTCCTTTTGTACTCTGGCCCGACAGGTTAGTAGGGCTAGGTAATCTTTTATAGTGCAGAACAACAGGTAGTGCAAAGTGGAGTTCTCTCATTTGCACGCATTCCATACTTGCACCCCAGGAACCTATAGTATTTATAGATCTTCCACCAATGGTGCTAGGTACACATCAATGTCGTTCTCAAGTTGCCTCGGCCCTTGGATAAGTACAGACAGCAAAATGTACTTCCACTTCATACACAACCAAAGAGGAAGGTTGTAGATACAGATATTCACAGGCCAAGTGCTATGTCGGTTGCTTATGTTACCGAAAGGATTCATTCAATCTGTACTCAATCCAAACCTTATATTTCTCGGTTCTGCATCGAATTCTGCAAACCTCCTATCGATGTTTCTCCACTAGGAAGAATCAGCAGGGTGTCTTAGCATTCCATAATCCTTACGCTCCTCTGAGTGCCAACATAGCAGTTTTGCATCCCTTCGGTTGGCAAATGTACACTTCAAACAGAGAATTATAGAAAGATGTCATGCCACCTTAGCAAGAGATCCTTTCTTCACCTCGATACCCTCGCCGTCGTCATCTGGTTGATTCTTACATTTGCATCGGGATGCGTTGTATACCAGACATACATACAAGTCTGCATACTCTTTACGGTAGAGGATACAGTCATTCATACATGCATGTATTCTTTTTACTCCATTCCCAATGGACAAAGAACGCTCTTGACTTTGTATGTGGTTGTTGGCAACTCGTTTCCCTCCGAAAGCATGTCCACTAATAGAGTTAACATCGCCTTGAAACTCTTGTCGGACCAACTGTTGCTTACCTTCAATTTCAACAGTTCAAGCACAAACGACAACCTTGTGTATTTTGACTTGTAGCTCGAGAACAAAGGTTTCTTTGAGTTGTCCATCAAGCCCCAAAATTTACCATACTCTCTGTCATCATGGTTCCCTTCTGCATCATGCGGTATATGATCCAGATTGTTATCTTGTTTCCTATCCTCATGGAGAGCACAATCGATGTCATCGGCTTATCATCAACCGTCGGCGATGTTACTATTGCACACCTTCTTATATAATCTGCTCTTTACCATGGTGGTCCAACATGTATACCCTTTTGTAACCCCATAGAATCAAGTGTGCTTCGATTTGGGCGAATTACCATACATTCTCAGACTATCATGATCAATGCATGGATAAGATATAAAATGGACCCCTTATTAAGCATATTCTCCTCTGACTCTTCTAAAAGCAAAGATGTCATTAATGTACTCGGCTTTTCATACGATTCGTAGTGTACATCTAGAGTTCGGTCCATCTATGTATGTACGCTATGTATATAACAATATATAGGTGTTAAATAATGAAGTACACTAAAGTGCATGCACATGCCCGCATTCTTAATTAAATTAGAGAACAAATTAACTAGTTGGCTAAACCAAGTACATATATTCAATTTCTCTTTACCAAACTAGCTACCTCTTAGATCACAAACAACAAATGGATCTAGCTAGCTACAAGCTACATCTAAAACCACTTATGCACTACTTAGCTTAATTTAGTGCTCTAAAACTCAATTAAATTGCTTATATGTCTTCAAATTCTCAGATCTCTTTTATCAAGCTAGCTAATTTCTTACATGCGTAGAAAAGAACAAAATGGATCTTCAATTATCTCTTTACCTAGCTAGCTCTACATCAAGCTAGATCTAAACCATATCTTCATCACCAAGCTAGCTAAATCAAGCTAGATCTAAATCATGTTTTCACCAATTACTACTTTAGAAAAAAAAAACAAATAGACCTACACCAACTTAGATCTAAACCATATCTTAAAATATTTCAAGCACACCGGAGGAAATCTCATCAGCACTCTTGACCTGTCGATCAGCTTGCAATAATATTTCAGCATGGACTGTCCATCTTCGATTGAATTGGTGGCCGTGGTTCTCTTCTCGAATCTCGATGGTCAACACTGACCGACCGACTGATCGACGCCTGACTAGCCTTCTGGAAAGAAAAGATTTTGCATGCATATATGTCGGTTTGGAATTTGGAGATTCGTGATAGCGCAAATCTAAATCTAAATGGGTCCCGTCCCAGTGATCACAACAGTAGATGCACATATACCCTGTATATTATTAATCTAATCGCCTCGACATTCGTGCGCGTCAAGATTTGATGCCTCCTTTCCTCGATCGAGCACTCTCGCTCGCGATCATGCATTGCTTGCATACCCCACCAATTAAGGAGCAACTATATCGATCTCACTTCTAACGAAATTAATCACTTCTAACGAAATTAATTAAAGAAACAACTTGTTCATTAAATTGGGTATGCGAGGGAAGAGAAGAGATGAGAGGTATATATTGTCCGAGCTATTCCGTTCTTAACCCTGCAAATTACTCCCTCTCGTTCACAAAAACTTGTTCATTAAATTGGGTATGCGAGGGAAGAGAAGAGATGAGACGACCAGCAATGGAAAAATGGAAATGGAGATCTGACACAATCGATCCAACTAGCTAGCTAGTGGCCTAACCTTTTTGTAAAATCCAACTAGCTGGAGGAGAAGCAGCAGCAGCAGCAGCAGCTTCCGATGATTGATTGCTCGTTCGTCAGCGGAGCGGATTAGCACAATTAAGAGGAGGCCGGGCAAATCAAATCATTTGGTTCTCCACGATCGCTCGTGGAATCCTTCGAAAACAGCACCAATCTGCATGCATTGTACCTCTTTTTCCCATCATGCATATATTTTATGTCCGTCCTTATCTAGGAGGACCATATATCAGATATACTAGCTCCCACTCTATATATATTAATTAAACTTGTAGTACTCTTTTTTTGGTCAGGCTATTGAATCAAACCCAAATCAATTTTTTTTTCTCCCACTGATAAATCATGGGATGGCGCATCAATCTTGTCTGTACTTAATAAGTAGTGCTATGGGCTGGGCACGAATTTCTTTTTAAATAATAATTTTTTAAAAAAATTATATAAATAATATAGCAATTAAAAAACAACAAAAATACCCCTTTGTCGCCAATTCTAATGGCGATAGAGCGGAAGAACCCTCTCTATTGCCAATTAAAATGCCGAGACCTCTCTGTAGCCAATTGAATTGGCGAAAGAGAGGAAAACCGTAACGGTGGCCTCTCTGTCGCTATTTCAATTGGCGACAGAGAGGGATTTAATTAGCGACTGGCGACAGATTTTTGGCTTCCTCTCTGTTGCTAGTTGAAATGGCGATAGAGAGGGAAATTTAGTAATTTTTAAAATCTGAGAAATAATACCTTTGGTAAAACAAAATAGATAAAGGCCGTAGGTATTTGAAATGGTGATGGGATTTATGTCAACATTGTAAATGGCTACATAGGTGTGGCGCGAGCGAGATTTTATGTCGCCATTTTCTGAGGGAGGTTTGTTAAGTAGGAAATAACAAGATACACAAAATGCATATAAAATGAGAGAAGAAAGGTTGCGTAATAGGTGTGGCATGAATTTTTTTAAATAATATTATTGTAATTAAAATTTATAGAAAATATACACTGATTAAAAAATAGCGACAGAGAGCCCTGCCCGATAAAAAAAGAAAGAGGAGGAGAAGGAAAAAGATGGGAAAGAGGAGAAGGGAAAAAAGAGAGAGGAGGAAAAGAAAGAAGGAATGGGAGGAGAAAAAAAATCGTAGAAGGGATGTTTAATGTTGGTATAAATGGAATGAAGGCAGAGAATATATGATTCGTAAAAATAGCATAGCGTAATGTAGAAAACACAGGAAACATGCATAAATATATAAGGGTACATAGCATTACATAGAAATGATGGATTAGTGTACATAGCATGACATCGTAGACATAACATGACATAGAAAATGTGCAAAGAGACATGGCACGACGACATGGAGGAACCATGAACGAAAACTACAGCTAAGATACATGTGAGCCTTTTGAAATTGTAAAGAAGTCATGCTGGCTGTCGTAGACCCTATTCGGAAGGCTGGAATGAGTAACCATATGGTGCCCACATGGAGTGTTGATCGTCAGGACAGCGTGGAGCGAGCTCTTTGGTGGCGATAGTGGCGACACAATTGCAGCTCGCATTGCCGCAGCGGCCGATAAGTGTGGTAGTTCTTTGCCGAGGTGGGCGACCTCTTCATTGTTCCTCTCCCTGAGCCTTTGATGGCGTAGGCCGTCGTTCTGGGTCTGATGTTCTAAGTTCTACCTATGGAGCTGGTCATTCTCGAATTGTACATATTTTTTTGGACAGTTCGAGAATATGTGATACAGGCAAGTTCCTAATGAAGCTGTTGTACAACTCTAGAAAGTTTGACAGCATCCCCTAGTGTTCTTCAGATACACACTCTCTTCACTTGTTGTCGATACATGTATTTAGAAAACAGCGGGGGAGATACTGTCAAAATTTTCTCTGGAGTTGTATAACAGGTTAGGAACTTGTTTGAACCATATATTCTCGAATGGGATTAGGACCTGACCTAATTAGAGATTAGGAGCCATCACTGGTACATACTTAATTGGTCAATAGATAAACGTTTCTTTAAGATCATTCAATTCTTCAACTTTGCTAATGCTTCCATCCTTATTTTCTTTCATTGAAGTCAAAAGAATTGCAAGCTTAATTACTGCATTAGGTATTTCGATATCACTATTGATGTTTTAAATATGCATGTCTCCTAACTAGAAAATTGAAAGCTCTTAAATAGGGAAGAAGGGATCGAGGTAAAACTATATATATTAAAACCTGTCCTCTATTTTGCGAAGCTAATTAAATAATGTCTTAGTATTTGAAATAGCTAGCTAGTTGTCGATCAAATTTGTTATTAATTTATAGTTTGTGGTTTAATTGTAGATGGACTGTGAAGAATGGATGTATAAAAAAAACTATATGAGTGCTGAATTTCAGAGGGGGGGTTAAGAAGTTCATAAGAATTGCAAAAAAAGACATGGTTAAGACAACCAATTAGTAAAAAGCCTGAGGGTAGTATTGTTGAAGGTTATGGGACCAAAGAGGTTATTGAGTTCTGCATGGACTAGCTAGGTAAAAGACAATCAATTGGTGTTCTTGTATCTTGATATAAGGGCAAACTTGGTGGCAAAAGAACCATTGGGTCCAATCTAACGACTCCATAGTTGGATATGTACTGTAAAGCGCATTTTACAGTCTTGCAATATAGTGCAAAAGTTAATCCATACATCCAGCATCACAAGTTGATATTATGGGAAGAGAATCTACATATGGATGAGCTTTCCATCATATGAGAACACAACGATTGATTCCTCACATGGTTCAAAGAAAAGGCAAATGTCCTTTATTAGTGAAATTTGTCAAATGGTTGGTGATGTACCAATATTTAATATCTGAGACATGGCATGGAGTGCGATATTAATGACCATCTTTTACACTTTAAGTCAAGATGCAAAAGTACTGATTCAAAAGCAGTGGTGTGCCCATAGATGCTTTGTCCGATGATCATCACTCGAAAAGAGGATCCTCAACTGCAATGAACTCCTGCTACAGGATGATCGAAAAAATTTAGAAGCTCGATTACAAAATATACCAAGTTTCACTATTTCGATATAAGTGGGTGAGACTTCCACATGGAGTGAAGGTCAACATGAGAGGTTTTACTCTTGTAGATCGCACTAAACTCACATACAAAGATGAACCGTTCATCCTTGCGAAGCAAGCAACTCAAGTTTTCTACGTGTATGATCTGGCCAATCCGAGGTTGCACGTCATCCTTCATGGAAAAAGATGGATCATTGGAGTTGAAAATGTCGTAGATGAAGAAGAGTATAACCAATTCAATGAAATGCCTCATTTTGCAGATGTGGCATGTCTTAGCGGTGACGATGGCACACATGAAATAAATTACATGCATGTAGATCATCCAGAAGGGTTGTATTGTCAATAAAAGGGATTGCGTCATATTTTTTTCTTTATGTCACCATTGACAATTTAATCATGTAGTTTCGTTGTTTCTACAAAATTTAAAAAAGCCAGCTATTTTCCATGATTAGATAGTATATCTTCATATGAAGTACATCTTGTTTTCGACTTGCAGAATTTCTAACGTATGCTCTCCTAAACGTTTTGCTCATAGTAACAACAAGACGATACAGCCACAGCTGTTGTTCCTCAAAGAACACCACCACTAACTGAGGTTAGCACCCTTAAATCGTTGCATTCTCATATTTTGTAAGTGTAAATTTACAGAATACATTTCATAGCCCACCTTCATATCCTACAGAATGCTCCCATAAACAAAGACTAAACACCCAAGCGAACATTATACACTACCACTAATGATCTGGATGCTTCCCAAAGCAACACAAGGTTATACTTTTAAAATTGTTTACGCGTGCATTACTACTATGGTCACAGGTAAAAAGCCCCATGGATTGCAACACACAATGCTTTCGTATGGTCATATTTGGCATCACTGTTGTTTTCATTTATCGATTCTATGTGGAGTGCTTTCTTGATCTTAGGATACACACCTTACCTCTTCCTATGTGCAGATGGACTATACTTTGCTAAAGAATGTAGTATACTATACTTTGCTACAGAATTCCGTATACTATACTTTGCTAAAGAAAGCACTCTGCATAGAATCGATAAATGAAAATAGCAGTGATGCCAAATATGGGCATCAGATAGTATATGACAATTCTCTGCTATAACGAATCATATGGGCTTGTTTGACAACTATACGGGATTTTGCACAGGTCATGACAAGTATAAGGGGCACTACTCCTCTTTTCTCAACCAATTCAGTCGCGACGACCAGGACAGAACTAACCATATTATTTGTAGCCGCCAGATAGAGTTACAAAAGTTCACCTGAAATGTGTGAGACCAATGTAGGCGGGCTTTGCAAATAATTTTTAATATCATAGAAGGCCTTTTCTGCTTCATCAGATCAGTGGAATTTATCATGTTTTCTTATTACCTTGGAAAAAGGTACACCACGTTCTCCCGATCTGAATATAAAGCGACTAAGAGCAGCCATCCGAATAGTTAATCTTCGTACTTCCTTTACTGAAGAAGAAGATTTTAAGGATTCAATGGCACAAATCTTCTCAGAATTAGTTTCAATTCCGCGTGAACAAACATGGAATCCTAGCAATTTGTTAGAAGAAACTTCGAAAGTACAATTTTGGGGATTTAATTTTATTCTATTCTTCTTCAAATTACAAAACATTTTGGTCAAATCCTACAAATGGTTAGTGCTTTTCTTGCTCTTTACAACGAGATCATCACCATAAGCTACGACCTCCTGGTGGCCAGGGCGGGGACGAGCTCGTGCTGCTCGTGGCGCCGGGCTAGGTCGTCCCGGGGGACGGCCTTCCGGTGGTTCGGGCAATAGTGAGCCCGTGCCACTCGTGGCACCCGAGGTAATTTATGGGATCTATCCGACCCCCCGACAGCTAGCCCCCGAGGTTCGAGTGGAAAAAGGCCTAGAAAAGGCCTTCCTCTCGGGCCTACCGTCTCTCGAGCCAGCCGGGTTGGATGTGGCGAACAGCCGCCTCGACCTCCGGGCTATCAGCCATCCCCAGGGAACGAGCTTTCGGCTCGGTTTTGCCGTGCCTCGGGCGTACGGACTAACTCCCATCCTACCAACGGATCCTTCCCCGGAAGCTTCATTCGATCAGTACGAACCGCTCCCCCTCGGGAACCGTCGCTCGGCAGGATAGTTTCGGTTTGCGTGCCTACGTGTCGCCACCTGTGTGGCGAACGCCTCAACTGCCCCCTGCGCCTTTAGGGCTTCCTCGACCAGAACGGCGGGAACCTCTTCGTTCTCTCGTTCGGTTTTTAAACACCAGAAGAGGAACCCTAGATTCACTTGGCCTTTCAATGATTAGTGCGCCCCACACTTCTCCACTCCAGCGCTCGTCTTCCTCCTCGATCACCTTCTCCACCCTCATGGCAAAGTTCGGCGCTAGCAAGCTCGATAGGCGCAGGCTGGAGACCCTTGGCGAGCGAAAGTACCTCGGCCGGCTCATGGAGAGCCGCCGGTGCCGAGGAGAGCCCCATGGCCGGAGGAAGGAGATCGTCTCCACCGAGCTCTCTCGCCATAAGCAGGCTTGAGCGCCCGGCGAGATTCGAGGCCGTACTCGCCTTCTGTGAGTGCGAGATTGTTCACCTCCACCCCAATTCCATTCTCATTATGGCCATCTTCGTCCATCTCTGCGAAGGGTTCGTGGGCGTCAAGCCTACCCCTAGCCTCTTTCTCCACTTCTACACTCTCTCGCCTTGCCTTGCGCCCCTCGCATGGCCGGCCGCTTTACTTCCGCCTCCGACCTACCCGCGTCACAGTGCAGGCTTCACGCTCAAGGACTCGGTGTCGGGGTGGGCTGACTCTTGGTTCTATCTGAGGAAAGTGGAGGGCAGCTCGCTTTCCTACTCCGGTGCCAAGGGTCGTGCCGTCGAGACGCCCCGACCACCCGTGCAGCCCGAGGAGGAGAAGGTGCTCATCTTTGATCAACGAGCTCACACCTTTCGAGGCTGTCTGGTCGGGGCGTCGCCGGGATTACGTCGAGGCAGGGTGTCGCCCCTCAGGAGGAGGGTACACCCCTTCTTCAAGGTCGAAGGGTGGCAGGACATCACCCGGGAATCACGCTTAGGTACACCACCGCCCTCGACCTTTACTTTGAAATAAAGGATATTCGACCTTATTGCTCTTTCTCGGCTGGTAGCAGCTCCAGCGGAGGCCCAGGTGGGCGTGAGGGTGTCCGAGATGTTCGGCACCCCTAAGGCCAAGGAAATCCTAGAGGGCCGCCAGATCCCGAACAACGTCCTTAACCGGACCGAGGCGGTAGGTCCTGTAGGATCGAAGTATACGAATATAGCAATCAGAGGGGGGGTGAATGATTGTGTGGAAGCTAAAACCAAATTCTTGATCTATTAAAAGTTCACCCCAAAACAGAACCAAATAATTGCCTCGTAATCGACAAAAACAGAATGATAGAGGTTCGGTAAAACGCGAATTCCCGGAGATCCAACCGTCGAATCGATCTGAAATTTGGACACAGGAAACTAGATTCCAGTACGAATCGAACCAAAAAAGAATCAGCTCGATCGGACTTACGGATCAAAAGTTATAAGCTTCGTAAGATTGCTGATCCAGAACTTGACGAGAATCAATCTAATCAAAACTTCAAGATTAAACAAGATCTTCAAAAGATTAATCAACTAGACTTTGAGAAACTCTAAATCAATACCCTAGAACGGTTTTGATGGATCAAATCAAGATGAAACTCAACGATCAAAAACCAATCTAGAATTAGAACATGCATGCAAACAAGAACCAAAGCAGAAAACACAGTAGCGGCGTGGTTCTTTGTAGCATAAAAATCTTGGAAGAATTGATCTTTATTTCTTGTCTAAAATACTCTCATCAAAAGAGTACAAACCCTAAAACCAAGCTCAAAGCTTGATGCGCTCAGCTCTACTTAGTTGGATGCCCTTCAACAGGAGACACCCCTCCTATTTAAAGGAGCAAAACACAAGGAGTTCTGAATACAATTCCTAATCTAGAAGGAGTCCGTATTCAACACAACTCCTCTTGGCCCAACCTGGCCGAATACAACTCTTGCACGCGTATGGCAACCCTACCATACTCACGTGACTAACACTTTGCACGCGTATGGCCACCTGCCATACTCACGTGACTAACACTTTGCACGCGAATGACCTCCTGCCATTCTCACGTGACTAACCATTCTTCATGTGCACCATTCTCTTAGCCCGAACGTCCCGCATGACATCCTTGACCACCAAGACCTCAGTTCCTCCTGAACCTAGTCCCAGAACCTCGGTTCCTCCATGAACCTAGTTAGGTCCGTCATCGACCACATTCGTCTTCGAGCAATACCTGCACATGATCAAACCACAAAACAATTCCGAGCACAAGTCCACGACTTGACTCACATTAATCCATGCAACTACTCACACGAGCATTGCATAAAATCCACTTCAAAAGAAGCATCATGAAATCATCACAAATTTCATAATCTCAAATTCAAATTATTTCAATTCTGCTCAAAACCCTAATTCAGCAAAAACGCATTCACGACGGACAAGGAAATATGGTCCGGCGTACACATGAAAAATCACTCAAAAAACCATTCTGGCAGACGAGACAAAATCGGTCAGTTGTACAGAAATGAAAGTTTCGGTTCCAAGAAGAAATCATTACAGCGAAAACACGTTCACGACGGACAAACAAAATCGGTCCGTCGTACATGCGAAAATCAAACCTCAAAAAGCCATTCACATTGACCAAAGAAGTTTGTCCGCCGTACATGCAAAACTTCTTGGTTTCTTGGAAGATTGAGTTCGACTCATGAGCTCAAAAACACGTTCACGACAGACCCAAAAACTTTGTCCGTCATTACATGCACAACTTCTTGGTTTTTGAGGAAAATTGAATTTGGCTCAATGAGTTCAAAAGCATGTCCACGACAGGACCAACAAAGTTTGTCAGTCGTAGATGGAAACTTCTTGTTTCTTGAGATCTTGGTCGCGCCAAAAGCGAAACTTACTGCTTCTTGTCAAATTGACAAAACACATGAACAAACATATTTGCAAATTCAATTCTAAGCCAATTTTTCAGCACATGATTTCACAATCTCCTCCTTGATGAAAACATTGGCAACACCACTTAGAATTGAACATTTGGCATTCACTTTACAAAAGATTTTGAAATCCAAAGGATCAAGGACCAAAAAGAAAACACAGAATTCCCCCTTTAACCAAAATGCAAGTCTCTTGTATATTTGCTTTGATGCACAAAAGTACCATCCTTCGTTTGCTTGATTTGAAATCCCAAAAAGTATGTCAACTCACCCATCATACTCATCTCAAACTCCTTCCTCATTGTTTACGAAAACTTCGGACACTAAAACATGAGATGAACCACCAAAGATAATATCATCAACATAAATCTGAGCGAATAGTTGATCATTGCCTTGCTTGAGTAAAAGAGAGTTTTGTCAACCTTTCCCATTAAAAAGCCCTTTTCAAGTAAAAGGTTTTTAGCCTATCATACCATGCTCTAGGGGCTTGTTTCAAACCATACAAAGCTTTTGTTAGTTTGAACACATGATTTGGAAACTTTGGATTTTCAAAACCAGGTGGTTGCTTGACATAAACCTCCTCATTTATGTAGCCATTAAGAAAAGCACTTTTCACATCCATTTGATACAATTTGAAACCTTTGGATGCAGCAAAAGCTAAAAGGATTCTAATGACTTCAATTCTAGCAGGAGCAAAGGTTTCATCAAAATCTAAGCCTTCAATTTGAGTGTAACCTTGAGCAACCAATCTAGCCTTGTTTCTAACAACAAGACCATCCTCACTTTGTTTATTTTTGAAAACCCATCTAGTTCCAATAACATTAAAATCAGGAGGTGGTGAGACAAGTTTCCAAACTTTATTTAGTTCAAAATTCTCTAATTCTTCATGCATGGCATTGATCCAAGATTAAATCGGATAATGCATGAGATATATCTTTGGGTTCAAAAGAAGCAACTAAAGCGAGAATGAGCATGAGTGTCGAGAATGAATAAACCTGGATCAGTGACTCTCTCATTTAGGTCTCAATCATTTGTTCGAGATGGATGCATTTGTTGAATGTGCAAGGAGCATTGGCTTTTGAGACTTCTCCTTCTCCTTCTTCATTTTCAGCATGTCTGAGATGATGTTGTAGTTTGAGGATGGTTAGCTGTAGGTGATGTAGTAGTAGGTGCCAAGGGTGCTACTGACTTGTTGTGCATTAGGAAGAGTCAAGACCTCATCTTCAACATCATCATTATCTTCAAAGATTTTCTCCCCACTGAATGTATGCTTTGTACACCGCATCACTTGGACTAGTGCTGGACTAGCCTCATCAAAAGTAACTTCACAAGTTTCCACAATTTTGTTAGTCTCCAAAACAAGCACCACGATAGCCACGAGTATGAGCGGGATATCCAAGAAAAATGCCATCGATTGATCTAGCTTCAAATTTATCAAGATTTCCAGATTTCAAGACAAAACATTTGCATCCAAAAACTCGAAAGTGAGAAACATAAGGTCTATGTCCAAACCGAAGCTCATATGGAGTCTTACCCAATTTTGATCTCAAAAACACACGGTTTGAAACATAACAAGCGATTGAAATCGCTTGACCCAAAAATTTCTAGGAGTGTGATGCTCATCTAGCATAGTTCTAGCCATTTCAACTAACGTTCTATTTTTCCTTTCAATTACACCATTTTGTTGAGGCACTCTAGGAGATGAAAATTGATGATCAATTCCTTTTTCAGCACAAAAGAGATCAAATGAAGCATTTTTGAATTCAGTTCCATTATCACTTCTAATAGCTTTGAGAGCTCCTGGATGGTCAACAGAAAACCTAAGAACAAGACTTCTAAAATGACTGAAAGCCTCATCCTTAGATGCCATAAAATACACCCAAGAGTATCTAGAAAAATCATCAACAATCACAAGCACATACCGTTTGCCTCCAAAGGATTGAACTCGAGATGGTCCAACTGTATCAAGATGTAGAAGCTGTCCTGTAGCGTTTGTCATCACCATGGTAAGAGGTGGATGTGAACCTGCAATCATCTTACCATGTCTACAAGAAGAACATACTAGATTGCTATCACCCTTAAGCTTAGGCAAGCCACGTATGAGATCTAAACCACTTATACGAGTAAGATGATCAAAACCAACATGACCAAGTCTACGATGCCAAAAGAATAAATCTTTAGAAACATTGGCAATTAGACACCTATGCTTAGAAGGAGGTGATGCATCAAAATCAGCTTTAAATACTCTTCCAAAACGAAAAATTTTGAACACAAGATCACTGAAGCATCTAGCACTTTGCATTCATTTTTCTTAAAGCTTATCTCAAGATCTTCATCAAGCATTTGTGAGACAGAAAGCAAGTTATATTTCAAATTTTCAACAAGAGCCACATCTTTGAACATAAACTTGTCACTTACCTTTATTGTACCTTTTGCCACAACTGAAGAGGAAGAAGCATCTCCAAAAGTAACACTTTCAGCACGAGATGCACGAGTGAGGGAGGAGAACCAATTCTTATCACCGGACATGTGGCGTGAGCATCCGTAATCCACTAGCCATATGTTCTCCTTCCTTGCGCGAGAAGCCTACATAGCAACAAAACATATCGAGGTCTCGATCTTGGGGTTAGGAATGAGATTTTTGGGAATCCAAAGATCTTGAGACACCACGGCGCTGTGATAGGCACAACACGATAATTTTTATGCACAAAATCAGATTTGCCTTTTCCCATGTTTCTAGGAGCAGAAGGTGTTTTCATCACTCTAGGCGCATAAGGAGTAAAATGTGCTTTGCTGAAATTTGACCTAGCCTCGATTCTTTCCTTCTTTTGTTGTTTGGCTAGTCTAAAGCAATAATCTACTAAGTGTCCATCTCTACCACAATGAGTGCAAGTGTACTTGACATGATGTTTAGCTTTAACAGTAAAGGCACATTTTGCTTTCATCATAGTAGAGGATAAAAAACCAGTGATTGAAAAGCAATTTTCTTAGGCTCATTAGATAACTCAATTTTGCAAGGAGCACTGAACAACGGTCACGAGGTTTAGTTTCGTATGTGGCATAAGGATCAAAACCTAAACCTCTCTTGTTTGTGCTAACCTTGGATTGATCCAAGATCATGTTCAACTTTTTCTTGCCATTAGTGAATCGTTCCAAAGAGTTTTGCGAGGTAATCAACTTTCTTAGCAAGAATTAAACAATTATTGCAGGAACATCTATTTTTCCTTTTTGCTTGCGACAAGTTGAGCATGAGAGAATTTCATGTGAAAGCAGATTATCGATCAATTGAGAAACCCTAGCATTTGCATCTTTCGGTTTTAATTCAAGAGTTGAGCATTTAGAGCAGGAAGTTGAACTATGCAAATCATCGATGGAGCAGCTAGCATGTACAACATGTTTCTCATTTTCTCATTTAGATGTAACAAAAGAGCATGTTCTTTTCTAAGCAAGGTGAGCTCATTGTAAATTAAGTCACATGATTTGCAAGTATCATCACTAGGAATCAAAGTCTTAAGTCTAGCAATTTCAGCATTCAATGATTCAATAATGAAATCATGTTTCTTAATTTTCTTATCACGTTTGTCAAGCAATTTTCCAAGGCGAGCAACAGCAATAGCTAATTCATCATAAGAGGATCTACCTCATTGAAGTCATTTGTCGTGGTCATCCTCGGTGAAGCTATCCTTCTTTGCTTGCCATGAGACATAATCCCATCAAATCATGCTTGCTTGGAGTTGCATCATCTTCGCTGCTCTCAGGAGTCCACATCGCTCAAATTGACTTGTTCAAGAGCGGAAAGAACTCGGTGAACCACCTTGCGGTTGATGAAGCTCTTCTTCTTCCTATCATTTGGCGAGAACCTTTTCTTCTCATTCCATACAGCCGTTGTCCTTCTCCTCCTTTGATGTTTTCTGCAAGCTTAGGACAATTTGTGCGAATATGGTTGAGAGTCACCACACTCATAGCATCTTGGAGGACCACCTCTCTTTCTCATTCTCACATTCTGCAAAGCTTTGTTAAAGCGAGAAGAGAGTAGTGCGAGATCTTCTTCGGAAACTCTTCAAGTTGCTCATCTGTTAAAGAAGACATGGAAGACAAGGCAAAGCTAGAAGAAGAATTTGCATTTAACATGTTAGGGTTGGAGATCAAAGCAATTGATTTAATGTTACCCTTCACGGCAAGAACATCCAACTCATGAGTTTTCAACTTAGAGTAAAGAACATCTAATGTGAGTGTGCTCATGGTAGTAGATTCTTGTATAGATGTTACTTTCATCTCCCACACTGACATGTCCAAAGCACTAAGCAATTGTCGAGCATTTTCAGCATCGGTGTAGCTAACTCCAACAGACGAAGATTGCTAAGAATTTTATTGAAGCGTGCAAAGAAGTCATCTCTGATTCACTAGGTTTCATCTCAAAACGCATGTATTTCTTTTTGTAAATATCTTGGCGAACCTCTTTGTGATGTTAGAACCCTCATGGTAATCACAAAGAGATTTCCATACCTCATATCTTGGATCGAAGATGAACCACCACGATCAAAGTCATTGCGTCCCAAGCCTTGGATGATCAAGTTGCGCGCCTTGCTATTTGCTTCAACATGTGTGCGATTGGTGTCGTTGGCGTTGTCGTTTGCGAGGACTTGGTATGGCTTGTAAACCTTCTCCCAACTTGTGAAGCCTTGTGCTTGGATGAACGCCTCCATCTTGGCCTTCCAAAACTGAAAATCAACACCATCGAACACACAAGGTTTTGTCGAATAACGATCCATTAATCTAATCACCGGTTAAGATAGATTAGAAAAACCTTGCTCACTGATACCACTTGTAGGATCGAAGTATCACGAATATAGCAATCAGAGGGGGTGAATGATTGTGCGGAAGCTAAAACCAAATTCTTGATCTATTAAAAGTTCACCCCAAAACAGAACCAAATAATTGCCTCGTAATCGACAAAAACAGAATGACAGAGGTTCGGTAAAACGCGAATTCCCGGAGATCCAACCGTCTAATCGATCTGAAATTTGGACACAGGAAACTAGATTCCAGTACGAATCGAACCAAAAAAGAATCAGCTCAATCGGACTTACGGATCAAAAGTTATAAGCTTCGCAAGCTTGCTGATCCAGAACTTGACGAGAATCAATCTAATCAAAACTTCAAGATTAAACAAGATCTTCAAAAGATTAATCAACTAGACTTTGAGAAACTCTAAATCAATACCCTAGAACGGTTTTTGATGGATCAAATCAAGATGAAACTCAACGATCAAAAACCAATCTAGAATTAGAACATGCATGCAAACAAGAACCAAAACAGAAAACAACATGGCGGCGTGGATTCTTGTAGCACGCAAAAATCTTGGAAGAATTGATCTTTATTTCTTGTCTAAAATACTCTCATCAAAAGAGTACAAACCCTAAAACCAAGCTCAAAGCTTGATGCGCTCAGCTCTACTTCGTTGGATGCCCTTCAACAGGAGACACCCCTCCTATTTAAAGGAGCAAAACACAAGGAGTTCTGAATACAATTCCTAATCTAGAAGGAGTCCGTATTCAACACAACTCCTCTTGGCCCAACCTGGCCGAATACAACTCTTGCACGCGTATGGCAACCCTACCATACTCACGTGACTAACACTTTGCACGCGTATGGCCACCTGCCATACTCATGTGACTAACACTTTGCACGCGAATGACCTCCTGCCATTCTCACGTGACTAACCATTCTTCATGTGCACCATTCTCTTAGCCCGAACGTCCCGCATGACATCCTTGACCACCAAGACCTCAGTTCCTCCTGAACCTAGTCCCGAACCTCAGTTCCTCCATGAACCTAGTTCCGGTCCCGTCATCGACCACATTCGTCTTCGAGCAATACCTGCACATGATCAAACCACAAAACAATTCCGAGCACAAGTCCACGACTTGACTCACATTAATCCATGCAACTACTCACACGAGCATTGCATAAAATCCACTTCAAAAGAAGCATCATGAAATCATCACAAATTTCATAATCTCAAATTCAAATTATTTCAATTCTGCTCAAAACCCTAATTGACAAAAGCGCATTCACGACGGACAAGGAAATATGGTCGGCGTACACATGAAAAATCACTCAAAAAACCATTCACAGCAGACGGACAAAATCGGTCCGTTGTACAGAAAATGGTTCGGTTCCAAGAAGAAATCATTAGCGAAAACACGTTCACGACGGACAAACAAAATCGGTCCGTCGTACATGCGAAAATCAAACCTCAAAAAGCCATTCACGGTGACCAAAGAAGTTTGTCCGCCGTACATGCAAAACTTCTTGGTTTCTTGGAAGATTGAGTTCGACTCATGAGCTCAAAAACACGTTCACAGCCAGACCCAAAAACTTTGTCCGTCGTACATGCACAACTTACTTGGTTTTGAGGAAAATTGAATTTGGCTCAATGAGTTCAAAAGCATGTCACGACAGGACCAACAAAGTTTGTCCGTCGTAGATGGAAACTTCTTGTTTCTTGAGATCTTGGTCCGTATAGCGAAACTTACTGCTTCTTGTCAAATTGACAAAACACATGAACAAACATATTTGCAAATTCAATTCTAAGCCAATTTTTCAGCACATGATTTCACAGGTCCCTACCTCGGACCCTTTTTCGAAGGTCCGTTTAGGCCGGGTTTTTTCCGAGGTTCCCTGACCTTATTCGAGCCCACCTGCGCAGGAGAAGGTTGCCCTAGAGGTCGCCGTGGCCCGGTGGCACCGCGGTGGCGGGGCAGTCGAAAGACCAAGAAGCAGTGGTCGAATTAAATGGCCGCGCCCGATCTCCGTCGGCCACGCCGTCCCTGCCTAGGCGTTTACACAGGCATCCTGGTTCGGACGACCGCTCACCCGCCCGGCGCTTGGAGTATCTTTGTCGGCGGAGGTGGCGAACTAAAGCTGTGGATGGATGAGTACACGAAAAAACCCGGTGATGGCTCGTTTGCGTCGGCTTGCAGCGAGCGAAGAAGGAGGCGCGGTGCGGCCGACCCAGCGGAAGAAGGCTGGAGGAGCTAGATCGCGGCCCTTCGAGGCGAGCTTCGCAGGTGAGCTCAAGCTCGGCCCCTCGGGACCACGAGGAGGAGAAGGGCGAGGCTGGACCCCGTCCCCTGGTCAGAGGTCCCTTGAGTCATCCATTTGCGCCGCACCCAACGCCCGAGCCATTTACGAGGCCGGCTTGGGAGAGGTCGACCCCTCGGTCGCCAGGGCCGACAAGGCACGCGAAGACATGGCTGCCCTCATCGTTCGCGCCCGAGCCCAGCTAGAAGACGCCAAGCGAGGTCAGCTTCTCATTCCTATCTTACTTGACTCCTTCCCCCTCCGGCACCACACTAACCCCACATCGTCTATAGTGGGTGTGGCAGCTGGTGCGGAGTTATGGGATTTCGAAGCAATGGCTGATGATATTCTTGACCTCGTGCTAGAGAGGGAGCTCGCCCGGGCTGCCGAGGCCGTCGTGGGTGACGAGGTCGAGGTGGGAACTGAGGCCATGGAGGCCCAGTCCCCACGGACGGCGGTGGCCGAGGTCGAGGTGGGAGCGAGGCCACTGAGGCCCAGATCCCCACGGGCATTGGCGGTAACGACGTCGGGGTGGAGGAGCCGGCTGCCGGAGATCCGGCCCCGGAGGTCGTGTCTCTGAAGAGGAGACGCGGAGGAAGATCGCGGTACCCGATGCTCGAGCCGCGAGGGAGGCATCCCCACATCATAATTGAGGGCGATGGCGACAGGGGAGCCTGGTGGTAGCGAGCATGCGGCTGAAGTTCCGCGAGGACTCACGGCCGCGGCGACATCATCACCGCGACGCTCAAGAGATCGCTGAGATCTCTCCCCGAGCTTCTGACGCCCGCCGGATACCAACGTCGGCGGCGTCGGGGACCTCAACGAGCAGAGGCCCGCGGCGAGGAAGAGCCGTCACTCCGTTCGTCAGCGGAGGCAGGCCCGACCATGACAGCGGGCGGGCGGCTTCGAGCGGAGGAGCCGTTGTGCGCCGAGGCCGCCTCGGTCGACGCCGACCTTCGGTCGCCGACCGGTGCCCCGGTCGATGACCTCGCGCGTGAAGCGCCCACGGCCCAAGCTCGCGAGGAGGCGGGAGCCCTCTGGGAGGAAGTTCCCCAGCCATAAACCTGTGCCACGGCGGAGTACCCGCGGGCCGGATCTTAGGAGGAGGAGCCCCGGCGCAACTCCTGCCGGGAGGAAGAAGAGCGGGAGGTGATCCTCGCCCTTGAGGCCGTCTCCCTCCAGGAGATGGAGGTCGACCCCCAGGGCCAAGGCCCTCCGCTCCCAAGGGACGAGGGAGCTAGGACTCAAGCCCCCGCGCTCGACAAAGGAGAAGGGATCGGGGCGGAGGGTCCCTTGCACCTTGAGGAGAACAAGCCAGGAGCGGAGGACCCCAGGAGTTGTTCGAGGAGAAGTGGAGGCTCGGCTCTATTGGGTAAGTTTCCCTAGCACTCATGAGCTTTTGTCCTAAAAAATCGACCGCGACCCGAGATACCCTGTCGCGTAGGTGCTGGAGACCACCATGAAGGATTTCCAGGCCTTGGCCGTGCCGCGAAGTTCTTGCCAAGCACCAAGGCGAGCAGGATGCCAGGATCGCGGGCTCGGCGCTGATTCTTGCGGCTGAAGTCTTTTGAGGCCGAGATCCGGCGCAAGATGGAGGAGTCCGTGCACGCCCTTAAGGAGCGCCTTGACCAGAGTGAGCAGGCGAGGTCGGGCCTTGAAGCGACGGTGGCGACCCTGCGCGACTCCGCTCGAAGCGCCGAAAGGACGATCGACCAACAACGGGAGGAGTCCAGACGGCTTCGTCAAGCGGCAAGCGAGGGTCTTGAAGCTCGCCGGCGGGTGCTCGACCTCGAGTCTGAGCTCGACTCCGTGCGGGAGGAGCTCATCGCTCTGCAGGACGAGAAGCGTGCCGGCCTCCTGTAACTCCTTCCCGTGTTTTACCTGAAAAACTCAAAAAACCTCCCAGTTGAACAAAGAATGATTCGTTTTTAATAGATGCCCCTTTTGTTTCCCTTGAAATGATAACGAGTTGCTTCATCCCGTTGTTCCCTATTCGACGAAGGTTGACGGTCACGCGAGCTAGCGAACGATCGTACTAGGGAGTGACTACCTCGTGCGAAAGCTGCTCTAGGTCGTAGCCACACGGTACCCATATAGCCCCCGCCGCCAACGGAGGTCGTGGGCGTAGGCTGCGGGCACGACCTCGTTGACGGAGTAGCGCCCTGCGGAGATCGTGAGGCTTTTTTGTATACGGTGCGTCTATACCGCTCACCGGCCGACCTGAGCTCGGAACCGTCCGATGGGTGTCCATGCGAACATTTGCCTGCGGCGGAGGCCTGCCGCGAAAAGATGGTCGTCTTATGAGGAAGGAAGCCCGCGAGGTCGAGCTCTGGTGGCCCGATGTTAGGTGGTCGGACGCCCGTCCGTTTTTGCCCCGACGACCGAGCCCGCTCTTGATATTTGGTCTGGATTGAGCTTGGTCGCGAGATTTCGGGGGGGGGGGTAAAAGAGAAAGAGAGAGAGAGAGACCGGGAGGCCAAGGTGCCGAAGTTTATTAAAGGAGTAAAGTGGGTGTGGTTAGATATGGAACTTACGCAGCTGGTCGATGTTCCAAGTGCTGGCTAGTTCTCGACCATCTTCCATCGCGAGGCGGACAGCCCGGGCGTCTTTGTTGAGGCGACCGTGTAAGGACCCTCCCATCTCGGCGTTAGCTTGTTAGCCTTTGACAAGTCTTGGACCGTCGCGAGCGAGATCGCCGATATGTAAGGTCCTTGGTAAATGCCGATTTAGCGGCGTGCTGCGGAGAGCTTGCGAGTAAACCGCGGATCGCGGAGAACCCGTTCACGAGGTAAACGCTTCGTCGAGGAGTCGAAGGCGCTGCCTTACGTATCGATGTCGTCGGCTAGATTCACCCTTAGGGATCCCAGGATGACCTCGGCGGGTAGGGCGACTTCCGCACCATACCACGAGCTGAAAGGGGTCTCACCTGTAGCTCGGCTCGTCGTGGTGCGGACCGACTGAAGGAGCGGGAGGTAGCTCGTCCACCAGGCTTGACCATGCTTGTCGAGGTTCTTGAAGACTCTCTTTTTGACTCCTTGGATAATCTGCCCATTCGCGCTCGGCCGTCCCATTGCTCTGCTTGGGTGGGCCCGCGAGCGCGAAGCATATCTTGGTCGACCTCCTCGCAATAAGCCTGAAAGCGGCTAAACTTGTGAGCGAGTGCCGTTATGCGTGATGAGGCGACTTGGAGCAGCCGAAGCGAGTCACTACGTTATTGCGGAAGAACCTTTTAGCCGCTTTGTGCCGAGATGGTCGACCAGGCTCGGCCTCGATCCATTTAGTGAAGGTGTCGATTGCGGCGAGCAGTGTTTACAACCCTTCCTCCCCCTGGAAATGGTCCGAGTATGTCGATGCCCCAAACCGAAACGGCCGGTCGGGGGCATGGTACGTAGTGCATATCTTGGTGATGGACTTTCCGAGCATGGGCGGCAAGACCGGCGGTGGTTACTATTGGCGTAGCGTCGGCCAGGGCCGTCGGCCAGTAGTAACCCAACCGGAAGGCTTTGCTCACCAGGGTCCTAAAGGACGAGTGAGCTCCACACATCCCATCATGGATATCTTTGAGGAGATATTTGCCTTCCTCTTGGGTGATGCACTTGGAGAGGACCCCAAGCGCGCCTTTGCGGTATAAGAGGCCCTCGACCATTTTATAGGTAGAGGAGCGTCTTACGAGCCGGGATTTCTCGGCTTCTTCCTCGGGCAGTGTCCCATGTGCGAGGTACTGGATGAATGGCGTCATCCAACTCGCACCCTGCTCGAGGAAGGAGACGGTACCATCCGTCTCGGTTGCCTCCTCCTCGGTGGGTATGGAGGGCTTATAAAGGTGCTCGACGAGCACCCCCACCGGGGCGGGGAGCTGGGCGGAACCGACCTTCGATAGATGGTCGGCCAGGGCATTGTCCTTCACGAGGATGTACTGATGCTTCAAAGTTTACGAAGTACTTTTTCATCTTCCTTACTTCAGCCAGGTAAAGCGCCATCGAGTCGCCGAACTGATACTCCTTGTTAACCTGGTTGGCAACTAGTGCGAGTCGCCCTTCGCGATTAGTCGTTGAACACCGGCGTCTTGCATGCGGCTTGGCTAGCGAGACCTTCGTATTCAACTGCGTTGTTCGTTGCGCTGAAATGCGATTGGAGGCGTACTACATCCGCTCCCCCTGAGGGATTCTAGGACCACTCGGCCGAGCAATCGTAAGCTTCGGGATCCGTCGAAGTGCATGACCAGCCCGGCCGTGCTTGGGTAGTCGGGTTCGACTCGGATGGGGTAGGATTTGTCCATTCGGCTAGGAAGTCTGCTAGGACCTGAGATTTGATCGCGGTTACGGCGAGAGTCGATCTCCGGAATTCGGCGAGCTCCATGGCGCGCCAGCGATCCGTCCGCTTGCATCCTGATTCCCTAGAATTTCTCTAAGTGGGAAGTTGGTCGGGACTCGAATTTTGTGGGCCTGGAAGTAGTGTCTTAATATCTTCGAGGCCACGAGGAGTGCGTAAAGGAGCTTCTAGACCTCGGGGTAACGCTCCTTTGGTCCGTCTGAGGACCCGATGTAGTAGATCGGCGGCGCACCGTCCGCTCTACCGATTATGGCCAGCGCTTACCGCTGGGGTGTGGCGGCAGGTAGAGCAAGAGAACCTCTCCCATTCTCGGTGTGGTCAAGGCCAGGGTCTCGACAAATATAGCTTTAATTCTTTGAAAGAGTGGTGCAGCTTCTTACGTCCAAGCGAAACCGTCGTGCTTAGGGCGCCTTGAAGAAAAGCGAGGCGCGCTCCCCGAGCCGCGAGATGAAACGACTTAGGGCCGCCATCCTCCCGGTCGGTGAACCTCCAGCGTGCGGTGGGTGGTTGCATGTTCTCGATGGCCTCTATCTTCTGAGTTGGCCCCGATTCCTCGTGGACCGATCATGGCCGAGTACCTTGCGGCTTTGACCCCGAACACACATTTTTCAGGGTTTAACTTTATTCGATGTTTATTGAGGTTCACGGAAGGTTTCCTCTGGGTCGGATACATGACTCGAGGCCATCTTGCTTTTGGCGACTATGTCGTCACGTATACCTCCAGGTTCCGACCTATTTGGTCCGAGAAGGTTTTTACGCATGGTATTTGGAAGGTTGCTCCGGCGTTCCTTAGGCCGAAGGACATGGTCGTGTAGCGAGCGTCTTGCGAGCGTCGTGATGAAGGAAGTCTTCTCCTCATCGTCGGGCGATATGCCGATCTGGTGATAACCTGAATAGGCATCCGGAAAACTCATCGCCTCGGGCCGGCCGTTCGTCGACCAAGCTGGTCTATCAGGAGTAGCGGAAATTGTCCTTGGGGCCGCAGCGGCATTCAGCCTGTGTGATCGACACACATCGCCATTTGCCCCCTTTTTCCACGATAACCGGGTTAGCCAACCAATCGAGTGATCGACTTCCGTATAAAGCGGCTTTGAGGAGCTTGTCGGTTCCTCTCGATGATAGCTTGCTTCTCGGGAGAAGCGCTGATTCTGCGCCGCAGGCTTTGTCGGTCGAATCGCTAGCCTATGCTCGGCGACCTCCTTGGGACTCCGGGTATGTCGGACGGTTCCCGAGCGACGTGTCCAGCGCTTCTCGGAGGAAGGTCACGAGCTTCGAGTTCCTATTTAGGATCGAGGAAGCCCCACGTGTACGACCTTGTCAGCTCTGCGTCGCCGCCAGTGGAATGGCTTTAGTTTCCCCGGCTGGAGAGGGTAGCCTTGGGCGGGAACTCCTCGGCTCTTGCTCGGGCCCGCGCTGGGGCAGCTGCCCGACCATGTCTAATGCCCCCTCGACGCAGTTTAGGGCTGCTTTCGGGCTTCCCTTCACCGAGAGCACGCCCGCGAGGAACCTTCAGGCATTGGTACCCGTGATGCGTGGCGGCCATGAATTTGGCGAGTGCTGGTCGGCCCAGGATGGCGTTGTAGGCGGACTCGAAATCGACCACCTCGAACGTGATCAACTCCGTCCGGAAGTTGCTCGGGCCTCCGAAAGTCACGCAGGCGGGGCGATCTGTCCGGCGGCTTGACCAGAGTGCGGGGACTATCCCGTAGAAAGGGACTACGACGCTCTTGACCTTGGACCGAGGAATTTGCATCTCGTCCAGGACCCTGGCGGATATCAGGTCCAGGGAACTCCCGCAATCTACGTGCACCCGTCCTACCACGGTGTTGCAGATCGTCGGACTAACGACCGTCGGGAGCCTCTGGGGTTTCGTCATCCCCGGGGGGCAGTCGTCCTTAGAGAAGGTGATGGGCAGCTCGGACCACTTGAGCTGCTGAATGGGAGGCTTACCCTGAGTGACACGAAGTACCTCGCGTGCGGCCTCCTTCAACTCCCGACGTGACCCATAGGCGGCGGAGCCCCCGAATATTACGGCGATGTGGTTTTTCGGCTCCTGGTACTCCATGTCCGTATCTTCCTCCTCGGCGGGCTTCTTGCCCTTGACGTCTCCTTCTGCTCGGGAGGCGTGGGCATGGGACCCTTACCATTGTAGAATTGCTCCAGGCGGGAGGCCCATGTTCTGCAATTCCGCGAGTCGTGCCCATACGCCTGGTGGAAGCGGGCAAAAATAAGCGCTTAGCCCGTCGCGTTAGTCGCCGCGGTCTTGGTCGTCCGGTTTTGCTCGTTGTTCATTGAACCTGGTCGACCCTTTCCTTGTGCGGCTCCCCCCTTATACGCTTGCGAGGTCGGCCGTTGTCGTCGTTCGATGGCCGCCACCATGTCGGAGACAGAGGGTTTTTTCTTCTTTTTAATTTTTTTCTCGATCGAGCTCACGCTCTTCCGGCTTGATGCCCCTTTGAGTCCGGGTGAGGCGGCTTTCCTTAAATCTAGCGGCCTCTTCCATTGGACTGCCTGTCGGCGTTGGCATGACGGTCGGCCATCTGAGCGATTCGTTGGCCGTGATGTCGGGTGAATCTCGAGGTCTGCGTAAAGCGGGCGTCTCGGACCCGAACTTGAAAGCTTCGGACAACCGCCTCATCCGAGATGCTCGGGATGGAGTTCCGCACCGCATGAAGCTTATTTGGGCGAATTAGCGCGAGTCTCACCGTCCGTCTGTATCAGGCGGCCTTCCGAGTCGCGCTCTTTCCCGAGGCGAGCGTAACGGCTACCGGAAGTTTGCCCGAAGGGTGTTACTTAGTTGCGCCCAGGATCGAATAGAGCCCTCCTTCTGATTAAAGAGCCACGTCCGAGCCGGTCCATCCAGCACCGTGGGCAAGAAGTTTGCCATGACCCCTTCATCCCCGCCGGCGGCCAGCCCGCCGACGGCCAGGATGGCCGTGGTGTAAATCGAGAGGAACTCGTCCGGGTTCTGCGTCCCGTCGAACCTCTCGATGTGGCCTGGTTTGAACCTGGCCCGGCACGTTACGCGCGCAGTGGACGCCCGCGAATGCTCTGCACCAGCAGGGTATCGGGGCCAGTGCGTTGCGGCCAGCGTGATCGAGCGATCCCAGCCGACCAAGCCCGAGGTTCGTGGGCCCAGGCGAAGAATACCTCCATAGGCCGGTAAGATGGAAGTGGCGAGGAGGAATGGTCGGCCCGGATTACGCCGTGGCTCGTATCCGTCGATCTCGAGGCGCCGGGAATTACTCCGGGTGCCTTCCCGAGCCTGATCGCGTTCGCGCCGGTCACTCCGGGTACGGCTGCGTGAGTCGTTGGGGTGGAGGCGCATGGACGCCTGGCGGCGGCGTTCCCAGGAATCACTCCGGGCATCCCTTCCTCGGGAGGCTTAGCCGCTTTTATGTCGTGGCAATTTCCTCGAGGTAAATCGGTCACGCGCACTCCATGGCTTCTAGGTCGACTTGCTCGGGAAATTCTCTCGAGGTTGCGCACCACTTGTGGCCAAGGCTTGGCGTTCCCGCTCGAGGAACGTGGGGTAACGAGTTAGATTCGCGGCGCACGGGCTCCGGCGTCCGTGCGTGTGGAGGTTCTCCACGAGCTTTGGCCCTGGTCTTGTCGGCCGGGCCATCACGGACTTTTCTTGCGGCGTAAGGCGGCGTCGGTCGAAGATGTCTGCAGTGCTCCTTGGCGCTTCATAGCGGTGGAGGCGTGTTTCGCGGGGATTTGCCCCGATATTTCCACCTTCCTCCGCAACCAAGGCGTTACGGGATTGGGCGGACGCGAGAGACATCACGGTGTCTCCCGTGGCCTTGATCCCCTGGTCGAGCTTCGAGATGGTCGGGAATGTCCAGGCCATCGTGAGAGCCCGTCGTACTCGTCGTCCGAGAGGGCATCGAGTTGGTAGCGAAAGAAGCTGCTCCCGTCTGGCGGCTTCGCGAAGCTCCTGGGCGTCATGATTCTCGAGGCCAGCGGCGTCGGCGGCCCATTGTCGAAGAAGCGCTTCTCCTCTTCCTCGATCTCGGGCGTAGAGGCCCGGCGATCTTGGAGTCCGACATCCTCCGGATTCCTCACGAAAGGAAAGTCGGTCCCCACGGACGGCGCCCGGTATGTCGGCGATTGAAGCAGGCCCGTAGAGCTTACTTGTTGGTGGAGGGACCAACCGCGACCCCTTCTCACGTGAGGAATACTCGGAGGAGTGACTCACTTTGGACTTCAACGGCGGGGACCACGATAATTTACCCTGGTTCGGGCCTCTCGGGGAAGGAGATAACAGCCCTACTCCGGCTCGTGTATATTTTTCGTATGTGTGTGTCTCTGCCTCCCCCTTCACGGCGGGGATGCTTTATAGTTTACAAAGGCGTACTTGTTCAAGCCCACTAACATCACGTTCGACCGGGTCCAGCGTGGTAACTAACAGATCCTATTGAAGGGAATATGCCCGAGAGGCAATAATAAATTGTTTATTATCATATTCCATGTTTATAATAGATGTTTATTTCTCATGCTAAAATTGTATTAATCGGAAGCGTTAATACATGTGTGTTTAATAAACAAAAGGGTTCCTAGTAAAGCCTCTTTTTAAACTAGCTCGTTGATTAAGCTGATGATCAAGGTTTCACGATCATGAACATTGGATGTTGTTAATAACGGGGTCATGTCATTAGAAGAATGATGTGATGAACATACACCCAAGTTGGTATAGCAAATACGATCAAGTCATTTAGTTTGTTGCTTTGTATCAAACACATCACGAAATAGCTCTTTTCCTTAGACCATGAGATGATGTCAATCACTAACTCGGAAGAGTATTTTGATGACATCAAAGCGTCACTTTCCGTAACACGGTGACTATAAAGATGGATTTGGGTACTATGAAAGTATTAGTTGAGGCTTATGCATCAAGAGTGGGATTTGTCCATCCGGATGACGGAGAGATATACTCTGGGCCCTCTTGGTGATATCACATTGACATCGCTTGCAAGCACGTGACTAGGTCACAAGAATGTCATATCACGGACCGAGTAAAGAGTACTTGTTGGTAACGGGATCGAACTAGGTATAGTTGATACTGATGATCGGATCCGGACAAGTAAAATATCGTGAGACAAAAGGAATTGGTTATGTCGTTTACGGTTTATGCGATCACTAGTTCATCGTTGAGTGAATGGGAGTCATTATGGATCTCGAGATCCGTGATGATTATTGATGCGAGAGGAGTCTCAATCATGTCCATTTTATTCACGAACCGTAGGGTGACACACTTAAGGTTCATCGATGCATTTGAGTGGATCTGAAACAGGAGAAAAATATGGGCGATCTGAGGATTTGTTTGAGTATCGCGGAATAGTTTGGGATATCGAATAGTTAAAGGGGGTATATGTTAATGTTTGTTAATTAAAGAATTAACAAATATTAAAATATCTGAAATAAAAATGTTTATTTATTTATGGGAGAAAACCTTTCATTTCTTGAGTGGGGTTTTAATGGAAACCAAAGTGGGATGTTTTAAAGTGAGTGGAGAGATCACTCACATGAAGAGAGGGAGGGCAAGGGGCAACCCCATGCGCCGGCCACCCCTTGGCCTAGCCTCCTCCTCCTCCTATAAAAGGGAGGGAGGAGCTCCTCTCTTTGTTGTTCATCCATTTGACCCTTTGGTTGGTCCTTTCTCCCTCCTCCTGCTGATCCGTTTTCGAGCTGTGGCTTAAGCGAAGCGCTGCTGAAATTATTTCTCCACCACCACCACCACTAAGCTGTAGTGTTGTTGGAGTTTTGTAACATCCTCAAATTTACAAAGTAATAAAAAACAAATATTAAAAATGTGAAATCAATATTGTGTTGCATTTCTTGATTTTATGTGCATTTATTGATATTTGATCTATTGGTTGAATTAATTGTTGAAATGAATAATGGAATTTAAGAAAGAAAAGAAAAGAAAAGAGAAAATAGTAAAATGGTAAGAAATGAAATTACCATGGTAAAAATCTTGTATAACCTGACCAAACCCTAGAATATATCCCTAGTTGGTCAAAAGACCATGTGCATACTTTTACTAGCAAAGAAAACAAATTTAAATAATAAACTCAATTTCTGTCCTGAACCATGTCAGATTTTTGGAGAGAGTTGTGGAGCAATCTAGACCTTGGGATTTTTATCATAAGACCTCAGACACATTATATTCACCCACAAAAAGTTTCAAAAATTAATAAGTATTTTTGCTATGTTTTAGCATTTATTTTAGGCAAATTTGAAATTCTGCAGAAATCAATAAAAGATTTATGGAGAATTAAATAATGAGAAATTAATGTTGAAATTTTTATCATAGGTCCATTGTTTAGAACCAAACCTTCAGTAAAAATTTCAAAATTTAATACGTTGTTTTAGTCCCTTAATCAATTCAAAAACTAAATTGGATTTTCTGTACATCATTCACTGTCAGATTTTTAGTAAATAAATGGTAGATCATTTTAACCCCAAAATTTTACTGAAGCTAGTAGACTTACTCATCAACTTGTAGAAAAAGTTTCGAAAAATCTCGAGATGAAATGACCCAGGAATTAAATGGATTTGCTGCGCTGTCGGGGGGAAGGATCTAGTTTTCTCTCTCTCTCACTTACGTGTGGACCCACGTGTCCGGTGACCTTTCAGCCAGCCCAGGAGCTAATGCCCACTGCCGACGGGACCCGGAAATATCCTGGCCCACGTGTCATCCTTAGCCTCCACTCACCACACCTAAAGAACCACTGACATGTGGGACCCGAGCCCGCATGTCGGGGCCTTCTTCTCTCTGTCTCTAGTTCTCTCTCCCTCTCTGGCGGAGCCGGTAGTGCTCACGCACCGCCTCGGTTCCTTGTCGTGACCTCGCCGCATTCCACGCCCCGAGGCTGCCACGCCACTGCAACCCCATACCTCGACCCGTCCTGCTGTGGACCAAGCTGGAAGGCGACTTCCGGAGAGTGCCGGAGTCGGCCGCCAACCCTATCCACTGAGCAGCCTTAGCCCCACAGCCTCCTCCACCTATTTAAAGGGTTGATTAGCACCGTTACTCCCGGTAGAACCTGGAGCAACCCCCATTCACCCTCACACACCTTAAACCGCCAAAGCCAGAGCCTTCTTCTTCGTCGCCGTGAGCCAAATTTGGGGGAAAACCCGAATTGACGAAGTTTGGTAAGAGAATGTTCAAATTGATCGCTCCTAAAGTATCCTTGGATACTCATGAAGCTTTTGCGCGATTTGTTTCAGCTTGGACCCTCTCCATTTGTTCCTGCACCGTGCAATCTCTTCCGCCGTCGCCGCCGCACGGTGAGAACACCACCCGGCCACCCATCCTCCAATCCATGAACTCTAATAGAGTCCCTAGGACCTCTAGATGCTCACACGCATGTTCTTCAAGCTCAAGGATTCCCTTAGTGCCATCGCGCCGTGCGCCACCGTGAAGCGCCGCCGTCCACCGCCGAGAGCTCGATTTCCCCGAGCACCACCCACAACCGAGCTCTTCCCTAGGTTCACCTTGGTTCACTGATGCCGTAGGAGCCCTCCAAACTCGATCGACGCCGCCGGAGAGCCGCCGGCGAGGTCGACGGCCAACTCCCCTGCGCCGTGTCTCTGTCACGCGGGCCCGGGAGGTCAGCCTCATGCTCACTGCGCTCGCAGCTGAGCCAAGCTTCGCTGCCGTGTGGGCGACTCATCGATCGTCGCGTAGGCTGGCGTCGCGTTCGCCGCATAAACCAGCGACGGCCAGATTGCGACGCAGCCCATTTCAAAACCCTAGCCCGCGCGTAATTCAACAATACGCTTTCTCTTAAAGAAAACGTATTTTTCCTTTTTCAGAATTATTTAAACCGAATAGATTCAAATGCTTATAACTTTTTATCTATAACTCCAAATCAAGTGAAACTTGTTTCTAAATTCATTATAAATCATGTAGTTTCATAATATGTAAAAATATTTGAAACTTGTTTAGCAATTTAAACTTGAATTTAAATTCAAAGAATGAAATTCAAATATGTAGCATATAGAAATTTTGCAAATAAAGTCCAAATTGAATGAAACCAACTTTGTTGGAATCCTTAGGTCAAGTACTGTCCAAATATGTAATTAGATTTGGATTTGGAACTAGTTTGTGAAAATTTCATATTAGGACTTTATTTAATATATAAATTTAATATGATTGCAATAACTTGATCAAAAATGATCCAAAATGAGTGAAACTTGTTTCCTTGTGCTCATTACAACGATTAGGACCATTTAGTAAGATAAAAGTTAGGATTTACCATGTTCTTTCATTACATATGATTAGGGTTGCTTTATATACTAATTTATATTAGCACAATTAGTCATACACCCTACAAATGAACTTTGTTAAAAATAAATCTACAATCTTAGCTTCCTGAATTAAGTAAATTAGAATGAAATAATACACAAAGAAGATAGCCGTGTTGTATGCCCTAAAACTTTAATCCTTAAGACTATAATTTAACAACTTAGCTAATACATGAAGTGATGAAGTGATTGCCATCATTGATTGATTTGAGTTGATTTCATTTGAATCCTTCAATTGCTATCTTTGTCGTTTGTGTATTTGCTTCTTCATCGATATTGAAGTATCTTATTTGCCATATTCTTAATTGGCGTATAGGCCGGGAGGCTACCGACCTACGCTATCGGCGACCGCAGACCAGCTTACACCACCGAGGAGCAAGGCAAGCACCCCTTGATCATTTTGATCCCGATTTCATAATCAACTAAAATGTGATTAAGAATCTTCCTGCATGCTTATGATTTAAATGTCTATTTTAAGTTCCTGGTAGCTATAACCCAAATTGATGAAATATTTCAATCATGTTGACATGAATTCCATGATAACCATAGGTATGGGTAGATTCATTCCATAGATGGGATATAACGATTATTAATTACATTTGCTTAGTGATGCTTAGAAAATGTCAATGACATTTACACCCACACACTTTTCCTTATGAAATCTTTTATGGTTTATTTAAGCGATAAAGGATCTTGGTAGTTTGATAAAAATGGAAATAAAACTCTTGTTTTGGCGTGGGTGATTATTGGCAATAGCCAGGTTGTACATGTTTTATCGTGTGCGTAGCTAGGAGTGGAGTTATCGCCCATGTCACTCAAGGACCGAGCGTAGTGTTGCATGATCCAAGTAAACCGTACATCCACAAGTCTTTGGTGGGACAGTCTTAACTTATTAAATTATTTGGGAATTAGCTTTGCACATTGGTAGGCAGTTGTAGCACGGGCATTCCGGATATAGGTTTGCTCGAGGGAGGTGTCATCACCGAGGTGTTGGCATCTGCCGTTGTAACGGTGTACGCCTGGCTATGAATTTGGGGCTGTTGTTGTACCATTTGAGCCGCGGGCTCCTGAATACCATTGCTTCACTGTTTGTTTGCTTCCATCATAGTCAGGGGTAACGTCACTGGGCTAGTGTAAAGGTAAGGTTCAAATAATCGAACAGTTTCGTTATGAACTCCTCGCGGGCATACCAAAGGAAGTATGTCTTATAGCTTGCAAAAAGGGAGAACATATCTTGTGGGTAAAGCAGTACAAACTCTGCAGAGACTAAAACTATTCGAATAGCCGTGTCCACGGTCATGGACGACTTGGCGAACTGACACTAGTTAATTGTTTTCTATTTTCAGAAACTTGTTTAAATGCTTTGGAAATGATTCAATTCCGTATAAATGTCTTTTACTGTCATTTTGGACTTGTTTAGACCATGGAGGGTCTTGTTCGTTATTTTACTCACAAAGGGCCGTGAGTAAAATGTTATTATCTTTTTATTACTTGTTATTTCAATTACTATCAAACTGTCTTTAAAGTTTTATTTATGCTTTCTATTACTATTCAGTATTTACAATTCAAAACTTTCGCTTTATGCAAAACAACCGTAGAAACCCACTTTCTATTTCAGCCTGCATATATTCCAGGAATTGCATACACTACAAAGTCTTGCGAGTACCAATGTACTCAACTTGCTTCAACAATGTTTTTAGGTGAAGAGCAAGATTTCGATAATGACGGAAATGAATATGAGGAACCTGCGAATTTTAGCGACGACTGATCTTTCTAGGTTCATCTCAGCAGTTGCCTGTGGAGTTATGGAATAGTTGGCATACTATGAGACATGGTTTTAATTTTCTGCTACTTTGGTATTGTAATAACACTATAAAACTTGTGATGCAATAAAAGTGTGTATTTGTGTGGCTGTAATATCCAAATTGTGTTTGTGCGTGCCAGCCACTGATCATGGGAATGGCACAGGATGCACTTAAAGAGCCTCATATTTATGTTATTTAGTGACATAAAAATGAGGGTCTCTAAGTTTTCAGGATCCTCTACTTCATTGCCCATTGAACGAGGGATTGGAGGTCATCGTTGATCCGTCACGTGTGACCAAGTGCGGGCGCTGCCGTTTGTGGCGCTCATCTTCGCGACCGAAGTCGGGAGTGTACCTCTACATCAACCACGTTTGTTTTGCGGGAGCGTTATTCCCGCTTTCGGTCCTCTGGTGAGTCATACGAAACCGTTTACTTGCATCTCCTAGATATGATCTTGGTGTTTGGTTGCAATCGTAGGAAAATTTTTTTTGTTTTCCTTGCTTCGAAACCCTTCACCTATACCCCAGCCACGTTCCCGCGGAGAACGCAACGAACTAGCGGAGGTTACGCGGCTGGCGGTTACCGACCTCGGGATCACGTCAGGTCGGCTAACAACTAACTCCGAACTCGGCCACCTCACCTGAGCACGAGCCATCGAGCCACCAGGTTATGCGACCTTCTCAGGTCCCGGTAAGGCCGTCCCTAGGAACGACCTCCTGGTGGCGAGGCGAGGGCGAGCTTCGTCTTTGCTCGTGGCGCCCGGCTAGGTCGTCCCGGGGGACGGCCTTCCGGTGGTTCGGGCAATAGTGAGCCCGTACCACTCGTGGCACCCGAGGTAATTTATGGGATCTATCCAACCCCCCGACAATTCTGTAGTAGTGTTTGGAGCTCATCTGGACGACGCGGGTTACAAAGACGACGTAGAATAGCTATACATTGCCCGATATAGAATAACACTACCGTGTGTGTCTATCGTACCTTAACATTACACGGATTCAATAGACAACAAATTTCAAGTATGGAACGAAACAGCAAAAGTGATTATGTTTTGCAAAATACTAAAGTAATCATGTATGCATGTGCATAAAATCATTAATTATTGATCAGATTTCAAATAATTAAGTTAAGCAAAAATAATTTATTCATTGATACACATGTCTGAGTGTCAACCACACATAAGGAGAGAAAATACATATACGAATTCATTCATTATGTAAAACTAGCTGAGTGTGCATGCTTTGCATCAGAACAACGTACAGAGAAATAAAAATAGTAGAAAAATAATTTTTGATAACTATATAAAACCTAAAAGACTAAACCGTAATAATCAGAAAATGTTTATTTTCAGCCAAAATGTCCTATATATATATATATATATATATATATATATATATATATATATATATATATATATATATATATATATATATATATATATATATATATATATATATATATATATATAAAGCCTTTTAAATTACTCTTGGGAGTAATTACTCCCCACCTTCAATTATATCACTTAAATGAGCGTGTTATACTCCTTTATCACTTTCAGTATACTCAATAATAATTCTAAGATACTCCAATACGGTATGAATGAAAAAAATTCATAGGAGCTATTTATTTTTGTTATATACCCTTTTCTATGTGTAAAAAGAGTATATAAACAAATTATGCTATAAATGGTGGATTTTGATGAAATTTTTGTGGAATTCACTTTGAAGTATCTTATAATTAGTATTAGAGTATACTCAAATAGATAAAGAAGTATAACAATATCATTTATGCAGTATATTGAGAGTGGGAGTACATACTCCCAAGAGTATGGAACCATTTTCCTATATATATATATATATATATATATATATATATATATATATATATTCAATAGAATAAGCAGGGCCGGCCCTGAGGGGGGGCGGGGTGGGCGGCCGCCCAGGGCCCCCAAACTATTTAAGCAAAGTGCTGGTCTATATATATGTTAATATATCCAGTGCAATTAAAGTTTTTGTGCAACTATCGTGCAACCCTACTAAAAAAAGTTTCAAAAAATTCTTAAAAAAATCATGGACGTACATCTCAACTTACCCCATCTACGTATAAAATTTCATGATAAAATTAGTCCTATGCTAGAAGTTACAAAAAAACAAATTTTGGACACCAGCGAATTTGATCATAGAATTTTATCGTAGTTGGGGTAAGTTGAGATATACATCCATGATTTTTTTCAGATTTTTTTGAAACTTTTTTAGTAGGGTTGCACGATGGTTGCACCAAAATCAGCTGATACCTTGGCAATTTGGCATTGGACTAGTTGTGCTTGTGCGACGCCTTGAGGCGTGAGCGACTAGAAGTCTTTTGAGGAAAGAGGGTTTCCATCAAAAGAATGCTTCCTGGCGGCTGGCGGCTAGGGGTTTTATCTAACGAAAAAGTAAAAACAGGAGGGGCGACGGGCTGCCAATCGCCCGGACGTGGCGACGTATAGAGAGAAAAAAAGGTATATATATGAAGAGGTGAATGGGGCCTCTATATGAGTTTTCGCCCTGGGCCTCCAAAATGCCAGGACCGGCCCTGAGAATAAGGACTGTTAATAATTTAATTTATATGAAAAAACAAGTGCTTAATTGCATAATTGCATGCGACTTGAACACCCGATCGGACCATTAATGAGCCGCTCTGTTGGTGGTTAGGGTACGTTGTCCATTTCGGCGGCAAGGAGCATCTGAGCACAAGCAAGCAAGCAAGCAAGCGCGGTGGAGATGCCCCCTCGTCGCCGAGGCATCCTCTAGTCTCCACCTCGTCGCCGTCCGCCGCCTTGCTACCGATCGAATCCAGCGCACCGCATGCACCGCCTCCGTGCGTAGCTCGATGCGGCCGTCGACGAATCTGGCGGTGCGTCGCCGTTGGATCCGACCGGCCGGGAAAGGGTCAAGCGGCGGTGGGCGGTGGAGGAAGGGGTGGCCATGCATCATGCATCAAGCAACAATTCTAGATCGCCAATTTTCTTCGAGGGATGGCAAATTAATGAATGAATCATCACCACCACAAGCTAGTTAGTTCCTTTTAACATAATGAACCATATTTTAATTAAACAAAATAATTAATTTACATCAATGGTTCAAAATAACATGCATGCTGTATACCGCTAGCTAGGTGTTTGCAGCACAGGGAAATAACAAATACATGCACTTGTAGCTATAACCACCCAAACACACATGAACATGTACCTAGCTAGCTAGCTACCTAGGTATATATAATGGTGTGTATGTATGTATACGGTGCACATACAGGCTGCATGGTTACACGCATACTGCATACACACAAATCAAACCAGCTAGTTATGATCGCTATTACACAAGCCAAACCAAGCCAAGCCATGCATGCATGCATGCATAATACTCTCTCTCTCTCTCTCTCTCTCTCTCTAGATCTCTAGATCTCTCTAGATCTCTAGATCTCTCTCTCTCTCTCTAGATCTCTCTCGCCACACAAATACACAATATAACGCGCGCGGTGCACGTCTGTATATATCTTGATCAGTACTTCCACATGGCGCCATCCATGCCCATGTTCACGGAAGAGATCTCGGCGGCGGCGGCGGCGGCGTTGTTCTGTTCGTTGCTCAGCCCGGTGTCCTGCGACACCATCGACGACGGCCCGCTCGCCGGCTCGGCCATGAAGCCGCCTGCTGCTCCCATCTGCTGGTAAAACATCGGCTGCGCCTGCGCCACGGCCATCGGGTTCCCAAGGTACTGGCTGTTCATCTGGAGCGCCGCGTTGCCCACGCCAGCCAACGACGGGCCGGCCGCAAGGTACGACGAAGAAGCAGGCGGCGCCACCGACGACGTGTTCGCACCGGCCGCGGTGGCGTACAAGGAGGAGGGTCCATGAGAGTAGGCAGTGTGCATGTGGTGGATAAGTCGACTGGGAAGCCCTGCTGATCTCCCATGGCCATGGTCGTCTGATCATTAATGCCGACGGCGCCGCCGATCATGGCCATGTGGTACGACGGTACCTTCTTGATCCCTGAGCTCTTGTGGAAGATCCTACAAACCACCCACTCGTCCTAGATATGTACGTACAAATCATACATATGCACATGATCATTTGCATATATAGCATCCACAAGTTAGTTACAAACAAATTAATCACAAGCTTAATTGCCACTCGGTCCTACAATATACTATATAAGTATACGTATTCCCCCAAGTAATTAAAGTAGTAGCTAGCTAGGTTTTGACATGCATGACATATACCACAGAAATTAGGGTGCTCGAGATTAGATCGTACGTGTACCTTGGAGGAAGATGCATTAATGTTCATGGAACTAGCTGTAGTGAAGTTGGCGGGGCAGTGGAGGCGGAGGCTGCCCTCGAGCCTGTACTCATGCATGACCCAGTTGGTCTTCTCGCCCCGGGGAGCCCTCCCCTTGTAGAAGACGAGCGTCTTCTTCATGCCGACGAGCAGCAGCTGACTCCCCGGCCTGTAGATCTCCTTGTCCTTGCCGGTGGCCTTCCAGTACCCGGCCTCCGTCGCCCGGTTCGTCCTCATCCCTGTCGGGTACTTGCGGTCCTTCTGGCAGTAGAAGTACCACTCCTTTTCCCCCATCTTCGCCTTGCCTATTAATTTTACGGTACATGCATCATGCATGCAACGGAAATTAATTAATTTAATTGTAGCTAATACTATTAGTTTGCTCACGACTTCACAAGCATGCATGTGCTGATCGATGTGCATGGCATGGTGAGATCGATCCAAGTAATTAAGACACTTACTTGGGAGGTCCCATGGCTCGGACTTGTTGAGGTCGACCTCTCCAATGGCGGTGGAGCAGAAGCCCCTGTCGAGCACCTTGGGTGTGAGGTAGAAGGTAATGATCTCGTCGTCGGTGGGGTGGAACCTGAAGCCGGGAGGCAGTTCGAGGCCGCCTCTCATCTCCGGCTGCTGCTGCTGCAGGTGGTGGTCTCCCATGGTTGTCGATCTAGCTAGCTAGTTCTTAGGAAGGAGCACCAACAAGCTAAGCAAGCCAAATGTATTAAGAAAATGGAATCTGGAGTGCGGAGGGAGACAACCATACACATATAAAACCCCTTAATTAATTGTTGCCGGCCAGTATATATAGATACAAGATGGATGGATGCTGATTTGTTATATATGGAGCAATTAATTAGGTTTTGGGAGAGGAGGGCGCGGGCTTAAATAGGAGGGAGGCGTGCACACACAAGCCACTTGCTGGACAAGCCTCCTCCGTCTCCCGGCCCCTTTCTTTCTTTCTGCTAGCTCATGTTTTGTTTCTACCGGCGATGAACCGACCGATCGATGCTTCTTCTTCTTCTTCTTCTTCTTTCCAAGTTCCAACTGTGCCATGCATGCATGCTTGTCCTCTCTAGCTAGCCTTTCTCTGTGTGAGCCACACCTGGCAGCGACACCTGCCTAGCTCTCCGGAAGCTCTCCACTGTATCTCATAATATATATAATATACCAGTAGTACTGTACTGTGCGCCCCGCATGCGGTTTTGCTTTCTTCTAGTTTGTTCGTCCTGTTCTGTGGTTAGTTCTTGTGGACGGAAATGACGTACGTATATATGCACTCTTCATGCTTCCCCCAATAGTCTCGTCATCTGCATGCATGGAAATTAAGTGATACATACATATAGCCGTGCTGTGCATGCATATGCACATCCGCTTCTTCATTTCGGTTGCTGCCTAGCTAGCTAGTTTTATGCATATATGTCATGATCGATGCAAAGCAAACACAACAGCTACCTAGCTAGCGAGGAGGACGTCGATCGGGTGGTCGTCGTGATGTGATCGTGTGATCATCCCCGGCCTATATTAATTGTTTCGTATCTGCACTCGTGATCGTATATACGTTAATTCGCTGTAAAGAGAATATACATATGTGCTGTCTGTCCGTTGTTTCCTACGTACGTACGACGTTTGATGAGCTAATTAATCCAAGAAAAAGGAGAAAGAAAAAAGAAAAGGTGCAACAGCTAGCTAGCAATGGATCGGATCGCCATGCCAAGTATGCGTGCTTACGTTACGATCGGCTCTCACCTCACGTTGCTCATGCAGCAGGCACTTGATCTTTATATATCTCTGATGTGAATGTGATCCCTGAAACCATGCATGTATGCTAGGGGACAGGCGCCAGGTATTATATATATATTACTAGCTACTTAATCTGGGGCTTCATCCATCTTCTAGTTTAATTAAAGTTGGCCAGCCCATCACATATATTGTCCCTGCATGCATGCATGGTTAATTTACACATCATTACTACTTGTCCACGTCCGTTATTTGTTCTATCTACTTTCATTTCCAGACGTCAAATGCCGCGGCATGCATATATACTTTTTCCTACAAAATGGTCACGATACACACACAAATGCCTCTGCATGCCTCCGGGTGTACGTGACTAGCTATGTGCTTATCAACTGCTTGGCTAGCTACATTCCAACCATCTTCTCGTGCCCCCAACCATATCTGGCGACATCTGGCTTAGCATCCATATTCTGGCACGTGGATCAACTCGTTCAACGAATATACATTTCAGTTAATCACAATGTTTTTCTTACATCCCAAACTTGCACTAAACTAAAATATAAAAAATTTTAAATTATTTTCTGAGTTTATTATGAATTTTTAGATTTTTTTTGGGGTTTTTTTTTTTGGAATTTTGGCATTTAAAGAAAATACATTTACAAAAAAACTAGTTATTATTCTGGTTTTTAAACTTCAAATTCATCTCACCACAAAGTCTGTAAATATTTTATTTAAGTTCTAAATAATCCAAAGTGCCACTCTAAAAAGTTTTATGAATTTTGCAGTTCAGTTGATGCTTTTGAAAATCAAATACTAAATATTGTATTAAAACTGAGGCCATAAATGAATCTATGAGAAAATTCAAAATGGTTAAACTTCTGTAAATTTTACACAAATATTATTACCATATCAAGGTCACTGTCGGGGATTGGGTGATTCCCCTAATTACCATAATGCCACGACGGCCGAGCTCGTCCCGGCCCCGTGCGCCTCGGAGGTCGTCCCCGAAGATGACCTAGGAAGGGTCGAGCATCGCTGCTTGACTTGCCCGTTCGGTACAAGCTCCTTGCTCGTCCGGCGCAAGCTCCTTGCTCGGCTAGTGCCCGAGCATGTTGCTCGGGCACACCTGCTCGGGTTGGTGTCAAATTAGCTCGGCCTGACCTCGAGCTCTGGCTGCGCGGTTGGAGGTTAAGACTAACGGTCAAGGCGATAATCATGCCACCTCGAAGGGTCATTGCGCCCAGGACGCAGGTGTGGCGGAGAAGTAGGATTCGGTTGCGACCACATTGGACACGATCAAATGTGCACGGAGTGGGCCGTAACCGACGTGATACCCTTGTAAATTATAAATACCTCTCGGACATTGGAGGGAGGGACAGACACAGAGGGTTATTATCTCCCCTGTGAGAGGCCCGAACTAGGATAAATCCCTGTGTCGTTCTCTCAGTGCGTTTAGGCCCGGTGAAGTCAAGCATCCATCAGAGCAACCCTTCACGCAAGAAGTGGACAAAGTTGATCCCTCAGTCAACTAAGTAAGCTCGGCAGGAGCCTGCTCCCCAATCGTCGATAGCTGGCCTCGTCCGTGGGGACCGACAGTTCCTTTCGTGAAGAATCCCTGAAGATGCCGAACTCTCAAGACCACCAGGATCTCTGCACCTTCGGAGATGTTGGGGGTGAAGATCTATATTACACCAACGGTGATGTCGCTAGTGTCACTAACCCCGAAGGTCATACCGAGCCTGGGAGCTTTTCCCCGGTGGCCGCCGCACAAGAGCAGTTCTTTCGCTCTCAGCGCGACGCCCTCTCGGATGATGAATATGATGGGCTCTATGACGGCTTGGATATCCCGGATCATCTCGAGCCCGATCAAGAGACCGTGTCGCGAGGGGACACTATAATGTCACCCTCGCAGTCCTCGCAATCCCGCAACGTCCACATGGCAGGGGGAGACGGAGGTCCCGAGGACAAACCCTCGGGAGATGCCCGCCTCCAACGCTATGAAACGGCCAAGAATCACCTGGAAGCGTCATTGAACCGGACGCTGGCAAGTATACGCCGGCAGTGCAGTGCGCAGCCAGGTGCGAGGACCGGGGCCAATGCTCGCGAGAGTTCCCGCTAGTACGGGACCCCGGAACTCAGGCGCCACCACCCCAGCTCGTCACCCCTCGCTCTCCCAAGAGGGGAGCGTCTTCGAGCCTTAGCCACGGTCGTGCGAAACCTCAGAGAGTTTCCTGAGCAGGTGGATTTGGAGGCCATGGGAGCTAATGTGGCGGACGATCTCGAAAAAATCATCGCCGACATGAAGATGGCAGAAGCATCACGCGAAAAGAAAACTCTGAGCGCTTCCCGAGAGCAGTATCGCCGCGACCCTGTCCGTTCCCACCTCGGTGACTCTCGTAGCTATGCTCGGGATGACCAGCGGGAACGTGATCGGTACCGCGAGGATGCTCAGAGCAATTCCCGAACAGCCTCACGAGACCACAGGGATGCTCGGCGCAATCAGAACCAGACAGAATACTCTTCTTTAGGCCACTCCCCCTCTCACCGACCCAAGGAAGTTTTCTCCCGTCTGGGTCCGCGGGTCGGGGGGTCAAGCAGTAACGGTCGTTATGACCGCCACGACCGGGGCGAGCACCATGACAGCCCCATCTTCGGATGTCGGGCATTCACGGCGCCCCTTCGGCGAGTGGCGTGGCCAAGCAAGTTCAAACCTGGCCACATTGAAAGATCCAACGGGACCCAGAACCCCGATGAGTTTCTTTCGATCTACACCACTGCCATCCTAGCCGCCGGCAGGGACGAGGGAGTCATGGCTAACTTCACCTTGCAGTGCTTGGATGGCCCAGCTCGGACTTGGCTCTTCAACCAAAAGGAGGGTTCCATCCGGTCTTGGGGCCAACTGAGCAGCGCCCTCCGGGCGAACTTCCAAAGCTGCTACGTCCGTCCGGGCAAGGAACGCGACCTCGAGCGCCTGATCCATGGTAAGCAACCCTCGTGGCCTGGCTCCAAATTATTCATGCAAGTACGGAACTCCATCCCGAGCATCTCGGACGAAGCCGTGGTCCGAGCATTTAAGTTCGAGGTCCGAGATGTTCGTTTCACATAGTATCTTGAGATCCATCCGGACATCACGGCCAATGAGCTATTCTGTATGGCCGACCGGTACGCCAACATTGATGAGGCGGTCCAGTGGAAGAAGGTGCTGGACGAGGGCAAGCTCCCGCCTCAACCGATTTGGAAGGCTCTACACGCGGAAGAGTGTAAGCTCGGTCGAAAAGAAGATCAAGAAGAAGAAGAAAAAGCCCTCTGCTCCAAACATGGTCGCAGCCATCAAGCAACGTCGGCCAGGCCTCAGCAGCGCGCAAAGATTCGGGCGTGAGGGAAGGGCCGATCGCCCCAGCGTTGCGGCGACCAAGGTCGAGACGACCAGAACACGGCGACCAACGCGGCCAACCGAGCAACCACTTTTGCCCGCTTCATCAGGCGTATGGTCACGAAACTCCGCAATTGCCGGATGTGGACTTTCCGTATGGAACAGTTCTACAACGGTAAGGGCCCCATGCCCACGCTCCCGGAGCATGGAGAAGGAAGCAAGGGCAAGCAGCCCGCCGACGAGGACGAGGACATGGAGTACCAGGAACCTCAAAATCACATCGCTGTGATATTTGGGGGCTCCTCGGCTTCATGTGTCCCGTCGCGAAATAAAGGAGGCCGCGCGAGAGGTGCATCACGTCACTCAGGGCAAGCCTCCCGTCCAACAGCTCAAGTGGTCCGAGTTGCCCCTTACTTTTTCCAAGGATGACTGTCCCTTGGGAATGACAAAGCCTTAGAGACTCCCGATGGTCGTAAGCCCAACTATCAGCAACACCGTTGTAGGACGTAAGCCCCACGATCAGCAAGGCTCTAAAGGAAAGAAATTGAACCCTTTGATCCTAGAAGAATATCAATGGGATAATGAATGGGTAAACATCAATGATGAACCGGTTCATGAAAGTGGTACTAGTGGTGGTGATCATCTAGCTTGGGCCCATGTTGATGAAGCCATCAATGCTTCGTGCAATCAAAGAGGTCACAATTGCCCTAGGAGTAGTATCAAGTTATGTGTGTTGTGCTTTCTTGGATGTTTCTGTGGTCTTCAGGTTGTTTGTGCTCGGTGTCATCCTTTTGGGCTAACCGGCAAAGTACTACTATCTCTAATTCTACCATCTCAACCCCCCTGCTCAATCTAAACTCTCCCTCTCGTGTAAAGAATGTTTCTGTTGGTTAATGGAAAATGGGACTGTTTCCTGAACAAAAAGAAATGATATGCAAAATGCGGCAAACAAGATGAAGTTCACGTGCACAGCAGAAGGCTAACTCGACAATGGGACTGAAATAACAGGCCTTTTCTGGATGCGGGGGAGGGCGGTGTCGCATGCGTAGTCCTTGGTCAGAAGTTCATCAATGAACTTCGCCCACGTCTTGTCGGCGTGAACTCTGAAAGGAAACCCCGCAGAATACGATTGCAAAAGAGAATAAAGCGGCATCATCAATGTAACCATGTGAGGTTATAGAGGATGTAAATTTGGGCCATCGGTGCGTACTTCCATCGCCGAAGCTTACGCTGATCTTGCGGTAGTCGTTGTAGAGCGGTTCGAGGTACTTGGTAGACGTCGGCGACGGTGCTTGGTGAGGCGCAGTAGAACGCCCCGAACCGAACATACCTCACGAGAACAGAAGAATCAAGTGGCGAAGCCAGGATTGAAATAGTGGGTGGGCTTAAAAAAACTAGTTAACTTGAGACGAACATACCAAATATAATCTTTTGCAATTCAAATTCATATAAATTAAAAAGAAACATAGTAAGAAAGCAAAATACAATAAATGAATGTAGCTGTCTAATAGAAATGCATCCAAAAATACATTAATATGCATCCAAAGCGACATGTATATTAAAATTTACGAAATTTACGAAATCGGTTGGAGAGGTATTATATGAATTGCTTGTGAAATAACGACGCAAAGTTCGTTTCTCCATTATTGCAAATCTACGAACAAATAGAAGTATAAAGTATACAACTATGTTAATAACTAAACAATATATAATGATGTACTAAATACTAAATAGTAAAGAAATTAAATAGCAAATAATAAAATTAACAAGTAATAACAGTTCTACTAAGTAGTCATCTACACTCTACACTTACCTGCAGACTCAAGACAAGATTCTCATTGGAGGCTTGGACCTTGGGCTTGGCTAGTCAAATACAAGTATAAAGCACTCTCTACAATTACTCAGCCAGCGCCCAGCTACCAATACTTTAATCTACTAAGCTAGAACTTCAATAGACAAAGCCACAAAGAACCACAATGTTCCTCCTCCTCAGATTCGACGACGACCACCCCGACTCGCCACCCCGCCAGCCGATGCCTACTGACCGACACTCGGCCGCCCCATCCACCTCCTCTCCTCCTCGTTGCTGTTGCCTGGCCCAACCGATGCTCTACCAACGCGCCAACGCCCAATGCCCATTGCCTAGGGCTTCTCACCTTCTCCAGTTCTTGCCCCCACCGAATTGGTATACAAATTCCCCATTTTTGTGTGTTTTGGTTGTTTTGATTCGGTGGGCTACTGGGTGGTAACGTGAAGTAGGCGGTGGATGGATGTGAGACTGAATTTGGGTCTAGTAGATATAAAAAGGCCCAAAATAGCTTTTATTGTTCTTCCTCTGTTCTTGTTCTTCTTCGATTTGAGAGAGCACCAATGGAATTGGAGGCAACTGCCACTTAGGAGGGTGTGTCTGTGTCAGTTGGAGGGTAGGCTTCAGCCTAACGAAGCCCCCCTGGTAGATTCGCCCCTGGGAAGAATTGAACCCAAGAACTAGCGCTACCTAAAGCTGAAGGAATCAACATTAAAAAGAAAAAACAAGAACAGATAAGAGATTGGGCAGTTTGGGTGGTGGTAAGTACTTGTAGTCCTCGTTCTTGATGAACTCCACAACGATGTCCTTGTCGGGCTGGATCTGGAGCATCTTGAGCGCGAGGCATAGGAAGGGGGTGGGCTTGCGGTTGCCGCCGTGGGTGCCGCCGGTGTGGTCGAGCTCCATGGCCTTGTCGACGAGCGTCTCCACCGTGAGGCCAAAGCACTGCTACTTCCAGAAGGTGCTCTGGTAGATCTTGGACCGCACGATCTTCTCCACCAGGTTCTGGGGGTTGGTGCCATGGATGCTCCTCGCCAGAGGGTCCGTGCGGTTCGCCATCCTCCGGGTCGGCGGCGCACGCCGGCGGCTGCTCCACGCAACCGGTGGGATAGGAAGTTTCGAGGAGTGGATCTGTGTTTGCGACCAAAATCCTAGCTGGGCTCCTCCTGGCTTATCTTCTCGCTTGGGTTCGAGCCGGCCTTGTGCGGCCCGGCCCGGGAAAAAAAAAAGAAGGGGGGGCAAAATCAATCAACTAATCTTATCTTAACTAATCTTATGCATCCACCAGATCAGATCTGACAGCGACACATGCATTGCTACGTATGCATTGTGTGTGTCGGCACCCCAAGTCCAAACCGACCACGACCACCTGCGCACGACACGTAGTTGCCCCAAACACGTCCTCATCACCACCAACCTCCTCATGGAGTACTACAATTATTATTATTGCTTCAATTTCTGTCCACACCCTAAAAAGAAATTTTTTAAATAATATTATTATGAAAAATTACAAAAACATATCAATTAAAAAATAACAATAATAACATTTTATCGTTATTTCAAATGGCGACATAGAGTCTATCGTTATTTCAAATGACGACAAAGACTCGAAATCCAATGGACGCCTCTCTGTCGCCATTCTAAATGGAATGGCAACAGAAAGTCTTTATCCCTCCGCTGTGTCGGCTCTGGCCATTTTCACCGAACCCAGCACCGAGCGCGAGAAAGAAGAGAGAGAGGGGGGGAAGAGGGGGGAAGAAGAAAAGAGAGAGAAGAAGAGAGGAAAAAAAGGAAAAAGAGGGGGAGGAGGAAGAGGAGGAGGCGAAGAAGAGGATGGGAGGAAGAAGAAAAACGTCTAATTTGCAAAAATGTGCTCTATTTAATAGTGAATTTTATTTAATTTTTGGAGTTATGTTGCTCTCTATTTTTGGTATTTATTTGATTATTTACTCGTTACGCGTAGATGCTGAAGTGCTAGTGCAAGAGTAAGATCCAGAACAAGAATAAGAGCTTTTCTAAGGCAAGCTCTACTTTCACCATATTGATTCTATGTTTTAAAATCTTATTGTTTTAAACTATTGCATACTAATTCAAATTAAAATAATTTCAATTAATTTGAAAATAATTAATCAACCTATTTGATTTATGTCCACCTTGTCACTAGTAATTGTATGCCATGATTCAATTGTCACCCCAGGATTGTTGATTATTAGCTGGTTGCTAATAACTTGCCAACATGGGTTACTAGAACGTACTAGTATGCTTAGACATACAACGTGTTATTGATATCATTTTGGAATATCAAAATTAATCTTACTTAATGGAATATGGAACGTATTTATAAAAGGTGTGTTATGTGTTGATGATGTTGATGGCACATGGTGCATGGTAATCAATTGGGTTGGTAAAATGATTTAGACTGGGATAAGTGGCAAGAGTAATAAATATGGTGGGCCAACTGCAGCATTTGGTCGATCGCAATTGGTTCTTTTTGGTAACTTGAATATTGTGAGTCTTTGGGTAAGTCTTACCTCGGTAAATTAAGGACTTAACCTTGCAAGCATTTGAATTAGGCCAAACATACAACCACGTATCTAGAATGGGACAGACATAGCTGACTAATTTGTGATGTCTAGATTTTGGTACTGTCGTAGTGGTATGGGTTCCGGAGGTACAGGTAGACTCACATGACGTAAGAGGGGGACCTAATGGTGGTAACCAGTCCACTCAGTGTTGAAACCTTAGTAGGCAGTACTAGGTTTAGACAGAGCATTGTAAAGGCTTTGTGATGGTCATTTGCCTTGGTGGTGAATTGATTATATTTTGTGCGTAAAGTGTATAACATCTGCAGAGTGTCAAACCTATTCGAATAGCCGTATCCGCGGTATTGGACAATGCTCAGAGATTACAGTCAAGAGTTATATTTTGATAAAATAAAACTGGGAATGGAGGCAGTGTGCCTACGAAAATATGAAATTTGGTGTAAGGTTGTGAAATGATTCATTTGTGAAATAACTGAGAAATTTATTATTGTTATTATTTGTTTTACTGCTTTGCAATCTACTTATGTTATTCATAAATGTTGCTTTATTGCAAAACAACCACTTCAGCCATTCATTTGGAATAAACCATGCATGTAGTTATTAGACTTGCATTCTGTGCATGACTTGTTGAGTGTTTTATGTACTCATCCCCTTGCAACAATTCAAACACCAGTTGAAGAGGAGTCTACACTACTCTTGAGGAGGAGTACCAGGAGGAGCCGAACAATTAGGGTGCGAGCCCAGTCAATTGTCTGTGCATATTGATGGGTTGCTACGAGTTTTACTTTTCCGCTGCAGTTTTCTTAATATTTGAGTCTTTGCCCTGTGAGGCATATTATTGTAAGTTGACCATAAGGTTAACCAAACAGGTTCTATTAATAGATGAAGTCTTTATTTATTATTTCACTGTGTATGATTGTGATATTTCATCTATGTTGGGATTGTGTGCACTAGCGTGATCCTGGACTAGTGTTGAATACACAGAGGGTCCGGATTTGCACATTCAGGTCCCGACACTTGTCCACCGTCCATAGTTGAATTAGAGATGATAAAAGGGCTTATCCACACTTCAAGGACTGCATTGGTGCTCTTGATGGGACTCACATTCGTGTATCTATGCCACTTGACCGACAAGTTATGTACATTGGGAGGTCAGAAAGTTTATCTCAAAATATGTTGGCAGTTTGTGACTTTGATATGCGTTTCAGATACGTATCTGCAAGTCAATCGGATGCTATGCATGATACTAGTATCTTATACCATGCATTGAGAGTGGACTGAGATGTCTTCCCACATCCTCCACAATGTAACTCACTATTACACATACATGATATTCCTCTTTTTAAGTAATATATTGTCATTAACTAAATCTATTTTATGATTTAGGGCAAGTATTATCTCGTGGATGCCGGCTATCCTAACTGAACGGGGTATCTAGCTCCATACAAGGGTGAAAGGTACCATGTTCCTAAGTTTCATAGAGGTATGGAACCAAGGAGAGGTTCAACAGAGTATATTTAAGTATGCATAATGTGGTTGAGCGATCGTTTGAAGTATGGAAGATAAAATAGCAAATTTTGCTCAAGATGCCGAACTATCCAATAATCAAGCAAAGATGATTATTGCGGCTACTATAATGCTTCACAACTTAATGTGTGAGCATGCTAGCAAAGATTAAGCGTTTCTGTAGGTACAATCGCGATCCACATTATGTGCCTACCATTTCATTAAGATATCAAAGTAGTGCAATTTCTTAGCATGTATCCAACGGCTTAAAGTGAGAAACTGAAATCGAGAGCTAGATCCATACTAAACAGGAGGGGGAGGAGAAAAAGAAGAAGAAAATGGCGTGGGAATGTGGTGGTGAGAATAATGGGGTAGGATGGATATGTGAGTAGGCAGAGCCGTAGTAATTCCCATTGGGATACACGCATGTTATATGTAGCTCGATATTATTTGACATTAATTTCTACGTACAATGCAAGCGCGCGAGCACAGATTGATACATATATATGTACGTACGTACGTGCATCGGGCCTAGCTAGCTGGGGTAGTGTGATTCGATACAGTACTAGCAGCCAGTACGGGCCGGGTCGATGGATGGACATAGGAGTATATTATCCATATTAGTATTATTATGTTGAGACGCCGGTCTGGTATGGCGCCTCGCAGAACTCCCCGCCCAGATCGTCGCACGCCTCGCCAGGGAACACCCTGCATCGCAATTCATCGATCGATCGATCGATTAGCCCATCCATGCAATCAGTAGTAGTAATTAATAATAATAGTCTTATCAACAGCAGCAAGTAGGACTGTAGGAGTAGTATATATATCATGCTGCATGCTGCATGCATATCGATCGATCCTGTCTATTTATTATTATCTTCTTCTTTTCTTCTAGCTTACGTTTTTGGCTCGTCGTAGGCTAGGTAGTCCCTCTCCACGTCCTCCGCCGCCGCCGCCGCCGAAGCCGCAGCAGAAGCCGCGAGCTTGGCCTCCGGGTACATCTGCGCGTTGCACGCCTCGCCGCCGATCAGGTCGCAAGCCTCCATGGGAAACACCCTGAAATTGATTATTACCACATACCGGAATCAATTATTCCACACACATATTGATATATATATATATACATATAGTAGGATAACGTAGTTAAGAGCTGGGGATCGTACGAGATGTTTGAGCTGTAGTCCACTTCCGCAGGCTCCGCCGTGACGGCAGCGGCACGGACGCTGCGGACGGGCATTGTCCTTGTAGCGCCGGCGGCGGCAGGGACACGAGCCATGGCCACGCTCCTCGGCGCCGGGCTGCCCTTCACAGGCAACACGGCCGAGAAGCCAACGGTGGTAGCAGCGGCCTGCATCTTCTTCCTTCCAGCAAAGCTGCTGCTTCTAGCAAATCAAGCTTCAAGAGCTCGCTTGCCCCTACTCTGATGATCAGCTGGGCTGGGCTTATCTGACTAGCTTGTGTGTGTGATGTGTGATGTGAGGCTCCTCCTCCTCCTCCTCCTCCTCCTTATATGCTGCCAGTGGCTGTTTGGATAAGATTCCGGTATGTGGTATCCTCTCTCTCCTATTGCTGTCTACCTACCCGACTGCATCCTTCTTCAGGCCAGATCTTTTTCCTTCCCCGGTTTTGCAAAGATATTTCTACCTTCCCTCTTGACACCTGCCTTTCTTCAACTGTTGCAAAAGGAAAAAGTATAACAGGCAAAAAAGGACAAGCAGCAGACATCCTGCTCAAGATATTTTTTTTCTCCTCCCCCTGCTTTCATCTTCTTTGTTTTAACTTTCCTTTAGGTGGCTAGCACTAGCAGGCAAGCAACCTATTTATTGGAGGATGTATTGTATTGTAGGTGTACACGCAAACCAGCACGACTCAAATGACACAGCATCGTAGCTCCAAAACGAGATAACCATGACCAACAAAGGATGGCACATATATGTTGCAGCTGGTCATCTACTTCAAATTGCCACAATTCAGATTCCCCTCAACTAGTATGAAGAAAAGGGGTACATCGAATGTTCAAGTGCAAAGCACCAAATTAAGACCAAGGTACAAGAATATATAGTTCAACTTCGAATGGATGCTCGAGGCACCGCTGGCAGTCCTAGCTCATCCTCCTGCACCAGATCAGATAAAAGCACCAGGCAACCTTCAGTAACACCTCAAACCAACCAAACTTCGGGTTGATCAAATTAAATGCTTCATGTAATACATAGTTGATGTGGTTGCTAATCAACAACACAGCAACGCCTGCAACACCAACCTACCAAGTGACAAATCCCAAACAACGAACGCAGAAAACTTGTGAATGAATCGGTAAATAAAACAACAAACAGTGCGTTTCGCCCAACCCACTAGTGCATATGTGAGATTATAGCATCTTTCAACTGTTCGTTGATTCATCGCAAGGAAGCAAACATCAGAATAACACTATACCAAGTTAAGAATCTTGAGCAATTCACTTACCTGCTGCCTGTTTAGTGGGACTGCTGCAGGACCGGTGGGTGCGGCGGGTAAATTAAGCTCAGCATCAAAATAGCTTTCCTTGTCTGGTTGAAGATAAGATGGGACTGCACTTGACTCAAACTCCATATCAGCCTCCAAAGCATCCAGCTCTGCAATGTTCAGCAAAAAAAACAAAAAAGAAAACGAGGACAGTAAACATAACCATCACCAAATGGACCCAGAAACACACAAGACTAAGAGCGAGATTGGCAAGTAAATCTAGGTCATTTAGGGCATAAGTCAATGTTACAATTTAGAACCATCTACGAATAATCATACTGCCAAGTAAAGGACCAACCAAAACGAAAGCACTAAAGCTCTATAAAGTTAATTCTATTGCCCAACTGAAACTACAGCTTCCATACCTCCCATTAATTCTTCCTCATCAACATCATCAGGGATGTTGTAGCTTCTACCAAGAGATTCTTGTATTTCATTGCTCACGTCCATCAGATCCGTCATTTCATCTTGCATATTCTACAAATTTAAGGAATCAATGAGAAAAAAAGAAGACATTTATGTTAGAAAAAAAAAAAGAAAGAAGCGAGATTGAGCAAAAACGTTGAAACTGGAAAGGCACAAAGCTTAAAATATTGAAATGAGTCCATCAAGCGCCCCCCACTATTCGAGTCGAGTGACCTTGTGTGCAATTGTACTTCCCACTGTGTTGATAAGTTATCAAAAGAAGCTCTCCCAAATAACAAAAAAAATTGAGACTTGTCGACAGCCACCTTCCCTAACCGGCATGTTCAAGTTCTCGACAGCTTAGCACTCGCCAAACATTAGACTTGTCTTTTTCATTGCTCATCTTATATATTAAGCTATGGATGGGCCGGCAGCTTACTACTCGCCTAACATTATTGAGAGCTCACAACAATAATTTAGAGGATAGACATCAAAAGCAAAGCAAGGGACAGGGCTACTCAAATGGTAGTAAAAACCTGGCAGACCAATAAATAGTAGTGCAAATTTGATAGCAGCCAAAATGGGGCAAGCAAACCATACATCTATGTCCTCAATCTTGACTGTTTTCATCATTCCTTTGAGCTCTTTGTTAGCAGCCTTCATCGCATTCATCTGAAGAAACAAACAAAACAGCACTTAACTTAAGGATTAGGGATTGTGAGGCAGGCACACAAGAAGAAATGAAGCAAGAAATGAAGCTGGTAGCGGAGAGGTGGAGGAATATGCATGCATACAGTCTGCTGAGCGTCTTTGAGGCCGTCGGCAGCGAACGCAACTTGGTCGAGGTTATAGGTCTGGTTGTACAGCATGTTGCGCTGTTCTTCGTACCTAGGAGCGAGGCAAATCAGTGAATATATAGGCGGCATTGTACAAATCATACATGGAGCTAGCGGGAGACAGAGAGAGATTAGAAGAGAAATTAGGGAGGGAATACATGCGCTTGTGCTTGAGAAGCCTGATGGCGCGGGCCTTGATGGCTTCTTGGGAGGGTCCAGGTCGGGTCTTCCTGATCTGCTCCTTGTACCTGGCCAGCTCCTCGTCCAGCTTCTTGATCTTGTCGTCCACCGTCTCGCCCCTCTTGCTTATCTACTAGGGGAGCAGCGAAGCACAGCATTAGTTGGATTCCATTCTAGGGGAAACGCAGATCGGGAAATGCTAGCCAAGAGAAGAGGAGAGAATGGAGGAGTAGATTAGAGACTACTGACTCGTTCGGTGGCGTCCAGGATGGTGGGAGGGGGGTCCTTGTTCTTCTTTGCTCCGAAGATCTTCTTCATCTCCGGTGGTCGGAGGCGGCGGCGGCGGCGGCGGCTTCTCAAGTGTTTGTTATCGCCACAGGAAAATTTGATCATTTGCCCTGAAGTTGATGGGCATTTGATCATTCTTTGCAGAAAGGTGGCGTTTGATCATTCTTGCTCTGATGTCACCGTTGGCGTGCGGGTCTAGAAGTAGCTAATGTCGATTGAGGCATCGTAGAGCGAAATAATCAAACGCTTATCAATCTCAAAGAATGATCAAATGCCCATCAACTTCAGGGCAAATGATCAAATGCCCCATCGCCACACGGGATGGGAATGGGAATGGGACCCTGTTTGTGTGTTGATGAATGGGCTTGGCCGAACAGCCCATTAATAATAATGAACATCGTCAAACTCAAACAGATCGGTGCTGCCCGTAGCGCAAACTGAACATGGATGGATCTTCATCCCCAATGCTTTTACCATTTGATTCCATTAGTTTGAATGAATGAGATGGTTCAGTATTTAGAGAAAATATTTCTTAAATTTGTATCATTTGATCCAGGATGGGATGGTTCCATTCAAGCAACCAAACGCATTGATGGTTTTTTTTTTTTGAACCATTTCATAAATATACCACTTGATACAGACAACCAAACAAACCCCAAAGAAACAAGTGTAAGCTAAACTAGTTGTGTCGGGTTTATTTTCTCAGTTTGCATCTAAGTCAAAAGTTGTATTGAGTCAGTTTTTTTTTGTTGGGGTGTGTTTAAATACCTCAACAGCTACACGGGAAGATTAACTGTCGAGAAATCGAGTGCACATTGCCTAACAAAAGGTGAATCCAACTGCTTTTACATAAATTAAGACTTAACGGCCAAGGTTTTTATAAAAGGGAGGCGTAACGAGTTCCGAATAAATTACATCACAAAAGACCGCACAGGCATGTCTGAGCACAAACCAAGATGTAAAACCAAATAGAATCGCCATCTACGGATTCTTAGAACTCTGAAAGAGTTGAATTTGAGTAAGTGTGAGTACACAACCGTACTCAACAAATCACACAGGAAATACTGAATACTACATGCAAGGAATTTACAAAAAGGGTTGGCACAAGTTTAATTGTTATGGTGGATACAGTTTTATTTGCAAGCTCATTTTACATTTAAAACACAAACCATAAGTAGTAGTAAGGGCCACAAGTTATCTCGACATACCATAATTTCTCAAAATTTCAAAGACCACGAGCTAGGTTACGGGAGTCACCCCAATCAAACTCAGCTTCATTAACCGGAAGCACGGCGTATTCGAATACCATTTAATCAGACTCTGCAGAGCTGCTTAGCTTTACCTACAAGATATCTATGCCCGTTATGCCAAGCGCTATATTACATGCAGCTTAAATGCATGTGGCCAGGTCGAGATGATCACAGCCTTTTGTTGAACTTTTCCTGGATAGCCCCTAACCGGTAGGTCTATGACCACTCCACTCATGACCCACTGACCTGAGCGAGTACCTACCGTTGTGAGAACCAGCGAATGACGCTACAACGGCCCTTGCCGTTCCACCCCATCAGTCATTCCCCTGCCGGGAATGCTGCTCCCCGCTCCCCATTCTCCTTCCGAGAATGGTACCACCTTATAGGTATTTTCCAGGAAATGCACAATGTACTGATCTATATCGGAAACGGTTCAACCAAATTGATCGGTCCTGACTTGTGGTTGAGCGGAACTTAAGTTATTTACTTAACTCAAGGAAGTTTTATTCTTATATTGCTAAAGACCAAGTCATAGAACCAACCACCATCCAAACCTAGTACATGCACGTACCAGCCACCAAACCAGACATGGCTTCCGTCATCGGTCGGAGATCGGACTAGCATCCACCTCGTGGTTAGTACAATATTGTCCCCCTGACCATAGCACAGTTATGAAAGACACCGAGCCAACGCTTGTCACAATTTTCTTTCTTTTAAAGGATTTCGAGTGAAACTATTAAGATTATTATTCAGCTACGGGGTGTATAATTATTAACTAGGGTTATTCCAAGGTTTAATTTGAGTTCATCAATATCAAGTAGACTAGATGAGGAATTTGGTATAGCTAAGTATCATATCATTCTAAACTATCGCCTTTCAGTGTTTCAACATAAAGGTAAATTAATGCAATAGAAATTAAATACTATAATATTTGGAACAAGTGGGTTCAACATGTTCAAGGGCATGAGGTTTGCCTTGCTGCGTTGCGGGGTCGTCTAGGTCACAGTGGAAGTAGTCGTACTCGGCTCCGGTCGGGTCCTGCTCCGGCTCCTGTAACTTGTCGGGACCCAAATGTGCAAACTGGACTCTTTGTGTATTTCGCACTAGTTCAAGATCACGCTAGTGAACACAGCCTCAACATAGATGAATATCACAATCATACACAGCGGAATAATAAATAAAACTTCAACTATTATTATAACTTGTTGAGCCAACCTTATGGTCAACTTACAAAGTACGCCTCGCAGGACAAAGTCTCAAGTAAATAAAACTACAGCAAAAAAATAAATAAAACTTGTGGTGTCCATTTAATATGCCACAGGCAACTGATTGGGCTCGCACCCTAGCTGGACGGCTCCCCCTGGTACTCTTCCTCCAAAACTAGCGTTGATTCCTCATCAGCTGGTGTTTGTGTTGTTGCAAGAGGTGAGTACATAAAGCACTCAACAAGTTGTGTACAGAATGCAAGCTATTACTACATGCATGGCTTATTCCAAATGACGGCGGTTTGGAGGTCCTCCGGCGTCCTCCAGTAGCGCAATCGAATCGTCTCAACGCGGAGACTCCAAAGCTGCCCTCGCGCACGATGGAGCGGCAACAGTCGCGGCGGAACGAGGCGGCTGGCTCAACTTTGGCGAGCAATTACCAGCGTATGGTGGTGGCTCGAGGGTCAATACCTAGGCGTGCGTGCTCAGCGCTCGCAGGCGAATACTACGGGGTATTTAATACCCTCGGCGTCCATGAAAATCGCGAATCCCTAACAAACGCGGCGGCGACGAAGCGGCAATCCGACGAGGTCGCGGAGAACGACGTGGCAGCATCTCGCGCATACACGTGACACGCGATTAACGGTCCGCAACGCAGTGCAACGCGGGTGCCTCTCGACCGTTGGATAGAAATCCGATGGTTCCAGATCTAGTGTTTGAAACCTAATGGGTTGTGGCGTGGGATTTGGATCAAGTGTTTCAATTGTTTTTGAGATGGGCCACTTTGCATTCGAGTGCACACAACCGAAGAAAGAAAAGGCTCATTATGTGGAGAAGCTGAAAGATGAGGAAGCGGCATTGCTGCTGATTGAAACATGCGAATTGACTCGAGTTGTTGATCATGGCACCGAGCTTGTGATGTTGAATCCTCGTATCGTGCTCAAAAGTATTTCTTGCCTGCCTATGATTGATGATTACTCGCGCTACTTGTGGATTCAATTAATCAAAAGAAAAATGAAGCATTAACATCTTTCAAGATAATCAAGACAATGGTGTGGCTGAACGCCGTAATCAAACTATACTATATTGTTGGTAAAGCAAGATGTCTTCTAGAGAACAAGAAGATAGCAAAGTTCGTTGGCTGAGTTCAGGTTCTGGGCAAAAAGTCGTGTGTGTTCTGAACATGGATGAATGGATACAGATACAGTGAGAGAGAGGTACTAGTAGTCCATCCAGTAGAGGCATTGGCTGCTTGGCCTTGGCGTCGAGGGCATTGGCAACCGGAGATCGATGCTGATTGCATTGAATGCGTCTCCTCGGCCGTTGGCAGCGGCAGAACTGGTGGCCGGTGGCAGGTGGGCAACGCAACGCACCGCACCGCACCCCCATTGAATCATCACAAGGCCATTCTTCTGCTGCTCGGATTCACCTGCCTCACCTGCCTGCGACGGGTGGCCGGTGGTAGGTGTTACAGCACTGAGCAGCAGCAAGCCTGCCTGCGACGGGTGGCCGGTGGTAGGTGTTACAGCACTGAGCAGCAGCAAGCCTGCCTGCGACGGGTGGCAGTGTAAGCACTGAGCAGCAGCAGCAGCTACAATTCTGCCTGCAACAGGTGGCCGGCGTAGATACTCCGGTGGTGGAGGGGAGGAGCTATCCTCTTCACAACGGCTACTTGCTCAGTGCTGCTTGCTCGCTGTCCACTCATCCCCGGACTCTATCCATCACCCTCACCGACCTTCCAGCTGACTTACGCGTGGAATTTTTTTTTCTTCTTTTTTGGTGGTTGAAGCACGCATGCTGTACTGGCCCTCTCCTTATTCCTGACGAAATCCAAATCCGGATCTTTTTGACCAAGATTTTGGAGCTCTCGATGATTTTTTAACCGAACGAAAATTGACCTAAAAATCATTAATATTTCTTTGAAATCTTGGTCTCACATGGAAAACAACGTGAAGAATCCAATTCGATCAAATTTTGATCAAACTAACCAAATTTTTGGTCAAATATACCGAGATCTTGTCGAGATTTTAGGTTCCGTAACACTTTGAATCTTTTAGGGTTTTCTTAATTACATCAGGATTATGAAACTCGGAGGGGGTCTGAGATCCGAGATTTCACGAAATCTCAACGAGATTTCATTCCCTGGTCGAGGCATTCCATCACGGCACATATAAGTAACAACATGCACATACATCTTGCTCTAGCTCTACCTCTCTGTCGACGATTGGGGAGCAGGCCCCCGCCGAGCTTACTTGTTGAATGGGGGATCAACCAAAACCCCTTTCTACCGAAGGTGTAGCATCGAAGACGTGGGAGACGGTCAATTAGAACAGACAGAAACACAAGGATTTTATCCTGGTTCAGGCCTCTCATGATCGAGATAATGACCCTACTCCAGCGTAGTGTGTATTGTATATGTATTAATTTCGTCTCTGCTCTCCCTCCAATATTTGGGGGTATTTATAGTTTACAAGGGTATCGTGTCGATTCGGCCCACACCATGCACGCGTTTGACCGCGTTCGACATGGTCGTAAATCCGAGATCCTACATTTACGCCACGTCCGAGTCATGGCGCAAGCGGTCCTTCGTGGTGGCGCGATTATCGCCAGAATCGTTAGTCGCAACCCTCGAGCCACGCAGCGAGCTCGAGCTTGGGCCGAGCTCATTTGACTCCGACCAGCAAGTTCACCCGAGCAACGTGCTTGGGCATTAACCGAGCAAGGAGCTCGCACCGAACGGGCATGAAGCTCGCATCGAACGGGGAAGGAGCTCGTACCGAACGGGCAAGCCGAGCAGCGGTGCTCGACCATCCTTGGGTCATCCTCGGGAACAACCTCCGAGGTGCCCGAGGTCGGGACGAGCTCGGCCGTCGTGGCATTATGGTAATTAGGGGAATTATCCAATCCCCGACACTCTCCAAGATTAGTTTGGATATAATCCATTCCAGCATTAGTACTGTGGCTCAGTACAGCTTCTGGATTCTGGATTTTGGATTATAGGAGAAGCTGCTTCTGATTATGGAAGAATCGGGCCGAGCCGACTACAACTTCGAGGTTCTGGACTAAGCCGGCGAGAATCAGTGAGAATTAGGTTTCAGCCAGGTTCTCAGGTTCTGATTCTATATAGAAATCAGCTTGTGATTCTCAGAGAAGCTGTCAAGAATTCTCCCGTTCGGCCAATAATCAATTTTTTTAAAGTAGAAGCTGAAACAAACGGGACCTTATAATACTAGGTCAAGTCGCACGCAATGTCACGTCGTGTGAAATTTGGTCCGATATTTTTGTTATAAAAAAATGTATTTTGGGTTTTCTCGATGGTTTTTTTTAAAAAAAAATTGGCTGGTTACAACGGGGTCATCCGAGCCAAAAATGGGAGGAGCTGGTGTTTCAGCCAGGTTCTGATTCAGCTTATGATTCTCAGAAAAACTATCTAGAATCCTCTCGTTCGGCCAATAATCCATTTTTTTAAAGCAAAAGCTGTCCAGAAGATGAAACGACTGGGGGCTTATAATACTAGGTCAAGTCGCACGCGATGTCACGTCGTGTGAAATTTGGTCCGATATTTTTGTTATAAAAAAAACGTAATTTGGGTTTTCTCGATGATTTTTTTTTAAAAAAAATGGCTGGTTACAACGGGGTCATCCGAGCCAAAAACGGGAGGACCTGGTGTTTCAACCAGGTTTTGAATCGGCTTCTGATTCTCAGAGAAGCTATCCAGAATCCTCTCGTTCGGCAAATAATCCGCTTTTTAAAGGCAGAAGCTGTCCAGAAGCTGAAACAAATGGGACCTTATAATACTAGGTCAAATCGCACGCGATGTCACGTCGTGTGAAAATTGGTCCGATATTTTTGTTATAAAAAACATAATTAGGGTTTTCTCGATGATTTTTTTTTTAAAAAAATTGGTTGGTTACAACGGGGTCATCCGAGCCAAAAACGGGAGGAGCTGGTGTTTGATCCAGGTTAAGATAAACCCACGATTCTCAAAGAAGCTGTCCAGAATCCTCTCGTTCGGCAAATAATCCGCTTTTTTTAAGCAGAAGCTGTCCAGAAGCTAAAACGAATGGGGCCTTATAATACTAGGTCAAGTCGCACGCGATGTCACGTCATGTGAAATTTGGTCCGATATTTTTGTTATAAAAAAAACGTAATTTGGGTTTTCTCGATGTTTTTATAAAAAAAAATTGGCTGGTTACAATGGGGTCATCCAAGCCAAAATCAGGAGGAGCTGGTGTTTCAGCCGGGTTCTGATTCAGCTTCTGATTATCAGAGAAGCTGTCCAGAATCCTTTCGTTCGGTAAATAATCCGCTTTTTTAAATGTAGAAGCTGTCCAAAAGCTGAAACGAATGGGGCCTTATAATACTAGGGTCCTGTTTGGCAGAGCTCCAAATCCCAGCTCCATCTCAGATCTGAAATTTGTAAGTTAAAATAAAGTGAATTAAGTTTATATTTTTATTCTAAAATATAAACAAGATGACCCATCTAAACATTCTTAATATACCTACTGCTCTAGCTCCACAGATTTGATGGAGTTAGTAATACCCGGCTCCATTAGATTCACGAATCTAGTGGAGCTGGAGTTTTGCCAAACACCCCCTAGGTCAAGTCGCACGCGATGTCACGTCGTGTGAAATTTGGTCTGATATTTTTGTTATAAAAAAATGTAATTTGGGTTTTCTCGATGGTTTTTTTAAAAAAATTGGCTGGTTACAACGGGGTCATCCGAGCCAAAAACGGTTGGAGGACTTGTTCGTGAATTTGTGAAAGCAAAAAACGTAATTTTGATTTTCTTGGTTGTGTTCTTTTAAAAATTGGCTGGCTATAAACTGTCGCCGGATTTGTGAAACCACGGTCTGAGATTGCAGAAAAACTGATGGAGGACCTGTTCGCGAATTTGCAAAAGAAAAAAAAAACGTAATTTCGATTTTCTTGATGGTGTTTTTTAAAAAATCGACAGACTACAAACCGTCGCCGAATTTGCGAAACCACGGTACGTGATTGCAGAAAAACTGATGGAGGACCTGTTCGTGAATTTGCGAAAGAAAAAAAACGTAATTGCGATTTTCTTGATGGTGTTTTTTAATAAATCGACAGGCTACAAACCATCGCCGAATTTGCGAAAGCACGGAGAAGGACCTATCTGCGATTATGAAAAAACGGAGTGGAGAAGGTACAATCTTTTTTGTTACTACTGCAGATCATAGATCGAATGATCCACATATAAGTGAGATATTATAAGATAAATTATCAAAAGTCGATTAACTTTGGGCAAATGATATAATGCCATTCAATTTCAGGGGAAATGATCAAATTTTCCATGGATCGATGGACTGCGGTACGGTGTCCGTTGGTCCTTGTCGCGCATTACTGCTGCTAATAACTGCTTGCTGTCCTCCGCTGGTGGTGACAACTGACAATCCATCCCGGTCGGTCATCAATACGATTCATGCAATTAATAAGAGAATTCATGGATCTGTCTCCGTCTCCTCCGTCTCCGTCTCCGTCCTCGATCCCTCGGGCAGTCTAGCTAGGCAATCTGAATGGCGAGGGGTGCGCCGAGGAGCAGGAGTGGTACTGGCCCCTGTACGCTCGCTGCCGCTCATCATCGGAACTGCTTCTGCAAGGTCCTTGTCTAATTGAACTGCTTCGTCCATCGATCCGTGACGCGATCGACGTCATGGAACCACCGCCGGTGCCACCCAAGGAGATCAAGTCGCCCTGCTCGCCGCTGTCTCTGCAACGCAAGAAGCTCGGCTCGCACTTCTTGGAGAGCGACGAGCGACGCTTCTCCACTACCGCTACCGCCCTCGCCGGGGCCTCTGAGTCTGCGGTCGGGACGACTCCCGTCAACATCAGGGGCGAGCCCATCGCCGAGGCCGACCTCTCCAAGACCGGCGGATGGATCGCCGCCCTCTTCATCTTTGGGAACGAGATGGCCGAGCGCATGGCCTACTACGGCCTCTCCGTCAACATGGTCATCTTCATGTTCAAGGTCATGCACCGCCCTTCGCCACCTCCGCCAACGCCGTCAACAACTTCCTCGGCATCTCCCAGGCCTCCTCCGTCCTCGGCGGCTTCCTCGCCGACGCCTACCTCGGACGCTACTGGACCATCGCCATCTTCACCACCGTCTACCTGCTCGGCCTCATCGCCCTCACGCTCTGCGGCACCATGACCGCGCTCGTGCCCAGCCAGGCCGGCTGCGACAAGCTCGCCATGCTGCTGGGCCAGTGCGAGCCGCCCAAGCCCTGGCAGACGGCCTACCTCTACACGGCGCTCTATGTCACGGCTTTCGGCGCCGCGGGAATCCGGCCGTGCGTGTCGTCGTTCGGGGCAGACCAGTTCGACGAGCGGAGCGCCCGCTACAAGCGCCGCCTCGACCGCTTCTTCAACCTCTTCTACCTCGCCGTCACGCTCGGCGCCATCGCCGCTTTCACCGTGGTTGTGTACATCCAGATGCACCACGGCTGGGCGGCAGCGTTCGGCGCGCTGGCGCTGGCGATGGGAACCTCCAACGCGCTCTTCTTCGTGGGGACGCCGCTGTACCGGCACCGCGTGCCGGGGGGAAGCCCGCTGACGAGGGTGGCGCAGGTGCTGCTGGCGGCGTTCAGGAAGAGGAAGGCGGACTTCACCAGCGGCGGCTACGTGGGGCTCTACGAGGTCGCCGGAGTCAAGTCCGCCGTCAGGGGCAGCGCCAAGATCGAACACACCGACGATTTCAGGTACATATCTTAGAGGTCATCGAAATTCAAAATCTTGTTGAAATCTGGTCAAGTTTCAAATCTTGTTTTCAGTATATATCTTAGAGGTCATCGAAATTTCAAATCTTGAAATTTTAAATAAAATCCAGACAAAATCTAAAAATCAAAAATGAAATCTGGTCATATTTTAACCGGAATCATCGAGATTTTGGTCAAATTGAATCAACCAAAAAATGATCAAAAACATATCAAGAAATTTTGAAATTTTTTATGCATGGTCTTGATCCTAAATCCAATCAAATCTAACCCACAATGAAAATCCGGTAGAAATTCAAGAGATTTCGGTAGAAATCACCGATATCTTGCCGAGATTTTTAAAAGGTACCGTAGCATTTGAATTTTTAGACCCAACCGAGATTTAGAATTTCGAGGAGTCCAAAATTAGAATTCTCGACCAAGATTTTCGAAGTCCGGTGGGATTTGGATCCATGCTTGACGGACGGACGGACGGACGGATGGACGTTCAGGATTCAGCCATGTACACCGGCTGCTCGTTCTGCTTTCTTTGGTCTAGCTCGAGAGTTGCATTCTTCATTCAACACAAATTATATTTTGAGAGGTGCTTCACTTGATGATTAGCCATCTGTATGTATGTATGTATGTATCTTGGGCCAAAATTTACTACGTTTTGTAGGAAAAAATCGTATTCAATACAACTGCGTGCTCGTATTTACGAAACGATACAACATTTTCGCGAAATTACAAAAAACCCACCCTTGACCGGTTCCTGGGGAACCATTGATGCATGGCCGGTTCCCCAGGAACCATACAAGCGCATGACCGGTTCCTGGGGAACCATACATGCCTTGGCCGGTTCCCCAGGAACCATTCAAGCCATCTACGGTTCTGGGGAATCGCAGCCATGTACGGTTCCCGAAACCCGGCCAAGGCATTTTTCTTTTTCTAAATTTTGGGAAATTTTAGTATTTAGCACATGTTTCAACTCGTTGTTAAAGCGTAAGAAATAATTAATGTGCTATACCATGATTATTTAACCATTAAAAATTATGAAGCCACTTTTGTTATTATAAGTAGGAAGTAAATAACATGTATTCGTAAAAAAACTTAGGGTGTACCAATTAGCTTTTGTTCGGTAGGTCATATCGAGCCATGACGCAGCTTAAAGTATACCGTAATGCCGTAATATGTCCGCCGCGAATACCCCTAAGTTTTATTGTCAACGTTAACTTTTAAGCCTTTTCGGCTCAGTAAAATATCACGTTTAAATGTAATTTTTGGCACGAATCCTGCAGATTTGCTCTTCGATATATGGAGTACCATATTCTGGCAAAATATTTTATTTACACCTTGCTTTGCTACAAAAATATGCTGCCGCAATACACCTAAGTTTTATTGTCAACGTTAACTTTTAAGTCTTTCCGGCAATACGTAAAATATCACGTTTAAATGTAATTTTTGGCACGAATCTTTGCAGATTTGCTCTTCGATATATGGAGTACCATATTCTGGCAAAATATTTTATTTACACCTTGCTTTGCTACAAAAAATATGCTGCGCAATACCCTAAGTTTAATTGTCAACGTTAACTTTTAAGCCTTTTCGTGACTCGTAAAATATCACGTTTAAATGTAATTTTTGGCACGAATCCTGCAGATGTGCTCTTCGATATATGGAGTACCATATTCTGGCAAAATATTTTATTTACACCGTGCTTTGCTACAAAAATATGTTGCCGCAATACCCCTAAGTTTTATTGTCAACGTTAACTTTTAAGCCTTTTAGTGACCAGTAAAATATCACGTTTAAATGTAATTTTTGGCACGAATCTGCAGATGTGCTCTTCGATATATGGAGTACCATATTCTGGCAAAATATTTTATTTACACCTTGCTTTGCTACAAAAATATCTGCCAGCAATACACCTAAGTTTTATTGTCAACGTTAACTTTTAAGTCTTTCCGCAATACGTAAAATATCACGCTTAAATGTAATTTTTTGGCACGAATCTGCAGATTTGCTCTTCGATATATGGAGTACCATATTCTGGCAAAATATTTTATTTACACCTTGCTTTGCTACAAAAATATGCTGCCGCAATACCCTAAGTTTTATTGTCAACGTTAACTTTTAAGCCTTTTCGCAATAATGCAAAATATCACGTTTAAATGTAATTTTTGGCACGAATCGCAGATTTGCTCTTCGATATATGGAGTACCATATTCTGGCAAAATATTTTATTTACACCTTGCTTTGCTACAAAAATATGCTGCCGCAATACCCCTAAGTTTAATTGCCAACGTTAACTTTTAAGCCTTTTCATTCGTAAAATATCACGTTTAAATGTAATTTTTGGCACGAATCCTGCAGATGTGCTCTTCGATATATGGAGTACCATATTCTGGCAAAATATTTTATTTACACCTTTCTTTGCTACAAAAATATCTTTGCCGCAATACCCCTAAGTTTTATTGTCAACGTTAACTTTTAAGCCTTTTCGCAATACGTAAAATATCACGTTTAAATGTAATTTTTGGCACGAATCTGCAGATGTGCTCTTCGATATATGGAGTACCATATTCGGCAAAATATTTTATTTACACCTTGCTTTGCTACAAAAAATATGCTGCCGCAATACACCTAAGTTTAATTGTCAACGTTAACTTTTAAGTCTTTCCGGCAATACGTAAAATATCACGTTTAAATGTAATTTTTGGCACGAATACTGCAGATTTGCTCTTCGATATATGGAGTACCATATTCTGGCAAAATATTTTATTTACACCTTGCTTTGCTACAAAAATATGCTGCCGCAATACCCCTAAGTTTTATTGTCAACGTTAACTTTTAAGCCTTTTCGGCAATACGTAAAATATCACGTTTAAATGTAATTTTTGGCACAAATACTGCAGATTTGCTCTTCGATATATGGAGTACCATATTCTGGGAAAATATTTTATTTACACCTTGCTTTGCTACAAAAATATGCTGCCGCAATACCCCTAAGTTTAATTGTCAACGTTAACTTTTAAGCCTTTTCGGCAGCCCGTAAAATATCACGTTTAAATGTAATTTTTGGCACGAATCCTGCAGATGTGCTCTTCGATATATGGAGTACCATATTCTGGCAAAATATTTTATTTACACCTTTCTTTGCTACAAAAATATGCTGCCATAATACCCTAAGTTTTATTGTCAACGTTAACTTTTAAGCCTTTTAGTGACCAGTAAAATATCACGTTTAAATGTAATTTTTGGCACGAATCTCGCAGATGTGCTCTTCGATATATGGAGTACCATATTCTGGCAAAATATTTTATTTACACCTTGCTTTGCTACAAAAATATGCTGCCGCAATACACCTAAGTTTTATTGTCAACGTTAACTTTTAAGTCTTCCCGGCAATACGTAAAATATCACATTTAAATGTAATTTTTGGCACGAATACTGCAGATTTGCTCTTCGATATATGGAGTACCATATTCTGGGAAAATATTTTATTTACACCTTGCTTTGCTACAAAAATATGCCGCCAATACACCTAAGTTTTATTGTCAACGTTAACTTTTAAGCCTTTTCGGCAATACGTAAAATATCACGTTTAAATGTAATTTTTGGCACGAATCTGTGATTTGCTCTTCGATATATGGAGTACCATATTCTGGCAAAATATTTTATTTACACCTTGCTTTGCTACAAAAATATGCTGCCGCAATACCCCTAAGTTTTATTGTCAACGTTAACTTTTAAGCCTTTTCGCAATACGTAAAATATCACGTTTAAATGTAATTTTTGGCACGAATCTGCCAGATTTGCTCTTCGATATATGGAGTACCATATTCTGGCAAAATATTTTATTTACACCTTGCTTTGCTACAAAAATATGCTGCCGCAATACCCTAAGTTTTATTGTCAACGTTAACTTTTAAACCTTTTCAATACGTAAAATATCACGTTTAAATGTAATTTTTGGCACGAATCTGTGATTTGCTCTTCGATATATGGAGTACCATATTCTGGGAAAATATTTTATTTACACCTTGCTTTGCTACAAAAATATGCTGCCGCAATACCCCTAAGTTTTATTGTCGGCGGTAACTTTTAAGCCTTTTCGCAATACGTAAAATATCACGTTTAAATGTAATTTTTGGCAATCGAATCTTTGTAGATTTGCTCTTCGATATATGGAGTACCATATTCTGGGAAAATATTTTATTTACACCTTGCTTTGCTACAAAAATAAGCTGCATAATACCCCTAAGTTTAATTGTCAACGTTAACTTTTAAGCCTTTTAATGACCAGTAAAATATCACGTTTAAATGTAATTTTTGGCACGAATCTGCAGATGTGCTCTTCGATATATGGAGTACCATATTCTGGCAAAATATTTTATTTACACCTTGCTTTGCTACAAAAATATGCTGCCGCAATACACCTAAGTTTTATTGTCAACGTTAACTTTTAAGTCTTTAAACAATACGTAAAATATCACGTTTAAATGTAATTTTTGGCACGAATACTGCAGATTTGCTCTTCGATATATGGAGTACCATATTCTGGCAAAATATTTTATTTACACCTTTATTTGTGCTACAAAAAATATGTCGCATAATACCCCTAAGTTTTATTGTCAACGTTAACTTTTAAGCCTTTTCGGCAATACGTAAAATATCACGTTTAAATGTAATTTTTGGCACGAATACTGCAGATTTGCTCTTCGATATATGGAGTACCATATTCTGGCAAAATATTTTATTTACACCTTGCTTTGCTACAAAAATATGCTGCCGCAATACCCCTAAGTTTAATTGTCAACGTTAACTTTTAAGCCTTTTCTGACCGTAAAATATCACGTTTAAATGTAATTTTTGGCGAATCCTGCAGATGTGCTCTTCGATATATGGAGTACCATATTCTGGGAAAATATTTTATTTACACCTTGCTTTGCTACAAAATATCTTGCCATAATACCCCTAAGTTTTATTGTCAACGTTAACTTTTAAGCCTTTTAAAGAATACGTAAAATATCACGTTTAAATGTAATTTTTGGCACGAATATCGCAGATTTGCTCTTCGATATATGGAGTACCATATTCGCAAAATATTTTATTTACACCTTGCTTTGCTACAAAAATATCTTTGCCATAATACCCTAAGTTTTATTGTCAACGTTAACTTTTAAACCTTTTCGCAATACGTAAAATATCACGTTTAAATGTAATTTTGGCACGAATACTGCAGATTTGCTCTTCGATATATGGAGTACCATATTCTGGGAAAATATTTTATTTACACCTTGCTTTGCTACAAAAATATCTTTGCCATAATACCCTAAGTTTTATTGTCAACGTTAACTTTTAAGCCTTTTACGGCAATACGTAAAATATCACGTTTAAATGTAATTTTTGGCACGAATCTGTAGATTTGCTCTTCGATATATGGAGTACCATATTGCAGGAAAATATTTTATTTACACCTTGCTTTGCTACAAAAATAAGCTGCATAATACCCTAAGTTTAATTGTCAACGTTAACTTTTAAGCCTTTTAGTGACCAGTAAAATATCACGTTTAAATGTAATTTTTGGCACGAATTAAAATTACATTTAAACGTGATATTTTACTGGTCTAAAAGGCTTAAAAGTTAACGTCGACAATAAAACTTAGGGGTATTGGCAAAGATATTTTTGTAGCAAAGCAAGGTGTAAATAAAATATTTTGCCGCATATGGTACTCCATATATCGAAGAGCACATCTGCAGGATTCGTGCCAAAAATTACATTTAAACGTGATATTTTACTGGTCACAAAAGGCTTAAAAGTTAACGTTGACAATTAAACTTAGTGGGTATTGGCAAGTAAGATATTTTTGTAGCAAAGCAAGGTGTAAATAAAATATTTTGCCAGAATATGGTACTCCATATATCGAAGAGCAAATCATAGATTCGTGCCAAAATTACATTTAAACGTGATATTTTACGTATTGCCGGAAGACTTAAAAGTTAACGTTGACAATAAAACTTAGGTGTATTATGGCGGCATATTTTTGTAGCAAAGCAAGGTGTAAATAAAATATTTTGCCGTAATATGGTACTCCATATATCGAAGAGCAAATCTGCAGATATTCGTGCCAAAATTACATTTAAACGTGATATTTTACTGGTCATTTAAAAGGCTTAAAAGTTAACGTTGACAATAAAACTTAGGGTATTATGCGAAGATATTACCAAGATTACGGTATACTTTAATCACACATGGCTCCTCGATATGACCCTACCGAACAAAAGCTAATTGGTACACCCTAAGTTTTTTTACGAATACATGTTATTTACTTCCTACTGATAATAACAAAAGTGGCTTCATAATTTTTAATGGTTAAATAATCAGGGTATAGCACATTAATTATTTCTTACGTTTAACAACGAGTTGACACATGTGCTAAATCTGAAAATTTCCCAAAATTTAGAAAAGAAAAAAAAATGCCTTGGCCGGTTTAGGGAACCGTACATATTTGGCCTTGCTCCCAGAACCGTAGATGGCTTGAATGGTTCCTGGGGAACCGGCCAAGGCATGTATGGTTCCCCAGGAACCGGTCATGCGCTTGTATGGTTCCTGGGGAACCGGCCATGCATCAATGGTTCCCCAGGAACCGGTCAAGGGTGGGTTTTTTGTAATTTCGCGAAAATGTTGTATCGTTTCGTAAATACGAGCACACAGTTGTATTGAATACGATTTTTTCCCGTTTTGTAGGCTGAGTGGGTCCTACGTACTCCTACCAAATTAGTTTGGTGTGGACATACATGTTAGCTAATAATAATGCTCAGGATTCTCTTGTGCAAAGAAACAAGGATGTTGGTAACAAGTCACCATAATTAAACAGGTGCCATGAGTTTGGACTGAAGTGGGTGCTTAGAGCATCTCCAAGAGGGGCTCTAAATATGGTTCTAACTTGAATTATAGGGCTTTTGAGGAAAAGATTAACTCCAGCAAAGACCTTAAATTGTTAAAATTTAGCAAATTGTTTTAGGTCCCGTAGGAGAGTAGCTATATTTAGCAACTCTGTGATTGAACCCTATCTTTGTTGGGTTTTAGGGCATAATTGCTGGAGTGAATATTTCGTTGGAGCTCTAAATCTAATTAGTTGGGGTCCTAAATTAAAGTTTAAGGCTCATTTTTAGGGCCCTCTCTTGGAGATGCTCTTAGTGGCAGTGCATAGCGTCGATTCTCTTAGAGCACGTATAATAAGGTCATCTCAGCTAACTCTTATTTAGTAGCTATCTTTATATGGATTATTTATGTATAAGAGAGAAGAGATATTTATTACTTACTTCTTGTTATGGTATATTTTAATATGCTAATGTTATCCAGCATTGAAAAAGTTACTTCTTGTTGTATGCATGCATGAACTACCAAAACTTCTCGTTTCATTACTATTTTTATTACGTTTTAAATTTACGTTGAATTTTATCCTTACCCACATATTATTATTTGACGTGTCTATTAATAACCTGATACGGCTATATTACTAAGTGATCCAATTATATTGACTGATGTCCTTATGAATTGAGATTCTTTATTTTTTTTGGCCTTTAACGTCTTTTGCAAATTTTATAATATTTTTTGTAGTTTTTCTTAATTTTTTTGCATTTTCTAACTTGTCGTCGATTTTTGAGAAAAGTTCTTATCTTTTCGAGAGAAATTCGGTCTTTTCGTTCGAATTTCGTTACGCTGGTTGATCAATTTCAAATTCGTTTGACTTTCGATAACTTTTGGTTTTTCTTGAATTTTATTCGATTTTTCGCCGGTACACACTGTAGTCAGAACAGTGATGGTGATGGTGATGGTGATGGCGAATAACCAGTGGCTTTGGTGATGCCATATATGCATGCAGGTGGCTGGACAAGGCTGCGCTCCGGCTGGAGGATGAGAAGGAGGAGGTGGGCAGCCCGTGGCGGCTGTGCACGGTGACGCAGGTGGAGGAGGTGAAGATCCTGCTGCGCCTGCTGCCCGTGCCGGCGTGCACGGTCATGCTCAGCGTCGTGCTCACCGAGTTCCTGACCCTCTCCGTGCAGCAGGCCTACACCCTCAACACCCACCTCGCCGCGCTCCACCTCCCCGTCGCCTGCATGCCCGTCTTCCCCTGCCTCGCCATCTTCCTCATCCTCGCTCTCTACTACCACACCTTCGCGCCGCTCGCTCGCCGCCTCACCGGCCACCCCCACGGCGCCTCCCAGCTCCAGCGCGTCGGCCTCGGCCTCTTCTTCTCCGTCCTCTCCGTCGCCTGGGCGGGCCTCTTCGAGCGCTACCGCAGGGCCTACGCCATCCGCCACGGCTACCTCGCGCTCTTCCTCACGCCCATGCCGGGCCTCAGCGCCTACTGGCTCCTCATCCAGTACTGCCTCATCGGCATCGCCGAGGTCTTCTGCATCGTCGGCCTCCTCGAGTTCCTCTATCAGGAGGCGCCCGACGCCATGCGCAGCGTCGGCTCCGCCTACGCCGCAGTGGCCGGCGGCCTTGGCTGCTTCCTGGCGACGGCGCTCAACAACGCCATCGACGCGGTCACCGGCGACGTGAGGGCGGGGCGGCCGTCGTGGCTGGCGCAGAACATCAACGTGGGGAGGTTCGACTACCTCTACTGGCTCCTGGCCGTGCTCAGCACGCTTAACCTGGCCGCCTTCCTCTACTTGGCCAACATCTACGAGTACAGGGTCAAGAAGCAGGTCGCCGACGCCGACCACAAGCAGCTAGTAGCTACCTAGCTACCTAGCTAGCTGCTGGTCTTATTTAATTTGCCCTAACATCTACTTCTAGTTGGATCTTCTCTAGCTGTACCAAACCATTAATTACCATCCATCAGTAGCTAGCCCGTCGCTTGCTTGCTTGCTTGGTTTCTCGGTTTCTCGGTTTGTATACTGTACATTACTCCAATGCTACGTACGTACGTACGTAAGTACTAGTATTAATTGGAGTAGTAGCAGTACTACTACTCTAATTGTATTATTTAATTTTGCCTGGAGGACTGGTTGGATCACATTTTACAGTATCGATCGATGAGCCAGAATGAATAGACCCGATCGATACTCCAGGCAGGGTTCTAATTGCCGACGATAATCATCCATTATCGCGCTTACCGAGCCGGCACGTACCGTTCGACATACTACCGTTTAAATTCAAATTCAAATTTAAAAAAAATTATCTAAAAATTCTGTAAAATTAGAATTAATATCTGTGCGTAATGCACGACAACAATTTTTTAAAACAAACGAATTTATGAGATGTTTTTGAGCCAAAATCAAATGACTAAAACTGTCTTGGCCAGGGCTACAGCCCATGAAGAGAAAGGAGATGCTTTTATTGCTTCCAGTCAGTATCTCGAACAGATTAATTGCGCAGCATCTCCCCCAGGGATTCCCCCTCCGCCTTGCTGTCGCCGGTGCCAGATCCGCTCGCCGCCGCTCGCCGCAAAGAAGTACCGCCACTGTGCAAGCCGATAATCGCGTCATAATAGTCGATAATCGACTGCCGGCCGTCAGTTCCAGGGAGGAAATGCTCATCGGCGGCAAGCAGTCGATAATCGAAGGTAGCAGAGCTATATTCGTTGTAGAGTGCCAGAGGATAGATTATGTACTTAGTGAATCAACTTGTAGTGATGGTTACTTGGTTGCCTCAATTTCCCTTTTGCAGATGTTCACTTATAGTGATGGTTACTTAGTGAATCAACTGAGCTCCATTTTACTTTTCCCTTTTGCAGATGTTCACTTATAGTGATGGTTACTTAGTGAATCAACTGAGCTCCATTTTACTTTTCCCTTTTGCAGATGTTCACTTATAGTGATGGCCTACTTAGTGAATCAACTGAGCTCCATTTTACTTAGTGACTCAATTTTGTTTTTGTAGATGTTCACTTGTAGATTTACAGAGTATAACCTAGTATAGTATAGAGCCTACGCATAAGTAGGTTAATTAGCGTAGTATAGTACATAGTATTGTATAGAACCTATGTATAGTATAGATTTACAGAGTATAACGTAGCATTATGGTGATTGATTTACCGGCTTCGTAGTCATGGTTAATTAGCTGCTGTATTTTTTTGTGTATGTTATAATAGTACTATGGTTATGTTTACGTACAAGGTGAATATTTTATGTATTAGTAGATGGCAAACCATGGCGATGTTGTATGGGAGCACGGTGACAAGATAGGCACCGGATTTCACTGTAAGTACTGTCACCAAGAGAAGAAAGGAGGAGGTTCAACCCGACTGAAACATCACTTGGCAGGACACGATACAGATGTTGTCCATTGCAGTCAAGTTTCTAAGGAGGTTCGTGAGTACTTTCAGTGCGGCCTAGACAGGATGAATGATAAGAGGAAGGGAAAGAGGGACGAGAGGCTTAGAAAGGAAGCAACAACTATGGATTCCCCGCCGAGGGGAAGTATATATTCAGAGTACACGGGTCATGCCAAAAATTTTTGCAATTTTTTTTCTAATTTTTCGCAATTTTCGTGCAACTTTCCCCACTATTTCTTTACTCTGTCGATAATCTATACTTAACGGTCGATAACCGCTACTTACCGATCGATTATTGACCATTATCAACCTATAATCGAGCTGGCATGCTGCTCTCTTACTCGCAAATTCAAACAAATTTAATTTCAATATTTCATGAAAATCGTTCGATTATCGTTACCGGTGGGTTTGTGATAATCAACACGATTTCGATAAGGTTAACACTGCTCCATAGTCCATATCGATCGATCCGTACTAGCTAGTCTATGATTGTGCTCCACATCGAAGTTATGAATGATGATGCTTTAATTTGACTAGCTAGTTGAACAGATACGAGCTAGCTGGAAAAAATCGTATTTAGTACAAGTTTTAACTCGTATTTACAAGATGATACAACAGTTTCGCGAATTTACAAAAAAAACCATACTAGAGCAGAGCCTGAATACAATCTGGACCATACTAGACGACAAATGATCCAAGTCCATCGGTTTCACTGTCGATAGATAAATAAAGATATTACAATGCAGCCAAAAAAACTTTTGGTTCATGCATGTGGTGATGTCACGGCATCCAGGTAATTTGTTTCCCATAAACTGTGATCTTAATTATAATTTTTTATATGTGTATTGCGCTTAATTGATCTTAATTAAGCCTCATGGCAAAAAAAAACTTTCAGTGCATGCATCTGCTGATGTGACGGCATTCAGGTAATTTATTTCCCGTAAACTGCGCTTAGTGGATCTTAATTATAATTTACCGTGACCTAGACATCGTTTGCTGCACAATAATCAAAACTAAATATTTTTGCATATTCATAATCTAAATGATTTTACATTAATTTAGAAAGTTGTCTCGTTGAATTTGGAGTTGTATAGTAAAAGTTATTTGCATTTCAATCAACTCGGTTTTAAAAATCAGAAAAAAGCAAAAATAAAAAAAATGCCATGGCCGGTTCCTGGTGAACCGCAGATGGCTTAGCCGGTTCACGGGGAACTGGAGATGACTGTTTTTTTGTAAATTCGCGAAACTATTGTATCATCTTATAAATACGAGTTAAAACTTGTACTAAATATGATTTTTCCCGAGCTAGCTAGAAAGAAACGCGGCTCAACTAGCTAGCAGCTCTGCACTAGCTAGTTCACTCACCCCTGTTTAAAGGGTTAGGCTAAAGAAAGAAAGAAAGAAGCTAGGGCATTCTCTAATAACTTAAAAAAAATACTATCCATACTGAACCTAGACTTAATAAATGGTTTTTTGAAGTCTACAATAGAATCAAATTCAAAATAACAAATTCACGTTGGGATGAAAATAGCTGAATAAGGGCTGACGTGGTGGCAAAGCAAGGGTACAGCGTAGGCGAGGCATATTAGCTAATAAAATGTCAAGCGGACCTGACATTTTATCAGTTAATACACCGTATCAAAGTGTTGCAACAGAAATAATAATTAGAGACTGAAATAGAAACTTTATTACCTTCCATTGCCACGCAGACTATATGTTTGTTACTTTAATTATACATACAATCGAAGTACAACAAAAACATAATACGTGGATACTAATGCACTCCCCTGGAGTCCATATCTCGATCAGAGGCTTGATCATCAGATCCAATATCTAGCGAAGGGAGAGTTATAAACGGTGAGTACAAAGATGTACTCAGCAAGCGTTAATAACGAAATGCAATTTATATAAATTTTATCATCCAGAACCCTTACCAGTTCCATTCCACAACTCATACCTCAAATCCATTTATCCAAACTAGGTTTTATTAGAAAAATATGGAATCCAATTTTAATTGTAAAATTTCTACTAGCACTCATATATGAGGCAGACTTAACTTCCGTAGCCTCCAGTCCAGGAGACATCATGAATTTATGATTTTATACCCTGCATAGGTTTTGTATCACTTTACCCATAGCGAACTCAACCGCAATCGAGAACCCAAAATGTTTATCACTACTCTGGCATTAAATCTCCAATCTTGGTCCCCTTTCTAGTTGTACTCTACCTCGAGACTAGAGTTAGGCAACCTACGCTGGTTGACATTTTGTTAATTTACGTTGGTTAACAATATACCATCTTGAAATAGAGTTACTCATATACCCTGGAATGGTCACCATCCGAAGATACTCCTCCGATGGCTTTAAAATATAGCGCCGAATAACCAATACCGGTTATCAACATGTACTTCACTGGGAATCTGGCAATCCCAGCTTAACACATCTTACTTACCAAATGTGGAGATTAAATACCATCATAGGACAACATTTTCTGGTTATTTCCCACACACTATGATTGATACAATTTAATACGGCTTATTACCTGAATGTAGTGGTTTTAACCTTATATTATAGCCCTATGTAGAGGGCCCCACTGACAACCTCAATCATGGCACTCTCTACCCACCATTTAACAACTCACCCCAACTTTCACCTATCAGTTGAGTCAAATATCAATTCCAACTGCACTCGCAGTTTATCCACAATACAACTCACCCTGACTTCACTTGTTGGTTGAGTCGAAATACCAATTCTAACTGCACTCGTAGTTTATCTAACCATCGATTTAAATTTTCATACATAAATAAGGTTTTACCATGCATCAGTGATTTTCACAAACTTTTATGAAATCATTTTACAATATGAACAAAGGAGCTTGCCTGGATTTTGATAAGAATATTCGTCCTCACACGTTTGCTAAAGATGACCACTGATCAAGTTAAATTTAAATTCCTAGAATTACAAGGACGCCATATTTTAGTGGCTAGTAGGTTTTTATATATTTTACAATGTCCAACCTTTACTTTATTTTCTATGAAATTATTGTATGCTTACTGCGTATTTCATTTTAGAGCACTTTAATTTGACGTATTGTAATTAGGTGTATTTTAGTCTGAAATGATTTGATTTACTTATATTTTAATTTAATGCCATTTCAATTTGAATTATACCTTGGCCTAGGTAGAACTTGGATGTTTCAATCAATATGACAAATGCTAAAATTTAGTTAGTCCTTAAATTCTTTATCTGGTTGAGTTCAGCTCTTCTTACTTGGTTTATTTTGTTTTTTTAAATAATTTGAACATTGCCAATTCAAATTATGTTTGACTAATTAAGTAAACATATCTTCATAAGTGATGTTTGCCTTTGTGAGCCTGTGATTTTTTTTCTTAAATAAGTTTTCTACGTAAAATTCGTCTCTTGTTCCTACTTTTGAATTATTTGTAACACATCGAATAGATGATAAAGTGCTAACTCTAGGATGGATGTTTAGGTAGACACCAACATTTGCTCATGAATATAAGCGCCTATAATTAATAGATAACTAGTTAAATGCCCACGTGTTGCAGTGAAAACACATTTTTGAACCAAATAATCAAATCATGCTATGTATTTACCAAAAAATTTTTGCACTTTTAGTTGTCACAGGAAGGGAGATGTAGGGAATGGCCCAGCAAGGGGAGTGGACGTGAGTGGAAAGAGAGATACGATTGATTTTCTTTTCATTTGTGATAGGTGAGAGAGAAGGAAGAACGGACGATCATTATCGACTCGTATTCATATATCAGTAAGGATACAGTCATCAACATCAGCATATCTCTAATTTAAGGAGATGAGTCTTACATGTTGCTTCGTGATATGGCATGTCAACAAAAACTCTCTTTAAGCACCTGCGTGAAGAGCAGCAAACCGTTAGGCGATCACAGTACAATTACAACCTAGATGGTGCGATTGTTTCCATGGATTTGACTGGAATCCGAGATCCGTTCTATTGCTACAACTTAGAATGTGTTTGGTTGGATGTACTAGACTGGATGGGATGAGATGGTATAGGATAGATGGGATGATCTTGGATGGGATGGTACCAGTCGGTCATGTACCGATCGGTTCAGTCGAATTTACCGTATCAAACGATACAGCATCTTCAAAGAATATTCTAGGAATCTATACCATTTCATCCCGTACCAGATGGTTCCGTTCAGTAAACCAAACGAATGAACGAGATTAAATACTGTACGGAACGATTCGGTTCAACCTGATACAAAGAACCAAACGCACCCGCCAACGGCACTGGTACCACAGCCACACGATGGTCCTTTTAATGTAGCAGCGTACCTTCACCGTCTGATCTGAAAATAGACGGCTCAGATTGCGTGCAAGTTAGCAGCTGCACCTGATCCCTGTGCCTGGTAGTCCACTCAATTCTACCCCTACGATTACTAATGAAGAGTAGATAGATACGCAAGTAAATATATCATCGGCTAACATTGAATCGACCAACACATAGCAAAACATGCATATGTAATCAGAATTATTTTTAAGTTTTCACCAAATCTACTCTTCTCCTCTGGGTTGAAGTCGCAACAAAACATAAATAACAACTAAAACTACAGTTCCACTTTGCTGATTGATGGTGGTCACTTCATTACAGTTCCTTACACTTCGAATTCAGAGTTTTATTTCTCTCTCGACTATTGAATGTTCCTCCAGACAAACGACTATTGAATGTTCCTCCAGACAAACGACCAGCTACAAAAAACCGCGACTCATGGATAGATCAGCGTCTCTTCTTGCTAGCTTTTGCACCGCTGGATTTTGATGGGCTCGCAACAAGGTAGATGAACGCTCCAACCAACGAAACAACAGACACCAGCGACCCGTACTTTGCAACAAGTTTCTGCAGATGGGTAATTTCTTAGTATCTAGCCCCATGATGGTACTAAACACCAGCTTCTTTACAGCATCTCATTTAGATGGACTAGAAAAATTGATCCATGGAGAAGAAAAGGAATAAATTACCTTAGCCTGAAGAAAATATGACAGCAAATCCAGATTTCCACAAAGTGCCAGCACCGTATAGCATCCAAACATTAGAATCATAAACAGACGTAGACTATTATGTGAATGCAATGACACGGTTACTTACCCATTCAAACTTCTTTTCTGGAGGCCTCTCGGCAAGAATATCCAGTGGAAGGATGGGAGTCGAATAGGCCTCCTTCAACATATAAAATTATCAATTTACCAATATTGCAAAGGTAGAAAAGGGAATACAAGGCGCTATACAGTGTAGCATAAGAAACACTATTTAAGTATGTACAAAAAGAGTGAACGGCCAAACCTGAAGTGCAGCCTTTGTGGGAACACGGTACTTAATAACAGCTGGCGAACCTTGAAACTGGCCCTGTACTTTGGTCTCCAAGACAAATGTGTGCGAAGCAGTGGCACCACTAAAAGCAATAAAGTCATTTTCTGTAATATCACACATGGACACACCTAAAGCAAATAGACGCATTGCGAAATGTACTCACGGGTCAAGTCTTTCCAATGTCTTTGATATCTCTCCAGAGACAAGCTCAAACGATTCTTTTGGCCAAGAGTCATCATTAATCGTCACATCATAGGCAGTTCTGGAAAATTAAATTGTACAATAAGTTAATACAGATGACTATGCAAAATACATGGATATGTGCAGATTTGCTTGCCAATTGCCATCATCTCACAGAAAGGAAACTAAGTCAAAGGGGGAAAAAATGATGGTAGAGTTTGGCTATGCATGTAGGCAATGCACTTTCAGGGGGTAAAGAACATATAGCCAAAACATATAGTAGGGATGGTCAAGCAATTGACATAGCTAACACAGAAGTTATGTTTCAATTTAAATTCTTAAAGAAACCCATCTTGTAAGTTGCACAACCTGGTTCTCCCTTTATCCGGTCTCCATACCTGCTATATTAGCGAGGCAGAACCTCCTCATCTGATGTTCCCCATTTGGTTGCTGCTAATCTTCATTAAGTGTTCCATTCAGAAGCAGTCAAATATTCAGACCAAAATTTACCACCAACCCATATTCTGTGCGTGTGTGTGTATAGTACAAGTGAGGCAGTGATGTTATTTGTGTCCAACTTCGATATTTATGTTTTTATTACTTTTCCCTCAAAAAAACTTCAGATTTTACATTTCAGGAATCAGGGCTGTAGGCTGCTGCATTTGGATAGCACGGAGAAGTTTAGATGTTGTAGAGAGACACACATACCAAACCAGTTCAAAATAGTGTTCACCAAGGTGCTAGGCACTAATCAGGCGGCAGACCAGCGCGTAATCGCCAATTAGGTGGGCCTAAGGCAGTTAAAGGCTCAAGGCGCACTTGAGGCGCTTAGTCCTTAAATCGCCTTAGGCGCAAGCAATGTTCCCCTAGGCGCTGCCTAGGCGCTCAGTGGCAACCCTCTGCCCAATTCTGCGCTAATCGGATGTCTAGGTGGGGGAGCGCCTAGGCCGTCCAAGGCGGCATCTAGGCGGAGCTAGGAGAGGTGGTTTCTCGGTGACGAAATTAGTGTCTGGGCGGCGGAGTCGGGTTCTTCAAAGGGGAGCGGATGTGTTCAAAGGGAACCCCATTCAACTTAGGGACATAGGGTTCGGTTTGGGAAGCCACCGCAGAATCCCTTTGTGCCCCGTGCCGCCCATTACCGCCGATGGCCAGATCGAGATCAACGCCAGCCAGATCGACACCGCCGCTGACCGCTACCTCTTCTCCCTCCCAGCTTGAGACAACCTCCCACCAATCCAGCCTCCGCTGCTCCGATGCGCGCTGCTCCAGACTTGCGCTGCTCCGGTGCCGCTGCTCCAGCCTCCGCTGCTGCTCTGTCAGGTACCTATATGCTGCTGTGTGTGCACTCTGCTTGGTGCTGCTGCTTGGTGCTTGGTGCTGCTGTTGTGTCTGCTTGCTGCTGCTGCTATTGTTGCTGACCTGCTGCTCTGCTGACTTGTAGGATGTCATCCATGGCGTCAGCCATGGATAGCCTTAGCGGAAGTTGGAGGACATAGGGTGGGAATATGGAGTGTTGACTGATCCAAACAACTTCGATAAAGTGAGGTGCAAGCTGTGTAACAAGATTGTTTTTGGAGGAATGTATAGGATAAAACAACATATTGGTCACATTAAGGCAGTGAACTCTAGGGTTACTTAAGCCAAAGCCTAGCCGTCCCGCTAGAGTCTAGCATCATTGACCCCTCTAAACTTGCAAGCAAAAACTGAAACCAGAGTACAATGCGAGAACCAAGCAGATCAAGTAGTATATGTTCTTATCATTCACCCAAAATGCCAAATCAAAAGTAAAGCAAACGTAAAATGAGGCAACCGATTAGACCGTGTATCATCTGTTCTTATGTCTGGCCACTAGGGCAATTGAGGGAGAGGAGGGGGATGAGAGAGAGAGAGAGAGAGAGAGAGAGAGGAGAGCAGGGAACCGGCAGTAGGGGCAACGGCGCGTAGCACCAGTCGGCGCGGCAGTAAGGGACCAGGGGAGTTGAGTCCACGGGAGGAGGAGAGGTGGAGGCGGCGATGCCGCCGGGAGGTGGCGTCGTGCTGGAGGAGAGGCCGGGGGAGTGAGTAGCCAGGAGGGAGGCGCCCGCATAGAGGCTCGGGCGAGGAAGAGAAGCCGAGGTGGCTTCATCCAGAGGAGGCAAGGAGACCGAGAGAGGGAGCCGAAGAGGCTTCGGCCAACAGAGAAGAAGAATAAGGAAAGAAAAGAAAGGAAAAGGAGAAAAGAAAGAGAAGAAAAGAAAGAGCAGAAGGAAAAATGAGAGGAGGAGAGGAAAGAAGAGAAAAGGAAAGAAGAGAAAAGAAAAGAGGGAAATTAAGAAAAATAGGTTAATTCCGTTCTTCGTGCTTTTAACGTAGGTTAAATCACCGTATTCATATCGTAGGAAAATTTTACTTAATTTCTAAAAACTGCAAGTCAGTATTACTAATTGTGTAAATTTTTAATTGTTGTATTAATTGAATTGCTATGTTTATTGCTGCTAGAATATTAAGAATCGAGTCAAGTTAATGGGTTTAGTTGATTAAGTGTTGTTCGTAGATTCAAATACCGTAAGGTTGCTGTGGGTTAATTTCCGTAGAGTTGATACGTTGTATTTATTAGGTCCAGAACCGAACCAGTCATACCAACCCACTCTGTATTCGAGCGAGGTCGTACTTGCAAATCCTACTTCAGGCAAGTTTCCTTTGAAGCAAAGTTTCATTAAATGTTCTCAAATTGATTTCAATATAATTATCTGTATCATTCATGCATCAAAAACCCTATATATTAAATTACAAACCTTAAATTGGTTTTGGTTGAATGTGAGTTGGTGAATTAAATTGAGAAGTGAGTGATATCATGTTGAGAATGAGACCAGTGCTTTGGCTTTTGAAATCTGGGATGGTATTGAAGGCTTAACATTTGTTTATGGTATATGGTGGGTAGAGGACGCCGATGAGAAGGTTGTAGGCCGGCGGGGTCCTCTACATAGGCTATGATGTAAGGATAAACAACTACACTCGGGCAATGAGCCGTATTTTCAGTATCAACCATTGTGTGTGGATCGACCAGAAAAGGTTGTCCTAGGAAAGTATTATGATCTCCACATTGGGTAAGATTAGATAAATACGCGCGTGTGAAGTGGGTATCTTAGGAAGACCCGAGTGAGGACACGTAAAATCACCAGTGCGGTTGATTCTTTCGGGCTATATATGAATAAAGCCTTGGGTTGAGTATCGATTTGGCGGCCGTGATAGTCGATACAGCTGATGGCCTTGGCCGGCGGGATTGCCTAGTGAAGGAATCCGCGACTCGAGTAACACGGTTTGGGAAGCCACCGCAGAATCCCTTTGTGCCCCGTGCCGCCCATTACCGCCGATGGCCAGATCGAGATCAACGCCAGCCAGATCGACACCGCCGCTGACCGCTACCTCTTCTCCCTCCCAGCTTGAGACAACCTCCCACCAATCCGACCTCATTTGCTCCGTCTGTGGCCGCCTCGGACTTACTTGTTGCTCAGGTCTTATTTGCTCGACCTCATTCTTTGCTCTGTCAGTACCTATATCTTCTTTGTGTGTGCACTCTGCTTAGTCTTCTTGCTTGGTGCTTAGTCTTCTTTGTTGTATACACTTCTTCTTGCTTTGCTATTATTCTTGGACCTGTTTGCTCTGTGACTTGTAGGATGTCATCCATGGCGTCGACCATGGATAGCCTTAGCGAAGTTGGAGGACATAGGGTGGGAATATGGAGTGTTGGTGATCCAAACAACTTCGATAAAGTGAGGTGCAAGGTGTGTAACAAGATTGTTTTGGAGGAATGTATAGGATAAAACAACATATTGGTCACATTAAGGCGGTGAACTCTAGGGTTACTTAAGCCAAAGCCTAGCCGCCCCGCTAGAGTCTAGCATCATTGACCCTCTAAACTTGCAAGCAAAAGCGAAACCAGAGTACAATCGAGAACCAAGCGAGATCAAGTAGTATATGTTCTTATCATTCACCCAAAATGCCAAATCAAAAGTAAAGCAAGCGTAAAATGAGGCAAGCGGAATTAGGCCAGTGTATCATCTGTTCTTATGTCAGCCACTAGGGCAATTGAGGGAGAGGAGGGGATGAGAGAGAGAGAGAGAGAGAGAGAGAGAGAGAGCCAGGAACCGGCTAGGGGCAGCAGCGTAGCTTCAGCCTTGTGATAAGGGACCAGGGAGTTGAGTCCACGGGAGGAGGAGGAGAGGTGGAGGCGCGATGCAGCCGGGAGGTGGCGTCGTCTTTGGAGGAGAGGCCGGGAGTGAGAGTAGCCGAGGAGGAGGCGCCTGATAGAGGCTCGAGCGAGGAAGAGAAGCCGAGGTGGCTTCATCCGGAGGAGGCAAGGAGAGGCCAGAGAGAGGAGGCCAGAAGAGGCTTCGACCAATGCAGAGAAGAAGAATAAGGAAAGAAAAGAAAGGAAAAGGAGAAAAGAAAGAGAAGAAAAGAAAGAGCAGAAGGAAAAATGAGAGGAGGAGAGGAAAGAAGAGAAAAGGAAAGAAGAGAAAAGAAAAGAGGGAAATTAAGAAAAATAGGTTAATTCCGTTCTTCGTGCTTTTAACGTAGGTTAAATCACCGTATTCATATCGTGAGGAAAATTTTACTTAATTTCTAAAAGCGCAAGTCAGTATTAATAATTGTGTAAATTGTTAATTGTTGTATTAATTGAATTGCTATGTTTATTGCTGCTAGAATATTAAGAATCGAGTCAAGTTAATGGGTTTAGTTGATTAAGTGTTGTTCGTAGATTCAAATACCGTAAGGTTGCTGTGGGTTAATTTCCGTAGAGTTGATACGTTGTATTTATTAGGTCCAGAACCGAACCAGTCATACCAACCCACTCTGTATTCGAGCGAGGTCGTACTTGCAAATCCTACTTCAGGCAAGTTTCCTTTGAAGCAAAGTTTCATTAAATGTTCTCAAATTGATTTCAATATAATTATCTGTATCATTCATGCATCAAAAACCCTATATATTAAATTACAAACCTTAAATTGGTTTTGGTTGAATGTGAGTTGGTGAATTAAATTGAGAAGTGAGTGATATCATGTTGAGAATGAGACCAAGGTCTTTGGCTTTTGAAATCTGGGATGGTATTGAAGGCTTAACATTTGTTTATGGTATATGGTGGGTAGAGGACGCCGATGAGAAGGTTGTAGGCCGGCGGGGTCCTCTACATAGGCTATGATGTAAGGATAAACAACTACACTCGGGCAATGAGCCGTATTTTCAGTATCAACCATTGTGTGTGGATCGACCAGAAAAGGTTGTCCTAGGAAAGTATTATGATCTCCACATTGGGTAAGATTAGATAAATACGCGTGTGAAGCTGGGTATGCCGGAAGACCCAGTGAGGGACACAGAAAATCAGCTGCGGTTGATTCTTTCAGGCTATATATGAATAAAGCCTTGGGTTGAGTATCAGTGGCGCTGCCGTGATAGTCTGATACAACTGTTAGCCGCGAGCCGGCGGGATTGCCTAGTGAAGGAATCCGCGACTCGAGTAACACGGTTTGGGAAGCCACCGCAGAATCCCTTTGTGCCCCGTGCCGCCCATTACCGCCGATGGCCAGATCGAGATCAACGCCAGCCAGATCGACACCACGCTGCCAGCTACCTCTTCTCCCTCCCGGCTTGAGACAACCTCCCACCAATCCAGCCTCATTGCTCCGTCTGTATTTGCTCGGACTTACTTGTTGCTCGGTCTGCATTGCTCCGACCCTCATTTCTTTGCTCTGTCAGTACCTATATCTTCTTTGTGTGTGCACTCTGCTTAGTCTTCTTTGCTTGGTGCTTAGTCTTTCTTTGTTGTGTCACGCTTCTTCTTCTTGCTATTATTCTTGACCTGTTTGCTCACGACTTGTAGGATGTCATCCATGGCGTCGACCATGGATAGCCTTAGCGGAAGTTGGAGGACATAGGGTGGGAATATGGAGTGTTGACTGATCCAAACAACTTCGATAAAGTGAGGTGCAAGTCGTGTAACAAGATTGTTTTTGGAGGAATGTATAGGATAAAACAACATATTGGTCACATTAAGGCGTTGAACTCTAGGGTTACTTAAGCCAAAGCCTAGCCGTCCCGCTAGAGTCTAGCATCATTGACCCTCTAAACTTGCAAGCAAAAGCGAAACCAGTACAATCGAGAACCAAGCGGATCAAGTAGTATATGTTCTTATCATTCACCCAAAATGCCAAATCAAAAGTAAAGCAAACGTAAAATGAGGCAAACCGATTAGGCCGTGTATCATCTGTTTCTTATGTCCGCCACTAGGGCAATTGAGGGAGAGGATGAGAGAGAGAGAGAGAGAGAGAGAGAGAGAGCGAGGAAACCACCCAGTGAGAACCTGGCGTAGCACCAGTCGGCGCGGCAGTAAGGGACCAGGGGAGTTGAGTCCACGGGAGGAGGAGAGGTGGAGGCGGCGATGCCGCCGGGAGGTGGCGTCGTGCTGGAGGAGAGGCCGGGGGAGTGAGTAGCCAGGAGGGAGGCGCCCGCATAGAGGCTCGGGCGAGGAAGAGAAGCCGAGGTGGCTTCATCCAGAGGAGGCAAGGAGACCGAGAGAGGGAGCCGAAGAGGCTTCGGCCAACAGAGAAGAAGAATAAGGAAAGAAAAGAAAGGAAAAGGAGAAAAGAAAGAGAAGAAAAGAAAGAGCAGAAGGAAAAATGAGAGGAGGAGAGGAAAGAAGAGAAAAGGAAAGAAGAGAAAAGAAAAGAGGGAAATTAAGAAAAATAGGTTAATTCCGTTCTTCGTGCTTTTAACGTAGGTTAAATCACCGTATTCATATCGTAGGAAAATTTTACTTAATTTCTAAAAACTGCAAGTCAGTATTAATAATTGTGTAAATTGTTAATTGTTGTATTAATTGAATTGCTATGTTTATTGCTGCTAGAATATTAAGAATCGAGTCAAGTTAATGGGTTTAGTTGATTAAGTGTTGTTCGTAGATTCAAATACCGTAAGGTTGCTGTGGGTTAATTTCCGTAGAGTTGATACGTTGTATTTATTAGGTCCAGAACCGAACCAGTCATACCAACCCACTCTGTATTCGAGCGAGGTCGTACTTGCAAATCCTACTTCAGGCAAGTTTCCTTTGAAGCAAAGTTTCATTAAATGTTCTCAAATTGATTTCAATATAATTATCTGTATCATTCATGCATCAAAAACCCTATATATTAAATTACAAACCTTAAATTGGTTTTGGTTGAATGTGAGTTGGTGAATTAAATTGAGAAGTGAGTGATATCATGTTGAGAATGAGACCAGTGCTTTGGCTTTTGAAATCTGGGATGGTATTGAAGGCTTAACATTTGTTTATGGTATATGGTGGGTAGAGGACGCCGATGAGAAGGTTGTAGGCCGGCGGGGTCCTCTACATAGGCTATGATGTAAGGATAAACAACTACACTCGGGCAATGAGCCGTATTTTCAGTATCAACCATTGTGTGTGGATCGACCAGAAAAGGTTGTCCTAGGAAAGTATTATGATCTCCACATTGGGTAAGATTAGATAAATACGCGTGTGAAGCTGGGTATGCCGGAAGACCCAGTGAGGGACACAGAAAATCAGCTGCGGTTGATTCTTTCAGGCCTTGGGTTGAGTATCGAAGATACCGCCAGTGATAATCTGATACAAGCATTGGCCATGGCCGTGAGATTGCCTAGTGAAGGGAATCCATGACTCGAAATGCTCTGGTTTGGGAAACCACCATGAAATCCCTTTGTGCCGTCACGCCCATTCTGGCCGTGCGGTCGAGATCAACGCCCGGCCCAGATCGACACCTTGGCTGACCGCTACCTCTTACCCTCCCGGCTTGAGACAACCTCCCACCAATCCAGACCTCATTTTACTCGTCTGTATTTGCTCGGACTTACTTGTTTGCTCGGTCTGCATTGCTCCGACCTCATTTCTTTGCTCTGTCAGTACCTATATCTTCTTTGTGTGTGCACTCTGCTTGGTCTTCTTGCCCAGTGCTTAGTCTTTCTTTGTTGTGTCTTACGCTGCTTCTTTGCTATTGTTCTTGACTTTCTTTGCTCTCTTGACTTGTAGGATGTCATCCATGGCGTCGACCATGTATAGCCTTAGCGGAAGTTGGAGGACATAGGGTGGGAATATGGAGTGTTGATCGATCCAAACAACTTCGATAAAGTGAGGTGCAAGTCGTGTAACAAGATTGTTTTTGGAGGAATGTATAGGATAAAACAACATATTGGTCACATTAAGGCGTTGAACTCTAGGGTTACTTAAGCCAAAGCCTAGCCGCCCCGCTAGAGTCTAGCATCATTGACCCTCTAAACTTGCAAGCAAAAAGCAAACCAGAGTACAATGCGAGAACCAAGCGAGATCAAGTAGTATATGTTCTTATCATTCACCCAAAATGCCAAATCAAAAGTAAAGCAAGCGTAAAATGCAGGCAAACCCAGTTAGGCCAGTGTATCATCATTCTTATGTCACGGCCAGCTCTAGGGCAATTGAGGGAGAGGAGGGGGATGAGAGAGAGAGAGAGAGAGAGAGAGAGAGGAGAGCAGGAACCTAGCAGGGCACCATGCACAGAGCACCACGGCCAAGCAAGATGAGGACCAGGGAGTTGAGTCCACGGGAGGAGGAGAGGTGGAGGCGGCGATGCCGCCGGGAGGTGGCGTCGTGCTGGAGGAGAGGCCGGGGGAGTGAGTAGCCAGGAGGGAGGCGCCCGCATAGAGGCTCGGGCGAGGAAGAGAAGCCGAGGTGGCTTCATCCAGAGGAGGCAAGGAGACCGAGAGAGGGAGCCGAAGAGGCTTCGGCCAACAGAGAAGAAGAATAAGGAAAGAAAAGAAAGGAAAAGGAGAAAAGAAAGAGAAGAAAAGAAAGAGCAGAAGGAAAAATGAGAGGAGGAGAGGAAAGAAGAGAAAAGGAAAGAAGAGAAAAGAAAAGAGGGAAATTAAGAAAAATAGGTTAATTCCGTTCTTCGTGCTTTTAACGTAGGTTAAATCACCGTATTCATATCGTAGGAAAATTTTACTTAATTTCTAAAAACTGCAAGTCTGTATTAATAATTGTGTAAATTGTTAATTGTTGTATTAATTGAATTGCTATGTTTATTGCTGCTAGAATATTAAGAATCGAGTCAAGTTAATGGGTTTAGTTGATTAAGTGTTGTTCGTAGATTCAAATACCGTAAGGTTGCTGTGGGTTAATTTCCGTAGAGTTGATACGTTGTATTTATTAGGTCCAGAACCGAACCAGTCATACCAACCCACTCTGTATTCGAGCGAGGTCGTACTTGCAAATCCTACTTCAGGCAAGTTTCCTTTGAAGCAAAGTTTCATTAAATGTTCTCAAATTGATTTCAATATAATTATCTCAGATCATTCATGCATCAAAACCCTATATATTAAATTACAAACCTTAAATTGGTTTTGGTTGAATGTGAGTTGGTGAATTAAATTGAGAAGTGAGTGATATCATGTTGAGAATGAGACCAGTGCTTTGGCTTTTGAAATCTGGGATGGTATTGAAGGCTTAACATTTGTTTATGGTATATGGTGGGTAGAGGACGCCGATGAGAAGGTTGTAGGCCGGCGGGGTCCTCTACATAGGCTATGATGTAAGGATAAACAACTACACTCGGGCAATGAGCCGTATTTTCAGTATCAACCATTGTGTGTGGATCGACCAGAAAAGGTTGTCCTAGGAAAGTATTATGATCTCCACATTGGGTAAGATTAGATAAATACGCGTGTGAAGTCGGGTATGCTTGGAAGACCCGAGTGAGGACACGTAAAATCACCGCGGTTGATTCTTTCGTGCTATATATGAATAAAGCCTTGGGTTGAGTATCAAGATACCGCTGTGATAGTCCTGATACAATCATAGTCATGAGCCTGGCGGGATTGCCTAGTGAAGGAATCCGCGACTCGAGTAACACGGTTGGAGATCTAATACTGGACTAGTGATAAACATTCTGAGGCCTCTCGTGTTAGGAGTCACTATGGGTAAAGTGGTACAAACCTGCGCAGGGTCAAATCATGAATTCATGCCTGTCTCCTGGATTGGAGGCTACGGAAGCTAAGTCTGCCTCATATACGGGTGTTAGTAGTCTTTTAAATTAAAATATGCAACTCTTAAAGAAAATAAAAACCTATTTCCAATAAAAATCAGATTTTGGGGAAGGAGGTAAGTTGGATTTGGAAAAAGGGAGGAAAAACTCATGTATTGCATTATATATTATTACTTGCTGAGTACTCCGTACTCACTCTTGCTAACTCTCCCCCTACTAGATATTTGTTCTGAGGGTCAAGCATCTGGTTGGGACGTGGATCCCAATTCGTCCGACCACGAGACTTGAAGTGAGGTTCACCCGCAGAACCAAACCTACGAGGAGGACTGCCAAGGAGAATAGAGTGCTGAGTAGCTGTGTTATGACTTAGTCGGTCTTTTGTGTAACTAGTAGTTATGTCTTATGCTTTTGTTGAACTTGTAGCCCTGCGTGGCTTGGTTTGTAATATATTTACATTCAGTCTCTAATTATTGTTCTGTTGCAACACTCTGAACACGGTATAGTAGCTAATAAAGTACCGGGGTGCCCGATATTTTGTTAGCCACTATGCCGAGATTCGCTTAATTAACCTAGGGTAATGCCAGCTGTTGCTAATTACCCCGGGCTAATTGGGCGGGTCGCTACAAACTCACACCATCAATTTGATGCTACAAGAAATTGGCAACATATCAAGGTTGAAGACACTTGATCAAGCAAGGCATTAAACATTTTTATCTATTCGCACCATAGAACCTTGGCGTTGATGAGGAAATTTACAAAGAAAAGAAATATAATAAGGCCAGGGGTGACTAGATTTGCTTCCTCTTTTCTTACTTTGCAAAGCTTGATTGAGAAAGTCCAACTAAGGCGATGGCGTTTAGCCAAGAATGGGAAAGTTGTAACCATTGTAAAAAAGATAAAGGAAGGGCAGCCGCAGAAACATTGGTGAGTAGGGCCTTTTGGAATGGAGTTTCTCTTTGCTTGAGGGTTTTTCAGCCACTGGTGAAAGTTCTTTGCATGGTTGATGGGGATAGCAAGCCATGTATGGCCTTTGGTTGATGGGGATAGCAAGCCATCTATGGCCTTTCTTTATGGAGAAATATTATTGACAAGAAGATGAAGGATAGGCTTGATTCTCCATTGCACTTGATGGCATACTTCTTGAATCCATATTACAGTTATCTTGATGACTCCATCTTTTCGGATGATGTTATGATGGATGTGGCATTACTCACTTGTCTAGAGACCTTTTATCATGGTGATGATGACAAGCAAACTCACTTGATAAATGTTGAGTTGACCATATTTAAAGAACAAGAAGGCCACTTTGCAAAAGTGGCAGCAAAGACCGGATGCCAAGATTTTGATTTTAATCCATGTTTAATACTCAATTTGACAATTTTAAATAATAATTCAGTACATGCAATCTAATACAATTATCATATAATAATTTATTTTATTCTTGTCCCTAATATGCAGCTAAATGGTGGAAGAACTTTTGACGTAAAGTTCCTATGTTACAAACAATGGCCATAAGGATCCTCTCCTTGACCTCTAGTTCATCCGGTTGCGAAAGAAATTGGAGCACTTTTAATGGGGTTAGTCTCTCAAGTCAAGTCTCTAGTCTCAACTCTAATTCTCCAAATATAAAATAGTCAAGCCTCAACTCTCAACATTAGATTTATCTAACTACACTTCACTTTGCAATTTGTAGATACATACAAGAAAACTAGATGTGGATCGCCTCAGCCATCTAGTCTTTGTTCAATACAAATGCCAAATTGAGGAACAAAAAAGAGAAGAACATAGACCCCCTTCTAGGTTTTGAATCTAATGAAGCTCAAGGGTGGTTAATTGAAGGCGGGCATGATGATCAAGATATTGAGCCCGCTACAGGCTCATGGAAAATAATTGAAGTATGTGGTGCTAGTGAGCATGGAACTTCGTAGGAGCACAAGAGTGCGAGAACTTCATGAAGAATTTCAAGTCCGATACCGAGGAAGAAGAAGAGGTCAATGTAGAGGAGGACATTGACTTTGAGTCAGACCAAGAGGAAGTGCTCCCAACCAAGGATTATGAGCAAGAGGATAATTAGTCATTAGACATTAACTCATTTGATCATCATACCATCATGCTTGCTTAAGTTTCTTCATAACTAAGTCTAAGACAATATCTATTTCTGGTGGTCGCTATGTGGTTTGAGTTTGAGACTATGTGATATTGTGAATTTGTGATGTTACTTGTTATTCACTGCTACTATTCCCTGTTGTTTCTATTCACCCGCCTAGCGGCTGAGGCTCTAGGCGACTCGCCACCGCCCGCCTAGCGCATAGGATAACACTTTGGCGCAAGTCTGAGAAAAAGCGCACGCCTAACAAATCTAGGAGCAAATGCATAAATATATATGGTCCCCTAGGATTTGAATAAAAATATCATATGTTGAGAATCCACCAAGGACTTGCAGCTGATCTCCATTATTCCTTTTCCTCTCTCAAATTTTATACTAAAAATACAGGTAAGTAAATTTTATTTAGAAAATAGTATTGATAATTCTCAACTATTCAATAGAATGACTAAGCAAATCCCTCGCCATACAAAAGATCTCAGAATTATCCCTCCCTTACACTCGGGAGGTTTGAAGCCCTCCTAGAGCATCCACCTCACCTCCACCTTCTCTCTCCTCTTTTTGCAAAAAAGCCCTCCCAGTTTTTGAAATTACGGATAGGTCCTTTTGCAATTTTTTGTGAGAGGAAGATTTTTTCCTCGGTTCGCGTTTAGGTCCCTCCTTCCTTCGCTTTACGTAAAGAACCTCCTGTTAAATACGAATCGTAAACGAGCCCTTTTATACTTTTTCAAAATAGCGAACAGGTCCAAAATCATAACAAATAGGTCCGTGCGCTTTTCGTTCAGGTCCTTTCTCCGTTTTTCCCCAAAAAAATATTTTTGTGGTCCGCTTTTCCTACGAGCATTGAAAAATGTTTTCGTTTCTCCGCTTTGCCCAAAAAATGTTTTTGTGGTCCGCTTTCCTCCGAGCATGGAAAAATGTTTTGTTTCTCCGCTTTACCCGAAAAAATGTTTTTGTGGTCCGCTTTCCTCCGAGCATGGAAAAAATCCGTTTTGCCTAAAAACCGAAAAATATTTTGGTGGTCCGTTTTCTCCGAGCATGCAAAAATGTTTTCGCTTTCTCCGCTTTGCCCGGAAAAAATGTTTTTGTGGTCCGTTTTCCTCCGAGCATGGAAAAATGTTTTCGCTTTCTCTGTTTTCCTAAAAACCGAAAAATATTTTGGTGGTCCGCTTTTCCTCCGAGCATGGAAAAAATGTTTTGTTTCTCTGTTTTACGAAAAAATGTTTTTGTGGTCCGCTTTCCTTCGGAGCATGGAAAAAATATTTTCGCTTCTCCGCTTTTGCCCGAAAAATGTTTTTGTTGTCCGCTTTCCCTCCGAGCATGGAAAAAATGTTTTCGCTGACCGTTTTTCTAAAAAACCGGAAAATGTTTTTGTGGTCCGCTTTTTCCTCCGAGCATGCAAAAATGTTTTCGTTTCTCCGCTTTGCCCGTAAAATGCTTTTGTGGTCCGCTTTTCCTCCTAACATGGAAAAAATGTTTTCGTTTCTCCGTTTTCCTAAAAACCGAAAAATATTTTGGTGGTCCGCTTTTTCCTCCGGAGCATGGAAAAATGTTTTGTTTCTCCGCTTTACCCAAAAAATGTTTTTGTGGTCCGCTTTTTCCTTCAAAGCATGGAAAAATGTATTAAAGTATTCTCTCGTGGTCCGTTTTTATAAAAACATTTTTCAATTTTTCGTTTCGCGTCTTGGCGCCGCGCTCAATTTTCTAGTTGTATACATAAAAGATCTACATCCATGCACAAAAGGTCCCACTTGCTCTGGTGCAAGTTCCCAGGCCTCCATCCAGCCATTATCTTCAGAATAAAGAATGAGAGAAGGAAAAGGATAAACAATGGAAGGAGCAGCTCCAACTCCATCTCCATCTTCTTCTACACCCGACAGAGGCATGAAGCCAAGCTCATCTCCACCGCTACATCCAAGAAGGGAGCCATGGGAAAGCAGCTCATCCTACTCGCGGTCTACTGCTGTGTTTCCTTCCTACTTCGCCGTCCTCTCCCTCATCATCGGAGCTGGCAGATCTGCTGACGTGCCTCCTCCCCCAACTCCTCCTCACTCACCAATGCGCACACCTTAGAGCCTAGGCACCTTGCGCCTTGAGTGCAAAAGCGCCACCTCACAGAGGGTGCGCCGCTGACCAAGCAGCCTTGAGGTGATTTTTCTCAGATCGCCTCGCTTTTGCACCTAGGCAAGCGCTTTTTGTGCCTTTGACTGCGCTGGGCGGGATAAGTTGGCTAGGCAAGCGAGGCGGGAGGTTGTCACCTAGCGCCACATAGGCAACGCCTTTTAAAAGGCTGGTTAAAAACATGCCATCACTATTATGACAATTGTCAGAAGAAGAAGAAGAAGAAGAAGAAGAAGCATACAGAGATTCAGTTGGCAAGTGCAACCTAATCAATTTCAGCGAAATGGCTCAGAGCCAAAATGTAGTAATTTCAGAACTAATGAGGATACATCCTGTAAGCATTATAAAATCAAAGTCAATCGGCAGCAGAAAAAGAAACATGGTGATATCTCAAGAAATATTTCTTGGTAGTAGGTACTACATGGGAATAACTCAACCACAGGCACATTGCATACCATAGTTATCAGAAACGGGGTTCGTCCGAGTCACAGTACAGGATTCGGGTTCGCAATTCACAACTTTTTCTTCCAATTTCCACTGCAAACACGAACCCCGTACCCTAAAACAGTTGTTTACATGGAGCTAGTGTACATGCATGTTAGCAGTATCATAATCTTGATGCAGTGGCTGTGGCTACCTTTGCCTTACAAGCTGTTTGGGTAAATGAATAGGTAAAGGCACATGTGGATGTTTGCACATAAGGAAGCACTCAGTAGAATCATTGGTTAGTTCGCAATTATGGATAACCAACTATAGATCTGGCAGTTAATTAAGAGCGAGAGACAACACAAGAGCTGAGTTTTTGGAAGAATGGAGGGTTTGCGAGCAGTACAATAGTAATAATTCTCTATCAGATGAGCCAAATCTCTTACATAAACCTCGCAACTAATGTTTAAGAAAGAAACCTCGCATCGCACAGGAGTGCCGATCCCCGATGCAGTCAGATCCAAGAATAGGTCTTGAAATGAAAAGCAAACCAAATACAGGAAGGCATGATATATAGCAGTAAGAAGTCGAGGCAAATCATTGAGATCCCCGGGCGTTTGCATGCAGGGAGGAAGAGAGAGAGAGAGAGAGAGAGAGAGAGACGGGTCTTGTAAGAGATGGGGGCACTCACGCGGATCCCTGGTTGTAGAGGTCGAGGTTGACGGCGAGGCGCTCGAGTCCGGGCTTGGGGCGGGAGAGCGTCACCTTCTTGTGCGCGACGAGGAAGGGCGCGTCAGCCGCCGCGGCGGAGAGGGCGGCGAGGAGGAGGGCGGAAAGGAGTGGGAGCGCCGCCATAGCCTAGGGTTCGCCGAGATCTCGTCTCTCTCTCTCTCTCCCCCTCTGCTGATGCGGATGCGGACGGGAAGGTATAAAATTAAAAGCCCAATTTAATTTGTTAACAATCAATATAAAATTATATGAGACCTCTAATGATAAATCGTCCATCATTCCTTTCTATTATGTGCACATATCTTATTAGCACAAGAGATAATTTATCTAAGAGCATCTCCAAAGAAAGTTTCTAAACCAAATTTCTAAACTTTAAAATATAGGGTGTAGTAAAAAAAAAACAGATCCAAAGTGCCCCAACTCAAGACCTAAAATTAGGAGGCCCTAAATTTGTCTCCTCACTCTATTCTCAGAGCCCAACTCCAAATTTCTAAAATTATGAGGCCCTTAAATTTGTCTTCTCAGCCCCAATTCTCAGGGACACAAGTACAACCCCTATTATTGAAGATAGGAAAATACATGAGAGGCTTAGAAAATTTTATCATGTTTTGAAAATTTTAAATTTAAATTTGAAATATCATGTTTTTAAATTGTAAATGTTAATATGATTATGTTTTATGTATTACAAATATTTTTGATTGAATTTTAGTGATGTCAAATGAAGATTATACATAGCGGATATGTTAAAATAGGAGAAAAAGTAAAATAGGGGCTGAGATTTAAGAAATTTATTCTTTGGACTTATGCTCAAAACAAGTACCTAAAATAGAAGGAGTCCCTAAATACAAAATAGGGACCCTGTTTTAGGGGCTCTTGCTGGAGATGCTCTAAGCTGGTTGAAGGTCTATAAGAAATTTGGTATAAGCTTTGTAGAGCAGCCTCAGATGGATCAACTTCAATATCTTTTGTTCAATATTATGAATCAATTTGAACAATAGATAGTGTTTCATTTATTGTCATAACTGTCATTTGTTTATATTTTTTTTAGACATAAATCTTAAGCGAGATAGATCTTTTTTTTTTCTTACCAATTTTATAGAAATTCTATACTGTGACGTTGAATTTTGTTACTATTAGCTTAAGACCAAATATGCCCACACAACAAACTAGAACTAGCTCGAGGTGTCACGTGCAATGTTCTAAATTTTGTTTTCGATTTACATCTTGTCACCTTTCGAAATTTTGACGAAACCTCGTTATTTTGGATGAAATCAAAACGAAATACAAAATTCAAAATTCAAATCCATTTTTTTACCGAGATCTCGGTGAGATTTGCTAAGATTTTGGTGATTTTTAACCGAACGAAAATTAATCTAAAACTTTTAAAAAAAATTTGTGGATGGCCCTGACACACCACTAACATTTTTATAAAAATTTCAGATGATGATCAAGTCTTTGGAATTTTTAAAAATTCTAATAGTGCTACTGTCTTGATAAAAATCAGACTAGCAAAGTTCAACCGAATGAAAAATGGTGCAAACCACGTTATAAACTTTTAAAAAAATTTGTGGATGATCCTGACACATCATAATATTTCCATCAAATTTTCATTTGATGATCAAACTTGATGAATTTTCAAAAATTCAGAGAGTGCTACAGAAGGCTGACCAACATTTCAACCGAATAAAAAATGGTTCAAACCACATTAAAAAATTTTGTGGATGGTCCTGATGCATCACTAATGTTTCCATAAAATTTTTAGATGATGATCAAGCTTGATAAATTTTAGCTACTGTAATCCATTTGATGTGCTTGATTTCAGCCATCTCTCATGTTCTCATTTGCCTCTATTGTCACATTTGTATTTGATGCGCAGATTCAAGTAGCTGAGCTGAATTTGGAATTGAATTTGGTACCAATATATCCCAGGGAGCATGCTGGTAAAGGATTTGAAGAGGAGAAAATTGCAGAGGCTGAGTTAAAACAAGAATTGGACTCTGTGGCAATTGATTATTGGGAACAAGTTCGTGTGACTTCAGATGAGAACACTGAAGAGCAGCAGGTTGAACAGGTTGTGTCCTCGAGTATGTAATAGACTCTTTCGATGACAACATCGACACAGACAGAGAGGTAAGATGCTCAGATCATCCTCGATTATGTAATACAAGTTCGCTGCATTTTTATTGACTTGTCTAATATGACTGTCTGTTGTTCAAATTGATTCTTAATATTGAACAGAAGACATTGAAGTTGATCCAGCTGAGGCTTACACCAAATTTCTTATAGACCTTCAACAAGCTTAGACAAATTATCTCTTGACTATAATGATATTCGAAGAAGAGAGAGCTCCTAATGCACCAATTCACACTAAAGGTATCAATGATATACAGGAGCTGCCATACCCTAAAGCAAGGACCTCTGATGCCAAATCTGTAGATTCAAGCATCGCTACAATGTCTACTGATCTGGAAAGCATTGAAATGCTGAGTGTTGATCAACTAAAATCTGCTTTGGCAGCTACACGCAAATCGTTCAACACCCTGTAAGTGTATGCTGAACAGAAAGCAGCAATGCAGATGGAGGCGATTCAGTACCAGAGGCTTATGGAAGAACAATCGGAGTATGATCAAGAAGCACTAATTGTGAAGAGAGATAAGGAGAAGCCAGATCTGGAGAGAGAGAGAGAGAGCTCAAACTTTATCGCCACAAGGTTCATCTCTACAAGGCAAAGGAGAGGAGGAAAATGTCTAGCCTCAAGGTTGAATGCCACAAGGTTCATCTCTATGAGCCATAGATTCCAATCCGGTCAACATAAGTTCAATTCCGATCAAAAAAACCAAAATTTCAGTGAAATTTTGCAGAAATTTTAAGTACTATAGCACTATGAAATTTTTTATCCGGTCGGGATTTAGGATCTTGTCCCCGGCCGAGATTTTCGAAATTTCGCCGGGATTTTGAATCTTGACTCATGTGACGTGAGGCTGCACATGTGACCTAGCCACCATATATTCGTCGTGTGTTTGCAACCTTGTGTGTGGTGGTTGTGCATATGGTATAATTGGTAAATACAGAAATGTGATACCAAATATACTAGTAGAACTTCGGTTCGGTACCGGTAAATATCATATTTACTAAACTAACGTGAATTGTTTTTTTTTTACTTATCATTTTGGACACCGATACGGTTTCTACTACACACCTTTAATCATTACTCTATCTAATTATATGTTAGTAAAAATTAGTACACACATTTGATCATTACTTTAACAAATCTAGTGATATTATTTCTATGTGAAGTTGTACTGTATACACATTTTACCATTATTTTATCTAATTATACACGTATTTTTTATTTGGTATTCGATTTAATTCGGGTTACTCACGGTTTTATGAAAAAAATCGTGATCCAAAATCAAAATTTCTTTATACCATAGCGAATACTATATACCGGTCAAACCGAGTTAACCAACATGTTCGGTTTTTTGGCACGGTTTTTTTGGTTCGATAAAATCATGCACAACTCTATGTGGCTCCACTGCTGCTCGGTCTTCTCTTCCTATCCTAAGTTGTTCCAACCAACTAGAGCCTACATTGGATATATGTTTGTTTGAACCAGGGTTCACAAAACTAGTCGGTTATTGTCGATTTCGTGAAAATCAACCGTATCAAGTTGGTTCAAAACTCTAAACTGGTCGGTAAACCGGTCCAATACAAAAACAAATTCAAAAAATTAAAAATAGTTTATGTGGTGTAAACCGGTCGAAAATCGGTGAAAATCACTCAAAAAATCGGCCACCCAAAAGATTCAACTCGCCAGTTGGATTTTGGAGAAAGCTGATCGATTTTTGTTTTTTTATTTGTTTTGAATTTTTTCAAACGCTCGGTTTCGAAACTTTTTGGTTTTTTGACAATTTTTGCTCGATTTTCATGGTAAACTAGTACCACTAGGATCTCGATTTTCAATTCGAAAATGGTTTAGTTAACCCTGGTTTGAACATGCAGTTTAATTACAATCGAAATTCTTGTGTTGACATCGCAGAGAAGGTCGATTTTCTACAAGCCACATGGTCTGGTATGCACTATGCAACAATTGTTCCTTGGACACTTCGGATCAGCCAACCGGCAACGAGTACAATTAAACCACTCCCAATCTGAGCATATAAATATAAGTTACTCTCTCAATCCAAATTTACAAAAATAAGTACAATAACAAAATCCACTATTTATTCCATTTCTCATCCATATCATCGAGTAAACAATAAATTCAGTTTATACAATAATTATCTCTAAAATTTGTCTATAGATGTCGTACAATAACTATATCTAAACTTGTACAATAACTAATCTATCTTGTTTCTCATGCGATGCCGGTTAGTACTAGATAAAAGTTGGTTCTCTTCTCTCTTCTTTTTTCTTACTTTTTCATATATGATAAAACTGATGTGTACATGCTAAGAGTAAGTTGAGGTGATCTTAGTGTACATATCCTTAGGCATATTTCGTCTTGGCATATAAACCAAGAAGATATTGAAAATGGCTACATTACCCCTAATTATTATCACTAAACACTACATTCAATGCATGCATGTAAAAAATACAAAGTAAAGATGGATATTTATTAGAAGTATAGAGAGAACATCATATTAATTTTGAATTCATATAAAATACTTATTATATGTATGGATAAAATAATTCAAAAAATATCACTATAAACGACTACACTCCATGTCCAGCATGGACGGACTGTTCAGCGCTCATCTTCTACCGTTAGACTATCTCCAGCAATTTCCCTTCATTCCATTCCCTTCCCTATTCCCTTCCCCACTTTCATTCCCTTTATTTCTTATCATCTCCAACAGCATCCCCTCAAAGGAATTTCTCTCTGGGATTGGAGAGAGAATCCCTTTCTATAGGGATTCACTGTACAAATCCCTTCTGAAGGGAATCGTGAAGGGAATCCGCTGGAGCACTTGGGATCTGTTCGCGAAGGGATTTGGAGAGGACGGGAAGCCACTGGAGATAGTTTAGCTCGCTAGTTTCCAAACATTAATGCATTATATTATTGCATATTGTTATGTATCTTCTCAATCAGGCTCGCAATTAATCAAAGATATAGGTAAACATCAATCACAGAATTTCTTCTCTGGACTGCTGTTCGCCCATCGGACCATGTACAGCAAGGCGCCTGTTTCACGAAATTTTTTTTCAATAATATATTTTTTATTCAAAATTGCAATAATATACTACGAAAAAAGAAAATTCAGAAATATACCTCTGTAGCTCTTTGGTTTGACGACAAAGGCTTTGTAGCTCTTCCAAAGAGCTTTGGAAGAGCTATAAAGCCTTTGTAGACAAAGGTTTTCTTCCTATTTCATGGCTGAAAAAATCATGAAATAAATATCATTTGTTCCTAGGGTCTTAGATGTCCCATTTTGCAAAAATATTTATGAATGAACTCAGTTGAATAAACCAAATGGCTACAAGAAGCATCTATTCCATGAAATGCTTAAGGGTATTCGACAGCGCGTAAAATATCGTATTTGAATATATTTTTCCGGAAGATTAGGGCAGACTTGCTCTTTGATATATGGACCACCATATTCTGGGAAAATATTTTATTTATAGATTGATTTGCATCTAACATGCACTAGCGCAATAACCCTAAGTATTATAGTCTATAACAAACTATAACGCTTAAGTTTTTTCGACGGGCCGTAAGATATCGTATTTGAAGGTAATTTTTTGTAAGTATGAATGAGATTTGCTATTTGATATATGGACTATCATATTATAGGAAAATATTTTATGTACAGATTGATTTGCATCTAAAATGCACTAGCGCAATAACCCTAAGTATTATAGTCCACAACAACTTTCTTTATTGTAAAGGAGTACCATGAACAAGGAAAATAGAAGTTACAACTAGACGGAAAAGGAGTACCACGAACAAGGAAAATAACCGTTACAACTAGACATCTACTGAGTGCATCGAGGCCACTTTCCCTTCTCCCATGCCTCCGGTAGGGCTTCTCTGACACGACATGCCCTCTCTTGCTTCCTCTCTCTCTCTCTCTCGGCCTTGTAGCTCTTTAGAATAGGAAGAAAGCCTTTGTAGCTCTTTGGAAGAGCTACAAAAGCTCTGTAGCTCTTTGGTTGGGCGACAAAGGCTTTGTAGCTCTTTGGTTGGGCGACAAAGGCTTTGTAGGCTGTAGCAGATCTTGTAACAATGTATTTCCATTTATTTTTTATGCACTACAGTTGACTGTTTAATACTTACATTTGTGTTAAATATTTAGTTATGATATCTCTCTCTCTCTCAAAATAAAAAGGTTATGGTGTATGTGCTAACAAGGTATATGCATATAATAGAAAGGATCGATAGACGGTTTATCACTAGAGGTCTCATATAATTCTATATTGATTGTGAACAAGTTAAACCGGGGATTTTAATTTAGTTTAATGATCTCTTAGCAGTTTACATGTGGTTTTAACAAAAACTTACATATACTTTTCGAATACAGGTCATGATTTCATGAATAGTGCTCTTGTGGGCTCATGCTATTGGCTTTTGCAAGGAAATATTGGTAATATTGCTACTAAACATACTTTAACAAATATTGGTACTAAATATAAATCAACAAATATTAACACTAAATACACTTCAACAAATAGTGCTACTAAAAATAATTCAACAAATATTACTACTAAATATAATTGAATGTCTCAAAAACATCTCCAAACTTCGTTTTTTCAAATATTATTCACATCAGAGGTCATAAGGCTATTAATTCTAATTATATAAGAATTTTGGATAAATTTTGTCAAATTTTTGAATTTTTTGAATTTAAAATTGAATTTAAACGGTTTACCGAACGGTTTTATTTTTTGAACCGGAGTGGTACGCTTGAAATTCACGAAAAAACAACGAAAACCGTTCGGTAAATGAAACCCTTCATGCCTGACCTAAAAACCCTCAAAATGAACTATATATAAAATGTCGAATAATTTTTCAATACAAAATAAACATACTGAATCAAAAGCGAGACCTTGATTCCTCGGATCTCGAATGCTTGTCCTTGACTAGCTCAGGTTAGCTTCCTGGAAGACCCGGACCTCGTGTCTCATATCGTCGGAAAATCGATATTTTTTACTGTCCGAAAGGCATGTTTAGAGAGCTATAGTTTTTCTTAAAAAAAAAACTTTTTTTTTTGCTTTCTTAGCTAAAAAATAGTTGTTTATAAGAGACCGTTTGAAAAAAAACTAATTTCTCTCAAAGAATAAGTTGCAAAAGCAGATTTCAGTAGCTTTCAACTTTTATAAATCTATTCGTTTCATCTTTTGCTTAAAAGCGGATTATTTGCGAGCACGTGATGATTACGGGCGATTTCTCACGAGAATCGGAAAGCTATCTACATAGAATCAAAATGCGGCTAAAACCCGATTCTCACTGATTCTTGCTGATTATTACTAGCCCAGTCTAGAACCTAGAAATCGCAACCGACTCGATCCGATTATCTCATAATCAAAAGCAGTTTCTCTCATAATCAAGAATCCATAATTCAAAAGCTGAAACGAATTAGGCATATGTATATATATATATGTGTGTGTGTGTGTGTGTGTGTATATGTGTGTGTGTGTGTGTGTGTGTATGATTTTTAGATTATACCAAAAGCTGCTTAAGAAGTTAAGCTGTTTGGGAGGGCGTGCTAGCTTTTCGAAATCAGACAAACTAAAAAACGGTATATATTTATTTTTTTGATAGGGAAGAAGGGCTGTTTGAGGATCTCTGTTCACTACTATACAAAGGCTTATATTAGACGTCTCATCACAGATGATTTCTCAAAACCGTCAGTGATGAGGAACATCACTGATAATTATATAGTGCAATATAATCATAGACGGTACTCATCGTAAACCGTCAGTGATATACAACAATATCACAGACGATTTTAGTATAAAACCGTATGTGATGGCTCCTGTAGCTATCACAGACGATTTTAGTACTGTGATAGCTACAGGAACCAACACAGACGGTTTTACACTAAAACCGTCTGGAATTCTATGTATATCGCTGTCGGTTTATGAATAGAACCGTCTGTGATATCTCCTAGCAGTATATTATACATAGACCTGAGCCACTTAGTGTTTTTTAGGATTTCGGGACCTATCTTGAGACTGGCTACGGCTAAGAGGCAATATTGTGAAAGAAGACAATTGACTTCGAAGGGTGATTGTAGATTCATTTGATTTTAGTGATCTAAAGTTAGTAATGAATTCTAATTGCATTATATTCAATTTCTAGCTTGTAGACCCCTCTGATAAATCGAAAACCGAAAATTGGATTTTTGAGTTTTCTCTGTTGTCAGATTTTTCTTTCTTTACCCCTTTATAATTCACCAGTTAATTTTTTCCTACATGCACACACTATTTCAGTTTCAGCCCCCACAGAGGATACCTTTTCTTTGTTCACCCCAACACGTGCACCCAGAAATCCCCCTTCCTCATAATCAAGCGCTAAGATGCTTTATCACACCACTTGATCAAATCTGATGGACCAAATCATCCGGTTCATCCAATCTCCGTGTGGCCCCAAAACACCCCCAATCGCCCGCCCCCGATCCCCGCGTGGCTCCCAAATCGTGCGCCCCAAATTTTGCGCACCGCCCCAAACTTCCTCTCCAAGCGCGCCGCCCTAGGCAGAGGCTCCTCCTCCTCCTCCTCCTCCTGGCGCTGCTCCCTACGCGCCCGCGACGCCGCTCTCTTCCAGCTCCGCTCCCTCCCGGGCATCGACGTCGCCAAGGCCTCCGCGCCGCCACCATCGCCAGTACCACCACACCGGCCTGCGCCCACGCTAGGCGCCTACCTCGTCGGCCCCCATCTACCTCGCTTACGAAGCTCTCGCCGGACCGGCCGCCACGCTTACTCGCCTCAGAACTCACAAGAACCCCCTTCATCGTTGCCCTCCGCACTGCTCTCTCCTGCTGGCCCAGTGTCGCCGCCGATGTCGCTTAGGGCCTCGAGTACATCCACCACCACGCCGCCGCCGTCCCACGCCGCGTCGCCATCCAGTGCTCATCTCCGACCCAGTCTCCGTCGCGCCTCACCCACTTTGGCGCGACCCGGCTCGCCGCCGCCACCCGGGAGGATGAGAGTCGCGGGAGGCGGGCGTGTCCGCCGAGTCTTCTTCTTGGAGCCGCTCTTTGTCGGGAGGCGGCCAGTCTGCGGTGGATAGGGAGAGCAAGGAGGCTGGTGCGGGTGTCGGTGGTGAGAAACGGCGGAGCGGGAGCGAAGCGGGTGAGGAGCTAGGTGGACAGGAGGTTGGGAGACTCGTTCCACTGTGGCGGGCGAGAGAGGTCAGTGGAGGTGGGGCTGCGGTGCGTCGGGGAGGGGATCTGACACGATCCCGCCCGCACGGTGCGTTTCTTCCTCCTTTTTTTTCCTTTCTTGGGACGATTCTTTCTTCGCCTCTGTCTCTGTGATTTTCTTTGCGGGAAGTGGGGGCTCCTCGTGTGGTGGTGGATCTGGCGGGAGGTGTTTGGCCTCGGCCAAATCCTCTGTTTGGCGGTGGAGGTGCGGTTGGCAGCCTGCCTGCTTTGTGTTGGACTCAAACTCTGGATTGGAAGCTTCATGCTTTTGATGTTCTGTCAGAATTTGATGCCAACAACGCAGCCTCTGGTAGCCCCATGTTGGTACGGATTCTTAATCCACACTTATTTATATAGTTAGATATAGAACTATGCACAATTCTATCTCTGATATGTTTTGGCGATGTTCAAACGATGCTTTTATGTCAAGCTTGGAAGTTCTGTTGTTTTTTTACACATGATGTGTTTAAGTTGTTTCTAGAAGAAGGATTCGGTGCTCTTTAATATCATGAAAGTGTAATGAAATGCAGGGAGATATGTACTATATTCCTTGATTACAATATACATGTTTAAATTTTGTATGCAAAAATCTTCTCATATATATGTACCTTCGCAGCAATTTGAATGGTTAGTTGGAACTCAGTACAAACCAGTGGAGCTGACAAAGTCAAATTGGGCTTCAATTAGAAAATCTCCTCCGTGGGCAATTGATTCCTGGGGATTGGGTGAGCACTGAGCAGAACTCACTGCATTCCAGAACTCGCTGCATTCTATAACTAATATTGTGGTTCCTTTTTCTTCATTCATGCTTGTCTGGTTTCTGTTTCATTTCCTTGGTTACAAGATGGGGAGAAATGTGTTCAAACAGTTCCTCACCAGATGTGCACTTGATATTCATTTCTTAAACTGTGAAAGTTGTTTAATTATTTCCTGATGTCTATCTCTCTCTCTGCCTATATCCATAGTTTCAATTCTGCTGAGATTTTGCATTCTAGACCAAGCCAAAATTGAGAATGACCAAGAAAAAAAAAAGTGTAAATCAATAAACTGAGATGATCTTTAACTCTTCTGTTTGCCCTTGGTAGTATTTGATTTGGTGCACAATCCCACTTTTCTTCTCCTGAATGATGAAACAATGACAATGTACGGCGCTCATTGCAGGGTGTTTAATTTATGAACTCTTTTCTGGTGCAAAGCTGACCAGGATAGAGGACCTTCGCAACACTGCTTCAATCCCAAAGGTTAGCTCGCACGGTTGACTTATGTTTGTATTGGGCTACCCATTTTTTTTAGGGGTTGGTTTTTGGAGTTTTCCCACCGTATTCTCCGTTATCTGGACTGTAGAGCAAGAACATTACTCCGACAAATTTAAAGTTATTACTTTCCTTTTCTTGTGTTGCAGTCGCTACTTCCAGATTACCAGAGGCTGTTGAGTTCTACACCTTCTCGTAGACTGAATCCTTCAAAACTTATTGACAACAGTGGTAAGGTCAATATTCTTTTCCTTGTCATTTCAGGCACTATTTCTTTATTTGTTGTAACATTTCTTGCATTAATACCGATCTTCTTGATGTTTGCTCTTAATGACGTAATTCTGAGTTCCATGTCAAAGTATTCGCATTAATTTCAAGAAGCTTCAATGATGATTTTGGCTCTTTTTCAGAGTTTTTCCAGAATAAGTTGGTAGAGACCATCCAGTTCATGGAAGTTCTTAATTTAAAGGACATTGTTGAGAAAGATAGCTTTTTCCTAAACTCCCAAATATAGCCGAACAACTTCATCGTGAGATAGTCCTGAAAAAGGTACTGTGGAAGTCTCCAGTAGTACTCATAATATCCTGTATATGATTATGCCTTGAACTTTGGTTGATTTTTTTGTGCAACCAACTAGAACGCCTTGTTTATATGCTTATATCTTGCCTACTTTGTCAATAGTTGCTCCCTGTTTTGGCATCTGCTCTTGAATTTGGCCATCCCAGTAAACACTGTTTCTGGCATTGTCATGCAAGTTGAGCACGCTGGCCTTTTTCAGGTTTTGCCGACTATTGTGAAACTTTTTGCCTCTAACGACCGAGCCATCCGAGTATTGGACTATAAACTGAGAGTACATCCTGTATATGATCATGTCTAGGTGACTAGGTCTATCATTGGAGATGTACTTAGTAAACTGAGAGTTCCATTGGATACAAATTAAAGCAAAGAAGTTTTGCTGTTTTGTAAAAAAAATATTGAATTTGATATTCATTTATGGAGGTTTGCGCGGAGGTAAGGTGCTTCAGTTTTTTAGTCTCTTCGGAATCCTGACATCAAATTCTATTGTCCTGAAAGTCCTGTTCAGGTCCTCCTGTCGTCCTGTAACACCCCAAAATTTTGCTTTTCTTAAATTCATGTGTGATTTGGCACTTTGGTGAATTTTTGGAATTTTCGGGAATTTATTTGGATTTATTTGGAATTTATTTGAATTTATTCCATTTTGAAATAATTAAAGAATTAAACTTTGCAAATAAAATTTTGTTGGAAATATTTTATTTGAGTCCCAAATACCCTAAAATATTTTCCAGAATTTTTACGAATTTTTCTGAGTCTTTTGCTATTTTTAATGAATTAAAATGAATTATCGGGAATTATTTTAAATATTAAATCGCTGGAAATTCAACTCGGTCGAGTATCTTGTTCATCCGACCGAAGTCGAACCCGAAGTCGGACTTGAGTCCGACCAGAGCGATCGACTCGACCAAACCCACTCTAACTTGATCGATCCCGACCGCTGGATCGGGATCCAACGGCCCGGATTGGACCGCGCATCGCTCGAGCCCGAGTCCGGTCGGATCCGTTCGCGCGTGAGCAATCGTAGCCGCTCATCGCGACACGTGGACGGTCCCCAGCCATCGTCTCCGTTCCGAATCCCAGCCGGAGAGCTCCGCCGTGACCAAGCGGGACACGGTTAGGGTTCCGATTTGCGCGCACGTCGAGGCAGTATTTAAGGCGTGGACCCGTCCCCGAGAATCGTCGTTCGACGCCGCCCCTTTTTCCCCAAGCCACACCGCCCGAGTCGCCGTCTTGGCCGAGGAATTGCTCGCCGTAGTAGGGTTAGGGCTTCGCTTCGGGTTCGTGCGCACGCCGCCGCCGTCAAGCCGTCTCCGTCGTGTTGAAGCCCAGATCTGGAACCCCAAGAGCAAGGCGCATCGGACCGCACCATCCACCTCGCCGGAGACCCTCGGAACGCCCGCGGAAGGTCGCCGTCCTGCGTCTCCGTGAGTTCGAGCCCCGCCAGCCCGCCATCACCGATCGCGAAGCTTCTGGACCGTCCGATTCCGATCGAACGGTAGCGGTGAGTCACGTGCTTCCAAACCCGATTGGACCTGGACCGTTGGATCAAGATCCAACGGCCCACGATCACCTCAGGCCGTAGCAGTGTTATCGTAGTGTTAGATCTGGACCGTCCGATCTAGATCGAACGGCCCACGATCATCGAGTAGTTTTCAACGTGTTAACCACCTCGATCTAATCGCGGCGGGTGATTTCCAAATCAACGGACACGATCTTGCCACGTAGCCTAGGCGCGCGCGGCGTAAGCGCCGCGTGGGCGCCCGACATGCGAGCCCGCATGTCGGCCGCGCACCAAGCCGTCGCGCCACGATCCACCGTGGATCGCGCCTGTGGACCCAGTCCATGGACCGGACACGTGGCAGCACCTGAGTGGTGCCACGTGGCATGATGACGTCATGCTGACGTCATCATGGAGGCCGTTCGGTGCTGACGTCAGCAGGTCACTGTGGACCAATCACAGGATGACACGTGTCCAGGCTGACGCAATAATTAATTTCCGAAAAAGAAAATGATTTATTAATTCGAAATAATGATTTCAGATTTTGATTCAAACTTCAAACGCTTATAACTTTTGCGTTTCAACTCCGATTTGAGTGATTCAAAATTCTAAATTTGTATAAAATTGAGATCTACCTAAATATGAATTTTATTTAATTTTTGGACTAAAGTTTTTCTCTGTAAAATTATTTAATTGATTATTTAAACTTTAAATAATCATAACTTTTGCGTTTTAACTCCAAATTTGACGATTCCAGTTTCTAAAAATTCATAAAATTATGTTCTCTCTGTTTATGGATTTTATTTGGATGTTTGGACACTTTTTGCCTATTGTTTATTTGTGTATTTGCTATTTGCACGCTTTACGAGTGAGACGTTGAAGTCTGGGAAGGATTCGAAGGAGAAGTATTGACTCAGGATCCAACTCAAGACCAAGAACAAGTACTTTTTGAAGGCAAGTTGTGCTTTGACCATGTTGATCCTATTTTGAAATTTATTTTGATTTAACCTATTGCATGCTAAGTTCAAATAGAAAAATACTTTATTTAAAAATGGGAAATTAGATAAGTACCAATTTGCTGTATGACACCTTGATTATTTAAGTATGTGCCATGACCCCTTGTCACCCTAGTTGTGGATTACTAGTTGGACATTATTAAATTGCCAACATGGGTTTAGACCGTTGTAGTATCGCTTAGACACCTTACGTGCTCATGACATGATTTTGGATAATCAAATGTTAATATTGAATTAATGACATATTTAACCTGTTTTGGAAAAGTATCATGTGATGTTGATGGCACGTGGTGCATGGTAATCAACTGGGGTTTGATAAACAGTTTTCGACCAGGGCATGTGGCAAGAGTAATCAGGTGGGCGATTGTGGCATTGGGGATGTTGATTTGGTTCTTGGGTAGTCTTGCCCTGGTCACCCTAAGGACTTAACCTTGCAAGCCTTTGAACTGGGTCTAACGTGCAACCACATGTCTGTAATGGGACGGACCTAGTTGACTAAGTTGCTAATAACGTACTGTGGGACCTCGGAGGTCAACTACACCCTTTGTGTAAGTTGTGCGGGGGCGTCTGGCCGAGGCCAGTACCCATCTAACGGTTGATTGGCCTAGACTTCGCCTTAGCGAAGGGAAGGGTTAGTCTTAATAGCAGGGAGGACCACTTGTATTGTTAGAAGTCTCAGAAAGACTTTATTCTGAGGAACTTCGCCTTTGTGGTGTTTGATCTGTATCTTGTGGGTAAAGTGCATAACCTCTGCAGAGTATAGAATCTATTCGAATAGCCGTGTCCGCGGTATTGGACATCGCTCGAATTACAGTCAAGGGTTAGATTTTCTCAAAAATAACTTTGGTTTGAAAGGTTATTTGGATTAATAATGAAGTTGATGGAAATGTGGTTTAGGATGGGAAAAATGTTTACCAAACTTCTTGAAAAGTTATTTATGCTTTACTTATTTCTCTGCTTTCGAATCTACTTATATTACCTGCTCAATGCTATTTCTTGCAAATATACCTTGAGTTATTCCTTTGTACCAAGCCATGCATATAGTATATTAGCTTTGCATTCTGTGCATGACTTCTTTGAGTACCAAGTACTCACCCTTGCCTCAACACAACACCGCTTGAAGAGGAGACTATGCCACTTTGGAGGAGGAGCTCCAAGAGGATCCGCTTCACGTAGGGAGCGAGCCCACTGGCTGCTCGTGGTATCTTTGGATGGCGCCACGATGTTACCTTCTTTGATTTTCATTTGCTACTATTTCTCTCTTAATAAGTATCGCCTGCGAGGCGTACATTTGTGACTTGGCCATAAGGTCAAGTAACCAGTTTGCTTAATTAAATAAAAGTACTTTATTAGTATCGAATGGTATGATTGTGATATTTACTGATGTTAAGACTGTGTGCACTAGCGCGTTCCTGGACTAGTGTTGAATACACAGAGGGTCCGGATTTGCAAATTCGGGGTCCCGACACGTCCCAATTTCATTCTCGCCAGAAATGTGGACTTTGATGCTATTCTCCTGGGGTTGAATTATCTGCACACACTCAGCTGTTGCAATTTATAAAATATACTGAAGTTTGATAGCATCAAAGTTACCATATTGTTACCAAGTCAATCATTATATTATATTAAATTACTTGTGTCTAACAGGTACGTCGAATTTCTCAAGTTGACATAGAAACTGAAATTGTGTTTAATTGTCAAATGGGAAGGGGAAGGACAACAACTGGTATGGTTATAGCTACATTGGTTTACAACTATTGGAAAGCGGGATTGGTTTTAAAACCTGCGCTCGAATGTGTTTTCAGGAAACGTATAGCTCCTTCTGTAATTCGATTAGGTAGATTCATGTGATGGGATAGTGTTAGTTTGGTGGATTTGTGTATGCTATTGTCCCATCCATGCGGCTAATATTTAGTGTGTCAGGGGGATTAGTTGTGATATTTGGTTAACTTGGATGATGGGAAAGTAATATTTGAATTACTGACTGACATAGTTTCATCTATTTCGTAATAATCAGCCCTCAATAGTACTCACCAGTTTATTGTGGGGTATAGAAAACTATACAGACCATATGATCTTAAAATTACTATTTCAACTTATTCCAACTTGTTCTTTGTGCTGTCTAAAAATATGACCGTGGGTGTTTGTCAGGACAGAAAATAAACTGTTTTTTAGACCACAATTGTACATTTGAAAAAGGTTATGTACTTTACTTCCAAAATTAAAATTATAGCAGGCTTTCGGGTGTTTAATGATCTGTAAACAATGTGTGCATTTTGTTGTCCACCTTGTTGCAAATTCTACCTTGTTACAAATTCTACCTTGTTACAAATTCATGCAATCCCTTTTTCTGCTTAGTATCTCCTGTTTAATTTATAGTGTCATAATGCTTGCATGCCAACACTGTTGTATGTCAGCTTGGCACTGACTTGAAATAAATCTTTTGTGCCCATATTGTTTTAGAGTTGTCCAATTAGCTTTCTTGTTACCTGCGTAATGGATGGTTACTTCTATTGCAGGCAAGAAGGTGAGCAAGGCTCCTAAGATCCAAATCTTGTGACTCACTGACCCTCCGGAGGAAGCGTGCTAGAATTGCTTGAGAAGAAGAAGAGGATCGCCAAGAAGAAGTCCGAGGTCGCGGAATACGTAAGCTGCTTGCACGAGGCTCAAGGAGCAGAGGGTGTGCGAGCAAGAGCTTGGCCAAGCGGAGGTCCAAGCTTTCTGCTGCCGCCAAGGCTGCCGCTACCACCGCTTAAGATGTTGAGAACTTGATATGATTCAAATCCTTTCTAAGTTACACCCGAATAACCTCCTGCATTGTGTTGGATTAATAGGCCGCTACTTCCAGCCTTCCCGAGTAATTGGTGCAATTTTGCATGAACATGGTACTGGCTTGTCTGAATTTTTGAGTACCCAGATTTATTATGTTGGTTTCTAAAGCGTATCGAGGATTAGATGGTTTTTAATGATAAACAATTGCTATGTTACTTTATGCACTTACTTGTGTAATCAACAATATAATAATAACTCTCTGTATCTTTCTTTTGTGCACATCTTACTATACTCATTGCCAAAACATATAACACCTTTTGTTTATTTGAATTGTATTACTAAATATCGCCGTAGCGTTAGCACGGGCAATATACTAGTATAAAATAAAGCATATGGTATTTTGACTTGAAAACTTTACAAAACCTTGGTAACTTAGTTGGCAACTCATAGTAAAAGTTTCGAAAAATCTAAACTCGATTTGATGGGTATTTTCATTGCTTTTCCACCGCTGTTCAGAGGAGGCTGAGAGTATAAACCTCTCTCTCCTTTTCTTTATTCACGGACAGGTGGACCCCCTTAGTCAGCTGGCCCACTCGTCAGATCTAAGCCCCATCCCGGTCCATCTCTCTGCTCGTGGATGGATCTCCCTCTCTTTTCTCCCCTTTCCCCCTTTCTTCTCGCGGCTGAACAGAGCTCCCGACAAATTTCGCCGTTCAATCCCGCCGGCCGCCGCTGTTATTTCCCGGTCGGTGCCGTTCTTTGCTAGCGGACAAGACCACCACGTTGTGCATTGAATGACCTCAATGCCCTGCCGTGGAGAATCCCAAGCCACCGCCGATCGGCACCAGCTTCCAGATCCGGCAAAATCATGGTGATGGGAGTATTTAAGCTGCCCTCCGGTCCTTAGTTCACTATCACAGAGCTTGTCTCCCTCTCAGACCTTAGCTAGGGCCTTGGCTACACACAATTCCTCCGAAGGAAGCTAGCTTCTGTCCGGCGAGAATCAGAGAAAAGGAGGGGAGAGCATTTCTATTGCCGGAAACGCTACAGTGCCTCATCTCTTCCATAGCTCCGGCGAGCAGGTGCCAGATCGTCTCAAGCGCCCATCGCCATTCTAAGGTAAAAAGAAAGAAAAAGAAATCATCACCATGTTCTTGCCCAGGCACTAATATAATGCTCAGGTTTCATGAGTTTCAGGTTTCATCAGTTTTTATTGATGGGCTTTGGTGCAAATTAAGCAAGCAATAGCCTCCATTCCATATTTCCATGGCACCTAGGCTATATATATTCAGATGGAATCATTCAGAGGCTTTGCAGTCTGCACCCTAGCTAAATCCAAATGCATCCATCTCCCTCTCGATCGGCAGCAGCTGCATGCTGACGCAGACATCCCACTTACTCCCCCCTGCCTGGCACTGGCACATATGGTATGGTACGTACTAGCTAGCAGTGAGCCAGTGAGTGCCCTCTCGACGATCCATTCTTTTCTCACCCACAGCCAGGGGATCAGTGCTTTGGCAATTAATTCTCTTTTAACTTGTGAAAGTCATGATCAGTGCTTAGGCAACTGTCAAAATTCATGAGATGTACTGATATGAGATTTGTGTTGTGGTGGTGGTCCGGATCGATTTCCTACTTAACCACCATAACTCTCCTTTCATGACTTGCTTTAATTTCTCTAATGGATCGATCGATCGATTGGAGAAAGAGAGAGAGAGAGAGAGAGAGAGAGAGAGAGAGAGAGAGAGAGAGAGATGATATATATATATTATATGAAGAAGACAGCACTCAGTCACTCACTAGTCACTGGTAAAGCATTCAGGTAAGTGGACAGACTGGTGTCACTTGCCATCACAAGGAACTTACTTTTGCTGTCACAGGAATGAACTGATCACTACATCGATCGTCTAAGATTAATTTAGCATGCATGCATGCATCTTTCTGTTGATACATATATATGTGTGCATCCACAAGATGAAAATGCTTGGATCGGTCGAAATGGCTACTTACCGACCAGGCCAGCAATGGAAAATGTACCGTACATGGATCTTAATTTGCAGCTGCGCTATCTTGACAAACCTTAATTTCTTTCTGCATGGTATATATGCCCTATACGGCAGGCAATCCCCATTCTTGTTCTACTTTTCGGTGGCCCATAAATGACCTGTAATACTATATATCTTTTTTTTCTAAGACAAACATAATTTGTTTTGCCATAGTATTAATTTCCTCGGATTCGCCAAATTAAGACTTGTTTTAGTAGAGTAATTTAGACTTGTTTGTGCTCGTTGGTAGCATGCATATTCTGTTCTTTAATTTGTCATCAGGATATATTCCTACCCTGGTTGGTTAAAGACATATAGGAGGAGAATCCCATTGCCATTGGTGGTGTGGTATGGGTTCCTGTTTACCGTCAGTTTCGCTAAGCATGAAAGCTCTGCTGCAACCTCTCTCTCTCTCTCTCTCTCGCTCTGTGTGTGTGAGTGTGAGTGTGTGTGTGTGTGTGTGTGGGCATGGTAGGTAGGGCAAACTATCTACTATATAGCTAGGCAGGCAATGGCATTGCATAAAGAAACTAGCTAGCTAGATAGACTGGGATCGACAAGTAGTGCTAGCTCCACTGAGAAATTAAGCCAAGAAAGTAATCGTACGTGACACAAGGGGTAGCTCGGAAGAAGCAATTAGAAATGCAGGACTGGGCGCCGGTGTTCATCTCGCTGGTGCTCTTCATCCTGCTGTCGCCTGGCCTTCTCTTCCAGATCCCCGGCAAGTGTCGGATCATCGAGTTTGGCAACTTCCAGACGAGCGCCATCTCCATCATCATCCATGCAATCTTCTTCTTCAGCTTCGCCGCCATCTTCCTCATCGCCATCGGGGTGCGCATGAACCTGGGCTCCTAGCTACCTAATTCATTAATAAATAATCCCTCGCTACCTCTCTGATGATCTGATCGATAATTTAGCCAGCAGCTACCTAGCTAGCTAGCTGGCTACTCAATCTCTAAATCTTATTCTGCATACTATATGTGTGTGTATGTGTATCGAATTAATATCGCTGTTTCAACCTGTTTTTTTTCCATCCATCATCAGTTCTTTAATTTGCTTAATTTGGCTCTTGCCTTAATTTGCACATCGATTAATTCCAGTTATTTGAAAGTTTCAAGTGTTAAATTTGTCGTCTGTGCAGTCTAGCTAGCATCTAATTAAGAATTGAAGTGGCTTCTTGCTTCTAACTAGCTAGATTAATTTACATGTAGATATTCTTCTAGCTAGATTTACAGGTTGCAGGGGAGGGGAGGGGGTTAAAAGTTGATTAATTTTTGCCTGGTAGGTGGGCCAGAAAAAAAGCTCGTCTGTGGGGCTCGTTGGCTCGGTTCAAAATTGATTCAATTACACTCATTTTTTGATTAACCATTGAATGAGTTAATTTTGAATAAAATTGATTTTTGCTCTGGCTCAGCTCGTTGGCTCGACTCTAAAAATACATTCAAATTATAAATAAAATTAGATTAAATTAAACTATGTCAATTTCAAAAAAAAATATCAGAAAAATGATGATTTGGCTTGATTTCCACCCCAACTTGTAGGAGGAGGACGTACGGTACATAGAGCTAGCTAGCTAGCTAAGTTTGGTGTTGAGTCGCATGCAGTGAGGAAAGGAACAAAAGGATCGATACACAAAGAACAAGCGACTGAACATCGATCCATCACATTCATATCAAGCTGTTTTCAACTGAGCGGGCTACTTGTCAATTCGCTCCCATGCATCCAATCCATGTACATATATGTATATATATGTATATGTCCTTGTGTTATATTTATATACCGGCCGGTCATCAACTCGTGCACTTGCACAGGCTACATTTTGAATATATACTTTAACTTTTGTAAATTCAATACCATTTTTCCTTGGCAACATATATTAGTTGCCTTGCAAGCCATCCTTAGGCTGCAACTGGCACACAATCTGGTTGATTGCGGCAACAAATCAACATAAACAAACCCTAAAACTTGTTAATATACTCTATCAAGTGCTGTAGCACCCCTAAATTTGAAATTCAATCTCAAAGTTACCCTTTTTTTTTCGGAAAACATCAATCTCTTACATATAATGACATACTAATACCATTCACATTTCGATATATTTCATTTGAAGTTATAAATTAGACATATTTGTGTCGTCCTTCCCCACACAAATACCATGTTGGACCTATATGGACGCTATGTTAGTAAAAAAATCAAGTTGTAATGAAATGAAACATGCAAATGAAACATTGCCTTTGAGGCTGTGGATAGTATTGTTGCGTATACACTTGGTTAGGCATGTTGTATTCCTCGATGGACATCAAGGCCAATCGTCGTGTAGCGAGCAACTCCGCCTTGTAATCATGCCAGCTTTGCCCAGTCCATGTACTTGTCGTTTGCCATTGTTGGTACAACATCGCATAAAACTCAAGGTCATGCCACTCGTAGACCCATTGGATGGGAGGTTGTACATGAGCATCGGGTATGCGTAGTCATAGCTGCCATATGAGACATAGCTCCCTTGCATCTCGGCAACACCATAGGAGCTAGAGCTAACCTGTGATGCATCCTTTCCCTTCCCTCCAGTAGTCATCCTTTGTGATGTCATTGGGGAGCGCAATGGTCTCTGTCCTGTATTGCATGAGTGAACTTCGACTCCCCTATAAATTTGACGGCACACTGCTCTTCTATTGGTGAGTGGGAGGCATGGAGGCATAGCCACCGGATTCACCACCATTGGTGTCCGTCTTGGAGCTTTTATCATTGAACTCTTGGTATGGCAAGCCCCGACGGTGCCCGCTCTCAGTGGGAGCCATCACTCCCTGTATAGTGCGGCTCACCTGCTGCAACCATCCCCTTTCCTTTAGAGGATGTTCTCCTTTTTTTTCCTAAATCCCTTCTCAGCATTGATTGGTGCTTTCTCTTCTTGTATGAGTGTCCCCGATTGTTCTGTTTGCCCATTCGGTGATGCTTACGACCTCAGTTTCCTTTCTTAACAGAACAAGGTGAATCGGGGTCTGTCACATGTTGTGATGGGAGAGGGGTGTCACTCACTGTATCCTCCTCATCATGTTTGCCTAATCAATGGCGTCATCATTGATTGGCATCTAGCACCTTGGAGTTAACACAGGCCGCGCGCGCTATGTGGGCTAAAATAGTAATAGATGAATACGTACGACGGAGTCCATATAGGAAGAGCTAGCGTTGGTGCCGGCGGCCGGCCGGGCTTGGCCGGCAGATCACAGACAGGCATATGAATGGATCGTCGTCGACCTAGCTATTCCTATTTATAGCTAGCCGTGAGCAACTGATCGATCCATCGATCCATCAGGAGGAGGATCGACTGGAGGAGTATTAGCTAGCTAGATTAGATATGGCGGGCGACTGGGGCCCCGTGCTGATGGCCGTCTTGTTCTTCGTGCTTCTGACGCCGGGGCTGGTGTGCCAGATCCCCGGCAGCAACGGACGCGTGGCGGAGTTCCACAGCATGCGCACCAGCGGCGCCTCCATCTTCGTCCACACCATCCTCTTCTTCGGCTTCTGCGCCATCTTCATGGTCGCCATCGGCGTCCACCTCTATGCCGGCTAGACTAGCCAACTCACTTGGCATCTTGTCTGCTCCTCCCACTCATCCCATGGCCATGGCCCATGGCCATGGCCGGCTACCTCTCTGCCATGCCGGCTATATAAGGAGTATATTGTTTGCTGCATGCGCATGCATGCATCGACGGACGATATGGTCAATCAATTACATCATTAGTATTAGTATTAGTTGATCCTTGTTCTATATATGTACTGTCTTGTCCTACACTGGCACTGGCACTGGCACTGGCACTGGCACTGGCACTGGCTAGTACATACCGTAAAAATTCATGCGCAAGCTCGATCATAACAATTTTCGCTAGCTGGAGAATGGAGATGTTGAGCTCGATCGCCTGAGATTGGGGACAGGGCCGACGCTGACCATTAATGAAGTCGTCGTCGTCGGGTATATTAGGGACGGCCGGCGTTAAGATTTTGCCTGAAGAGCCGATGCTGTCGCAGGCCACCACATCAATGGTGCTCATGCGACCAACTCTGCAAATCAGGCAAGGGAAGGGAGATAGGGGAGAGACCTCGACGGCCGGAAAGAGGCGGCGCGCCGGGAACGACGAGATAAGCTCGAAATCCACAACGGGAAACTAACTCACCGGTGGTGGATCCTGCGCTGCGCCAACGATGTACAGTACCATCGCCAGTAGGAGGGCGGCGCCATGGGAGTCACCGACGAAGCTAGGCCGCAGGGGAGGAAATCCCCTCTCTCTGTAGTCTGTACTCTCAACTTCAGGGACGCTAGTGTAGTGAAGCTAGACACTGATCCGAAGAAAATCTACTACTAGCTTAGCTTAACATACCCCGCAGGGACGCTCGACGCCGGCCTGGATCAAATCCCCTCTCTCTGTAGTCTGTACTCTCAACTTGAGAAACTGCCTGAGCCTCTCTCTGTAGTCTGTAGACGCTGTTGGAGCTCTCCAACTGCCTGAGCCTCCCTCCCCAACATCGACTTTGCATTAGAGTTGATAGAAACACACGCACAGACACAAAACAATACTCTGATTCCTGCTTTACAACCATTAATTGATTGTTCCTTCCTTGTTCAGTACAACCATTAATTGTTCCTCCTCTAGCTAGCTACATAAGGTTAATCAAGCACTGGATCCACGAGATTACAAAATTGGAACCCACGATAACTCTCATCACCTGCAGATTGTAGACAGAAACAGTCTGTCTGGTAAGTTACCTCCTCCTATTACAGAAGAAGCCACTGCGAGGAGATGATGAGCCCATCTTTTCTTCTTCAACGTATTGCGCAAATTTTACCCTTGGTCCCTGAGTGCAGCCGCTCGGTCGGTCAGTCAGCTTCAGTGAACTGAATTCTTATCTGGTTAAACAAAATGTACACAAGCAGAGGCAGAGCAGCTACTCACAGGGATTCTGCAGTGTGAGTTCAGCTCCAGCAACATCCGCCGACGACGCTCTTTCGCCACCTCCTCTACCCGTGACGCTAGCCGGAAAGCTGCCTGGCTCGACTCCTGCTCAAATTTTAACCAACATATCATCAGTGACCAACATATCAAATGACAGGTTATGAGATCATATGTAATAATTGGCAACATTGGGCCAGTCATGCCCATGAAATTACTGTCCATCTATCTAAACAAGAGATTCCATATACGCACAAGACAATTTCCCCATTTTGTGGAATTCTCATGAAAAAGGACATTGCCGAAAGGTTATCAGATTCTACCACTCCATATGTTAACAGGTACTAGTTCTGATACTGACCATGAATATACAAATTCGGTGAGACAACACGATCAATGTAAAAACAAGTAGCAAAGCAAGAGCCAAGAAGATACCATTTCTACTTTATGTTGGGGGGAAATGCATACAACTTAATCACAAGGACAACAAACTAAAGGTAAAGTGCCTGTGATTACGCATACTTGACCAGCAGACTTCTCCATCAGACACCTAAGACTCGCCAGCTCCTTCAGCAAGTTCCCTATTATATCGTCTGCCTCTTGCATCTGCTTCCTAGAAAACTCAAAAGCTCGGTCAGCGTGCAAACGAAATATGCTGCAGTCCAAGCACATGCAGATGCCCTTGCACCCCCTTGTATGCCTCTTAAGTATTCCTTTCTTTGGAGAAAGTTTCTTAGGACAAACGCCTCGTTTTTCCAAACAAGGGGGGGAACCTCTTGGCCGCGGGGTGCCCACTTTGCTTGATCCTGATTCAGCGTACATAACGCAACCAGACATTTCCTCCACAGATAAGGGTGTGCCAATAGCACAAGGATCAGCAGGCCTGCGGATCATTCCCACATCAAGCAGTGGATCATGAAGAGAAGCCACAGAATCCTGCCGCTCTAGTGCACCGTGCCGATTCACCAACGGTATCTCTGTCTTGGTAGGACTAGAAAAGTCAGCATCAGAACATCTCAGCTCTGAGCTTTGGCAATGCTGTACTTCAGCAAGTTCAGCATAGTCTTTTAAAAGTTCTTCTGTGACACAGAGCCGAGGCTGCTCTTTGGCCAGAAATTCACACTTGTCTAAAGTTAATGGGTTTCCTTCATCTCCATCAGGAGTTAAAGCTTGCTTTTGTGTGGCCTTTTGCATTTCAGCTGCACCACCTTCTGGAGGAGAGACTTCTGAGACAGCAGGCTCAATCTGTCTGCCATCAAGAAAAGAATTACCATCTGATTTCAATGCATATTCTTCTTCTGTTCTTTCGACTTCAGCTCTGTTGCTTTCCTCAGGAGAGTATTCTGAGACAGCAACCTGAATTTGTTCACCGGCCAGGCTTAATTCACTCCTGTCTGAAGATAATGGGTCTCCATCTGAAGTTAAAACTTCTTCTTGTCTGAATTTTTGCATTTCAGCTGTACCACATTCCAGAGGAGGGACTTCCGAAACAGCGGGCTGAAGCCGTCCACCATCAAGAACATAATCCCCATCTGATTTTGATGGTTTCACTTGTACTGTTCTTTCGACTTCACATCTGTTGCTTTCCTCAGGAGAGTCTTTTGAGACAGCAAGATGATGCTGTCCACTGGCCAAGACATTATTCCCATCTGATATTAATTGTTTTCCTTCCATGACTCGTCGTATCTTGACCCTGTCACCTTCCTGAGATGAGAGTTCTGAGACAGCAAGACAATAGCACATGATCAGAAAATGGAGCTCTGAAAGAGGTGGCACTAAATCATAATCAGTTGAACTCAACAGTCATCTTACCATTCTCCATGAGAAATGGCAGCATCCTTTTGTAGCTTAATGAGCTCGGATGATGAACAAACCTTGACATTGGGCAGCGGGTAAGCCACTGAAACACAAGCAAAATATGATCTCCATGCTATACAATAGATCCGAGTAGATAGCTTAATTTATGGACGCAAATAAGAGATGGGTATAGCATCAGACTCACCGGCTTCCTGCATGAAAGATCATCAGGGGCTATCTTGGTTTCGTCCTTGACAATGTTACAGCGATACTTCATCTGCTGGTCTCCTTCAATCTTGATAACAACTGGCTCCACAGAATCCATAGTATTATCGGCTTCATCGTGACTCCCATCCACAGATTCATCAACCAACCCAAAATAAGATGTGTTGAGCTCTTTCTTCGAGTTGTCAGCCGTGTTTTCTGAATTGCCTGAACCACTCGACCACATAAACACAAGGAGATGGCCTGAGAAATGCGATTCGGGCCACACGAAGAGATTAATCGAAGGGAAGTGAAGCCACAGAGGATGCTGTTTACCGTTCCCGGCCATCTCGTTGAGGAAAGGCAACAGCCTCCGGTACCCGAACGAGGCCGGATAGCGCACGAGCTTGGAGCGCGGGAGCATCTAATACATGGATGAGACCGAATTAGATGTGGAACCCAACACGGGAGAGGCAGGGTACGCATTAGATGAAGAAACCGCGGGAGACTCACCGGCTTGAGCTCCCGGTCTTCGGCCGACGGGGCGTCGTCTGGCGGCGTGCTCTCGACAGATCCGGGCTTCGTGGCGGCGCCGTCGGGGGAGGAGTCGAGGGGCGCGGAGGCGGGCGGGGTGACGCGGCGGAGGCGGAGGTCCTTGACAGAGGCGCGAGCGCCGCCACTGTGGACGAGATGGAGTAGGAGCTCGGCGCGGCGGCGAGAGGTGACGCCGCCGAGGGGCGCGGCGGGGATCCGTTGGGTGGGCATGGTGCTTGCACGGCTCTGGTACGCGCTGAGTTGCGGATTCGGGGGAGGCAGCATTAGCAAAGAGGGAGGGAGCAAGGAGTTTTGGCGCCAAATCTGGGCTCGCTTGGCGCCAAAAGAGTGGAGGCGGGCGGGGGCAAGATAAAGAGGTCGTCAGATCGGGATAATAATAGTAGTAGCAGCAAGTCAGGATTGTTGCAACTCTTTTTCCAAGTGGAAAAACACACGGTTCGCAAAACACTCCCTTCTTGTTATGCCTACCAAAAAACACTTCCTTCTTATTATGCACTAAGATGCTAGACGTTGGTCGAGTGACAAACCCCACCTATCGCCGCCGATCAACATAAAACAACGGTAAGGGGATAGGGAAATCCGAGATCTCGGTACACATTGAACCGACGAAAAAATAGTCCAAAACATGTAAAAAAATTTGAAAATTTTTTTGGATGGTCCTGACACATCACTAATGTTCCCATAAAACTTTGAGATGATGATCAAGCATGAGAAATTTTTAAAAAATCTAAAAGTTTACCTTCTCGCCCCATCGTCTCCCCGCCCGATCACCTCCTCGACTCTCTCCGGCTCGGGTACCGCCTCCTTGACTCCCTCCTCACTCGGGCCCACACGTGTCGGTGTTTCGTGCATCGGCAATACGAATTTTTGGTCAAGGGGGTCGCGCGTTCCCTCTCCTCGAATGGCCTGACTCTGAGCCCAAGGTGTATACTGGTTCGGGCTGAACGTCTCTACTCCAGTTCGTAGGATGAGTGTATATTGCCCTTTAGAGCATCTCCAACAGTTCCCAAAACTTATTCCCAAAATCCTTTTTTAGGAACAAATGAAAAAATTACCGCTCCAACAGTTACCCTATCCGAATTCCAATATCTCTGCACGCCCAAAAACTCTGGCCAAAGTTGCCAGATATTGGCCGCTCATGTGCTTTCCCAAAAAATGGGAACTGTTGGAGAATAGCCTTTTTTTTAAGGCCCAAAAACTTTAGGAAGCTCCCAATCCAGGATTATTAGGAGTTAAATTATAGGAAACTGTTGGAGATGCTCTTAGGGGGGTTACAACAGTAGCTTCCCTTGGAAGGAAGCGTACGGATGTTTTTCTTGTGCTGTTTGGTTGTTCTCTCGATCTCCCTCTGTTGGGGTCCTGCACTTCCTTATATAGACGGAAGCGACATGTTACATGGGAGTTTGGAAGGAAAAAAGAGGAGTACTTTATGCCTCGGTATCTGGTATTCGGTCTTGTCGCTTGTCAGGCCTCTACTTCCTCACGAGCTGGGTCGGTAGACTCGCCCAAGGGGGTCGGTAGCTGACCCAGTTGGAGAGGTGACACATTGCTTCGTTCACCCGTCTGGCACTTGCATCATTACGTTTGACTCTGGTGCTGCATTGGGAGGGAGCGTCCCACTCTGCTATATGCCAGGATGATGGGACCGGTGTTTGACTTTTTGGTGGGTCTTCTGACATCGTCGGGAAGGGGCCGCCTACTCTGGTACGGACGTTAGAGGACGTCATGTCCGTTGGGCAGTTGGCTAAACGCCAGTGAGGGACTCGGTGTCGGCTAGCTGGAGAAAAGCGACCTTGGTTGGGTCGAGCCACGGGTGTCACGACCAGCTGGCTCGTCACGCCGAATGCCCCAACCAGTGGGGTCGAGCTACCGGTGCTCGACCGAGGGGTCGGCCGCGTCGAGCCTGGCCCAAGCTCGGGGCCCATTGGTCCTTCGTTAAATTTGGCTTTTAAGCGGCCAGCTCATTTCGTTGTTCGAGGTCACTGGGGTACCCATGGTATGTGTACTCGTCAACACGGTTGCCCCCAAAAGCTACAGATGCAACAACTAGTTTACCAAAAGACATAGTAAAAAAAGCCACAAATTACTACGGTTCTTTCTGTTACAATAAACTAAAAGCAGTTTTAATTCACCCACAACTCCCAATCAGGCCCAGTCTATCGTACCATGGTGGTCCAATCCGTTTACAATCAGGTTGGCACAGGCCCATCAATTTGGCCGATCAATTTGGCACAGGCCCATCTCTGCCTCTTTCGGAGTGCTGTTGCTTCCTCATGGCGCCGCCGCATGTCCCCCGCCGACCCTACAAGCGTCCCGCCATCTCCGACCAGCAGCGCCGCCGTGACCTCGCCCTCCAGGTCCAGTCCGCCCGCCGCGCCGACGCCCAGGCACGCGCCCGCAGCCTCGCTAACTCCCTCTTCTCCCCATCCTCTGCCGACCAAGCACCTCCCCCCGACGGCCACGGCGACCACGATCATGAGCCCAGCGTCGCCGACGTCGCCACAGCCGCATCCAAGCTCCGTGGCTCCGACGCGCGCCGCTGGTTCGCCCGCCAGATCATGCTCCCCGAGTGGATGGTCGACGCCCCTCCCCACTTGGCCCGCGACTGGTCCGTCCCCTCTCCCTCTTTCGATTCAACTCGATTTGGCTCTAGACTCATCCAAAGATTACTTTTTTCCTCTTCTTCTTCCTCTTCTCTTGACATCAGTACAATCTGAATTGTTGTGTTCTTGCCTTGTTAGTTGAACTTGAATTCAATTCTACCAGCCATGTATGTACTATGTAGGCAGGTATCATGTATGCCTCTAGTCCTTTATAAATATACACCTTGTTAGCCTACTCTTGAAAGCAAGCTGTAACATAGTAAGTAGTAGCATTACACTGACTCACATGTGAGTCACAAAGGAAGGATTGACATTGACATTGACATTGCTGTAACAATTTCTCTGTATGTAGGCATGTTTTTGCCAGGCCTGCCGGCAAACGATGCTTGGTCGTGTCATGTAACGGCATCACAATTAGCAGGCTCCGTAACGGAACCATTCTTCACCGGTTCCCTTCTGCGCTGCCCAATGGATCGAAGAGGGACATCTCTGGCCCAGCAAGTTCCTACTCTATCCTTGATTGCATATTTCATGAGGTGCCCAAGCAAACAGTTTTTATTTTTGGGGCACCAGCTGCTTTATCCTTTACATGCTCAGCCTTTAGGTCTGTCTCTGATCTTTGTGTTTGCCGCTGTGCTGCAGCCTGATGAAACATACTATATCGTTGACATGATTTGTTGGCGAGGCTATTCCCTGTATGATTGCACCGCCGACTTCAGGTTTTTCTGGGTAAACTCCAAGCTCATGGAGACTTCTGCCACTGATCCTCCATCAACATACCATCGGTATAGATTCAGTGCCATCCCTATATATGAGTGCACACTTGAGGGTCTTCAAGCAACTTATTCGGGAAGCACACCTTATGTCAAAGATGGTTTGCTGTTCTACAACAAGTAACTCCTGTTTCTACCTTTATTAATATTATCTTGATAGCTTTGCACTCATATTTGCTAGCCGCCTTTACACTTTAGGCTCACCATTGCATTGACTAATCTACGTGCTTTTGTTTTCTTATCAGGCATGCGCACTATCAAGCTGGGATCACACCCCTTGCACTAGTGTGGAAAGATGAGGTTTGCAGCCAATATGTTCTTGATACAGATAGCGAGGGACAAGTTCCAACTGAGCAGCACGTATGCTCGTTTCTTATCATGTCTGCTTTATATTGTAGTTGGCAGACAATAAATACGTTTCCTAAGATAATTTCATCGTACCATTTTATATCTATATAACAAAATACGTATTATATAATTCTCTTTAAAAACTTGAAACAGAATATATTGTATACTCTGGTGCTCGTTACTACTTCACTTCATCCCCTAATAAATTTTGCTGGCCTTGTTTCTTCATGTGTTATCAGGTTGTGTTGGAATTGCAAGAGGATGGAAAGCTAATTAGTTCCGATGATCCTCCAGTTGTATTTGGTATCTTGGACAACGAATTCATTCAGAAGGTATTGTTGTGAAGTGCAGCTTATTTCAAACAAGATAAGAGCAATCATCATATAGCACATTGATACATGATTATGTTGATGGTGCTCCAAGATTTTAGTTGTTGTCATTAATACATGATTATGTTAATGGTTCATCCAAGACCGGGAGTACTGGTTCGTCTCCAAGCTGTTTCATTAAATCATGCTCTTGTATTATGCTTATGTATATGCAGTGACGCCCTTAGTCTAGGCACCGGAAATTTTAGATTTATTTCCCATTTTGCCTGCCTTCCTGCACTGTGATTGCCCGTCTGTTTTCCTTTTGTGAATGTGTTTGAAGCATTAAACTTGCTCTTATATGATTGTACAGTCGAACCTGCGGCCAGGGAACCTTCTTCGCTTTGCTGTAAGAGATGAAAATGTGAAACTTGTGGATGGAAAGATGGAGATAGGTGACCTGCAGTTTGTTGGAAAGCCGAATCGTGCTCGTGCTTTTGCTGACAGCCACTCGAAAGTAAGTGGTCAGATGAGCATGCATTATTTCAAACAATGTTCTATACTTATATTCATCACATGCATCTCTGTATCTCGTTTTGTACGTTCAGGCTTTGTTCCAGTATGCTGCAAGGCATGTTCCTCTGAGAATTGAGGATCTGGTTGCCTCCGTTCAATCAAACAGTATGGAGCTTGAATCTACAGATGTTGAAATGCAAGATTGAGGTGAGGAACTAATGATACGTACATTTTTGTGTTTTTGCACACAGTGAATTCATCTGTTAATTGGCTGCCCTCTTTTTGCAATTTCTCTTTGTGTTTTTGTCCATGTGTAATGGGAGTCGTTTCAAGGCAGAGAGGATACATGTGTTAATTTTGGCTGTTTGACTGGATTCAGTATCGAGACTTCATGTGAAAAACAATTGTAACGTGTGCAACTGAAAGCCGATACCAAGTTAGGACGAAATGGATGCAAATGAGACCAAGGTCCGTCTCACTCCCTCGAATATGCGTGTTGTTGAACTAGACACTTAGTGTGTATCCTTTTTCTAGTATTGCCCAATACCGTATGATCAATTTTTGGAGGAATTTTAGTACCAGGATTTTGGTGAAGTACCCCTATGTTTCTGGTGTTAGGAACCCTGATAATACCAAGTTTTCATTGTACAAGGTCTTGAAACTTTTCTACCAATTTGTCTGCCTTTAGCTTATCAATTGTTAACTGTGCTGGTTGTGGTGACACGTATAATTAGTTTAGGGTAACGACAGTAACCACCACCATTACTCTGAATAATCACACGAATCTCGGCATACTAGCTAATTAAAATATTCAGAGTGTTGTAACATAACAATAATTAGAGACTGAAATAGAACTTTATTACATTTTATGCCACATGCTTCAAGTCCAGCACAATAATTATACATAGAATCCAAGTATAACAAAAAATATAATACATAAGTTCTAACTATCCAACAGCCAACAAAATCTATAATCTATCCATTAATCTATTTTTTTTAAGAAAATTGTATGTTGATTTTAATTTTCCAAAGATGCTACTAGCACTCGTATATGAGGCAGACTTAGCTTCCGTAGCCTCCAATCCAGGAGACAGACATAAATTCATGATTTGACCTTGAGCAGGTTTGTACCACTTTACCCATAGTGACCCCCACAAGAGAGACCCTAGAATGTTTATCACTTGTCCAGTATAGATCTCCAACCCTGTTACTCGAGTGGTGGACACCTTCCCTAGACTGTCCCACCAAACTCGCAGCTAACAGTTGTATCATGCTACCGTAACAGCACTGATATTCAGCCCAAGGCTTTATACATATATAGTCTGAAAGAATCAACCGCGGCTAATTTTCTGTGTTCTTCACGGAGACCTATGGTGTATCCAGCTTCTCACTTCTGTGTCTTTCACTAGAATTCGTGGCATACTTAGCTTCTCACTACTGTGTCCTTTACTGGAACTCACAGCATCCTCAGCTTCTCACACATGTGTCCTTCACTGGAAACCGTGATATACCCAGCTTCTCATTGTGTCCTTCACTGGGCCTCCAGAATTCCAGCTTCTCACTCCTAATTATCTAAGCTTACCCAATGTGGAGATCACAATACTTTCTTAGGATAACCTTTCCTGACCAATTTCACACGCTATGTGTAGGATCGAAGTATACGAATATAGCAATCAGAGGGGGGGTGAATGATTGTGCGAAAGCTAAAACCAAATTCTTGACCTATTAAAAGTTCACCCCAAAACAGAACCAAATAATTGCCTCGTTTTCAACAAAAACAGAATGACAGAGGTTTGGTAAAACGAGAATTTCCGGAGATCCAACCGTCGAAACGATCTGAAATTTGGACACAAGAAACTAGATTCCAATACGAATCGAACCCAAAAAGAATCAGCTCGATCGGACTTACGGATCAAAGTTATAAGCTTACGCAAGCTTGCTGATCCGTAACTTGACGAGAATCAATCTAATCAAAACTTCAAGATTAAACAAGAACGACAAAAGATTGATCAACTAGACTTTGAGAAACACTAGATCAATACCTAGAGGTTTTTGATGGATCAAATCAAGATAAAACTTGAAGAACAAAAACCAATCTAGAACTAGAACAAGCATGCAAACAAGAACCAAAACAGAAAACATCAGTAGCGGCGTGGTTATCAGAGCACGCAAAAATCTTGGAAGAATTGATCTTTATTTCTTGTCTAAAATACTCTCATCAAAAGAGTACAAACCCTAAAACCAAGCTCAAGGCTTGATGCGCTCGGCTACGCTTGGTGCCTTTCAACAGAGACCCCCACCTATTTAAAGCACCAACCCACAAGGAGTTCGAATACGATTCCTATTCCCTAGAAGGAATCGTATCCAACTCAACTCTACTTGGCCCAACCAGGCCGAGTACAACTCTTGCACGCTGTATGGCAACCCTACCATACTCACGTGACTAACACTTTGCACGCCGTATGGCCACCTGCCATACTCACGTGACTAACACTTTGCACGCGAATGACCTCCCCGCCATTCTCACGTGACTAATCATTCTTCATGTGCACCATTCTCTTAGCCCGAGCGTCCCCGCATGACATCCTTGACCACCAAGACCTCGGTTCCTCCTGAACCTAGTCCCGAACCTCGGTTCCTCCATGAACCTAGTTCCGGTCCGTCATCGACCACATTCGTCTTCGAGCAATACACCGCACATGAACAAACCACAAAACAAATCCGAGCACAAGTCCACGACTTGACTCAATGTCAATCCATGCAACTACTCACATGAGTATTGCATAAACTCCACTTCAAAAGAAGCATCATGAAATCATTACAAATTTCAAATTCACATTCAAAATTCAAATCCAAATCGCTCAAAACCCTAATTGAAATAAACGCATTCACGACGGACAAACAAAGTTGGTCCGTTGTATAAGGAAAAGTTTCTGTTCCAAGAAGCTAACCAAACGCGGAAAAACACGTTCACAACGGACAAACAAAGTTGGTCCGTTGTACATGCAAAAATGGCTTCGGTCATGAGCTCAAAACAAGTTCACAACGGACCCCAGAAGCTTGTCCGGCGCAAACGTGCCACGCCTTCGGTTTCACAAAAGTAAAACCCTAGAAAAAGTCCATTCACGACGGACAAAAGAATTAGTCCGTTGTACATGTGAAAATCTTGGTTCCAAGAAATTATCCAAACCGAAAAAGCTTGTTCACAACGGACCAAGAAAAATCAGTCGTTGTACATGTGAAAAATGACTTCGGTCATGGGCTCAAAACATGTTCACAACAGACCCAAAAACACCGTCTGTCGCGGATGGAAACTTCTTGTTTCTTGAGAACTTTGTCCGCCGCTAATGCGTAACTTCTTGTTTCTTGTCAAATTGTCAAAACACATGAACAAACACATTTTGCAAATTCAAATCTAAGTTAATTTTTCAGTTCAAAGCCAATTTTTCAAAGACATGATTTCACAATCTCCCTTGATGAAAACATTGGCAACACCACTTAGAATTGATCATTTGGCATTCACTTTACCAAAGATTTTGAAATCCAAAGGATCAAAGACCAAAGTAAGAAAACACAGAAATCCCTCTTTGACCAAAATGCAAAACAAAATCTCCCCCTGAGAATGAAAATGTGTGTGAATGTGTAATGCGCCCAAAAATTTCAAAAATTCTCCAAACTTCTCCCAAAATTCTCAAATTTCCAAATACAACTCTCCCTTTTTCTTTAAACTTTTCAAAGAAAGATTTCCAAATTTCTCCCCCTTTGACAATGGATTCATCAAGAGTAAAAGAGAGAACGAGGTTCAAAATTTTCCTGAAATAATGATTTCACCAAGAGAAACAAGGGAGTGCCAAGATAGGAAAAGATGAGCTCATTCGATCATATAACCTTATATATCACATAATATGCAAAATACATGATCTTGAAGTGATTTTAACAAGTTAGGGAATGACATGCATCTCAACCTCAATTCAGTCAACTATAGCCAAGTACTAAGCAAAACCTTTAGTAGAAAAACAAAGGCTCAAAGTTGAAGCAAATAACAAATCGAGTATGAGCAAGTAGTTTCAACTCCAATCTAGTGGACCAATTTAATCTTTAAACAAGAAATCATGTGGCATGCTTGAAGCATACTTCTTTTATTTCCTTGGAGTGGCATGCTTGAAGCATACATCTTGTCTTTTGAGGGAATGGCATGCTTGAAGCATACATCTTATCTTTTAGGGAAAGCATCCTGAAGCTCATAACTTGAGGCTTTTGCTTTTAACAACCATTTTTTATTGATTCCCTTTTCTTTTCATTTTTCTTTGATTATAAACATGCAAAAGTGATTAAAAGGTCTTATGAAAGAGCAAAGCTAAAACACACTTGCTTCATAGCCCAAATTTGTCAAGAAGATTCAATATCAAGCCTAGAAGAGTAAGATATCACAGAGTATTTAGCTATAGGCAATCAGACCAGGGAATTCCACAATGTCATTTTTAGTTCAAGTGAGACAATTAGATTATCATATATTAGCTCAATTACATAACATATAAAGAAATATGATAAAGTGAGCTCATCAAGTGAAAGAACTTGGCAAAGAAACTCCCCCTCAAAACAATCCCATTGGATGAACAATTCCAAGTTCTCCCCGAATAAAAGCATAACGAGAAGAAGACAAAGGTTTTGTGAAAATGTCTGCCAATTGATGTTCAGTATCCACATGATGAAGCACAATGTTGCCTTTTTCAACATGATCTCTAAGAAAGTGAAATCTGATGTCAATGTGCTCAAGAAAAGGGATTACTCAAGAGGTGGCACGAACCAAATCAAATCAACATCCTCCAAAGTCAACATCAGAAAAAGCTCTTAAACTAATCCATGAGGAAGCAGAAAGCCAAATGCCAAAATCTTGAGTTCTATGAAGATACCTGAAAATCCTTTTGATAGCTTGTCGATGTGGCCTTGACGTGGGAAGCTTGAAAACAAGCACACACAAGCACGTGGGAAGAGTCTCTCATGTAAACCTCTAATTATCTCGTCCTCAACAGCATTATCATCATCTTTATGAACAAAGACACTCTCCCCCTGAACATATGCACTTGTACCTGCATCATTTGAATTAGTGCCTTTTGCGAAAACAGTGGAAGAAGCATCTCCAAAGGCAACACTTTCAAGATGAGATGCACGAGTGAAGGAGAACCAAATTTTATCAATGAACATATGAAGTGAGCATCCCAAATTCACTAGCCACATGTTCTCCCTCCTCGCGTGAGAAGCCTACATAGAAGCGAGAAAGTGTCGAGGTCTCGTGATCGGGTTAGAAATAAGATGTTTAGGAATCCAGATCTTGAGACACCACGACGGACAACGATAGGCACAACACAAGCGAGTCTTATGCACAAAATCAAATTTGCCTGTTCCGTGTTTCTAGCAACAAAGGTGCTTGCATCACCCTAGGCACGTAGTGAGAAGCAAAGCGTGCCTTTACGAAATTAGAGCCTAGCCTTAGCTCTTTCTTTCTTTTGTTGTTTGGCTAGTCTAAAGCAAAAATCTACTAAATGTCCATCTCTACCACAATGAGTGCAAGTGTATTTAACAGGATGTTTGGCTTTAGAAGTAGAAGCAACATTTGCATTCATCATAGTAGAAGATAACACTCAATGAGACTTAAAGGCAGTTTTCTTAGGCTCATTGACAATTTCAAATTTTCCTCAGTCAAGTGTTTTAACAACGGTGGGAGCATGTGATTTATGATGAGCATAAGAATCAAAACCTAAACCTTTGTTATGAGTGTCGACTTTTGATTGATCCAAAATCATGTTTAGGTTCTTCTTTCCTTTAGTGAAATGTTCTAATGATTTGTCCAAGTAATCAACTTTTCGAGAAAGAGTTAAACAATTATTGCAAGGAACATTCACTTTTCCTTTTGCTTACGACAAGTTGAGCATGAAAGAACCTCATGTGTAAGCAGATCATCGACCAATTGAGAAACCCTAGCATTTGCATCTTTTAATTTTAATTCAAGAGTTGAGCATTTAGAACAAGAAGTTAAACCATGCAAATCATCGGTGAAAGCTTGACTAGCATGTTTAATATGTTTCTCATTTTTCTCACTTTCGGCATTAATTTTCTCAATCAAGGAAGCATGTTCTTTCCTAAGCGAAGTAAGCTCATTCCAAATTAAGTCACATGATTTGCAAGCATCATCATCAGGAATCAAAGTTTTAAGTCTAGCAATTTCAGCATTCAATGATTCAACAACAAAATCATGTTTCTTAATTTTCTTGTCACGTTTATCAAGCAATTTACCAAGACGAGCAACAACAATAGCTAATTCATCGTAAGAAGGATCTACCTCATTGAAGTCGCTGTCATGATCGCCCTCGGTGAAGGTACAGTACTTTTGGCCATGAGACACAACCCCGCCAACTCATGCTTGCTTGGAGTTGCATCATCCTCATTGCTCTCCGAATGCACATCGCTCAAATTGACTTGTTCAAGAGCGGAAAGAACTCGATGGACAACTTTGCGGTTGATGAAGTTCTTCTTCTTTCTATCACTTGGAGAGAACTTCTTCTTCTCTTTTCTTCCTGCGTTGTCCTTCTCCTCCCTTGATGCTTTACTTGCAAGTTTTGGGACAGTTTGGACGAATATGGTCGAGATCACCACACTCATAGCATCTTGGAGGATCACCACCACCTCTCTTTCTCTTTATCACATTTTGCAAAGCTTTGTTAAAGCGAGAAGAGAATAGTGACAAGTCTTCTCTTGGGAATTGCTCAACTGTTCATCGGTTAGTGAAGACAAGAAAGATAGAGCAAAACTTGAAGCGACACCATTATGAGATATGCTAGATTGAGATGTCAAAGCAATTGATTTATGATCATTCTTTTAGCAAAAACATCTAATTCATGAGTTTTCAACTTAGAATAAAGAACATCTAAAGTAAGTGTACTCATGGTAGTAGATTCTTGTATAGATGTTACTTTCATCTCCCACACCGACATGTCCAAAGCACTAAGCAATTGTCTAGCATTAGCGACATCATCAAAGCTAACTCCAACAAAGACGCAAATTGCTAAGAATCTTATTAAAACGTGCAAAGAAGTCATCTACCGACTCACCGGTTTCATCTCAAATCGCATGTATTCTTTTTGTAAAGATCTTTACGAACCACTTTAATAGTGTTAGAACCCTCATGGTAATCACAAAGAGATTTCCATACCTCATATGCAGATCGAAGATGAATCACACGATCGAAGTCTCTACGTCACAAGCTTTGGATGATCAAGTTGCGCGCCTTACTATTTGCTTCAAAATGTGCGAGATTTGTGTCGTTGACGTTGTTGTTTTCTTGGATATCATATGGTTTGTAGACCTTCTCCCAAATTGCGAATCCACGAGCTTGGATGAACGCCTCCATCTTGGCCTTCCAAAACTGAAAATCAACACCATTGAACACACAAGGTTTTGTCGAATAATGATCCATTGATCTAATCACCGATTAAGATAGATTAGAAAAACCTTGCTCACGATACCACTTGTAGGATCGAAGTATACGAATATAGCAATCAGAGGGGGGGTGAATGATTGTGCGAAAGCTAAAACCAAATTCTTGACCTATTAAAAGTTCACCCCAAAACAGAACCAAATAATTGCCTCGTTTTCAACAAAAACAGAATGACAGAGGTTTGGTAAAACGAGAATTTCCGGAGATCCAACCGTCGAAACGATCTGAAATTTGGACACAAGAAACTAGATTCCAATACGAATCGAACCCAAAAAGAATCAGCTCGATCGGACTTACGGATCAAAAGTTATAAGCTTCGCAAGCTTGCTGATCCAGAACTTGACGAGAATCAATCTAATCAAAACTTCAAGATTAAACAAGAACGACAAAAGATTGATCAACTAGACTTTGAGAAACACTAGATCAATACCCTAGAGAGGTTTTTGATGGATCAAATCAAGATAAAACTTGAAGAACAAAAACCAATCTAGAACTAGAACAAGCATGCAAACAAGAACCAAAACAGAAAACAACTGTAGCGACGTGGTTCTTGTAGCATAAAAATCTTGGAAGAATTGATCTTTATTTCTTGTCTAAAATACTCTCATCAAAAGAGTACAAACCCTAAAACCAAGCTCAAGGCTTGATGCGCTCAGCTCTGCTTGGTGCCTTTCAACGAGAGACCCCCACCTATTTAAAGCACCAACCCACAAGGAGTTCTCAATACGATTCCTATTCCTAGAAGGAATCAGATTCAACTCAACTCTACTTGGCCCAACCAGGCCGAGTACAACTCTTCTGCACGCGTATGGCAACCCTACCATACTCACGTGACTAACACTTTGCACGCGTATGACCACCGCCATACTCACGTGACTAACACTTTGCACGCGAATGACCTCCCGCCATTCTCACGTGACTAACCATTCTTCATGTGCACCATTCTCTTAGCCCGAACGTCCGCATGACATCCTTGACCACCAAGACCTCGGTTCCTCCTGAACCTAGTCCCGAACCTCGGTTCCTCCATGAACCTAGTTCCGGTCCGTCATCGACCACATTCGTCTTCGAGCAATACACGCACATGAACAAACCACAAAACAAATCCGAGCACAAGTCCACGACTTGACTCAATGTCAATCCATGCAACTACTCACATGAGTATTGCATAAAGTCCACTTCAAAAGAAGCATCATGAAATCATTACAAATTTCAAATTCACATTCAAAATTCAAATCCAAATCGCTCAAAACCCTAATTGGCGAAAACGCATTCACGACGGACAAACAAAGTTGGTCCGTTGTATATGAAAAGTTTACGTTCCAAGAAGCCAACCAAACGCTTTAAAAACACGTTCACAAATCTGACAAACAAAGTTGGTCCGCTGTACATGCAAAATGGCTTCGGTCATGAGCTCAAAACAAGTTCACAACGGACCCCGAAGCTTGTCCGCCAAGAACGTGCCACGCTTCGGTTTCACAAAAGTAAAACCCTAGAAAAAGTCCATTCACGACGGACAAAAAGAATTAGTCCGTTGTACATGTGAAAATCTTGGTTCCAAGAAATTATCCAAACCGAAAAAGCTTGTTCACAACGGACCAAGAAAAAGCTGTCAGTTGTACATGTGAAAATGACTTGGTCATGGGCTCAAAACATGTTCACAATGCACTCCAAAAACACTGGTCTGTCGCAGATGGGAAACTTCTTGCTTCTTGAGAACTTTGTCCTGCGCTAATGCGTAATCTTCTTGCTTTCTTGTCAAATTGTCAAAACACATGAACAAACACATTTTGCAAATTCAAATCTAAGTTAATTTTTCAGTTCAAAGCCAATTTTTCAGCACATGATTTCACACTATGGTTGGTACTATAAAATACGGCTTATTGCCCGAGTTTTGTTGTTTGCCCTTATATTATAGCCTATGTAGACGGCCCCACTGGCCTTTCAGCCTTCTCATCGGCACCCTCTACCGACCATATTAATATAAATACAATCCAGCTGCTCCATCAACTGGACTTGCCAATTCTTCCACCATTCATTTAATTCTCAAATTTTTCTTCACAACTTAAGATAGGATAACCATCTTTCCAACCACACCCAATTTGAGGTTTTTAATTAGTAAGATATTTTCTTATGCATCAAATGACATCATAAGTATATCTGAAAGCATTCGAAAGGAGTTTTGCAATTATGATCAAAAGAAGCTTGTCTCAATTAGGATTGTAATACTCGACCTCGCGGAATCTGAAGATGATCTCTTGATGGGTTCAACTCGAGCCCTGACAAATATAGAGTATTAAATCTACGAAAATTAATCTATAATAACCTTACGGTTTCTAATCTTTTACGGTTGACTAAGGGCAATAAAAGGGGTGCTGCCCCCTTAACTAAAACCCGCTCAGTTGACCCCCTAGTTCAGCATTTTAACAGCAATAAAACATTTATTTAATTTATACAATATTGCGAATTTATACCCCTGGCCACCTATTCAATCGCGGCTTTTAGAAATTTAATTAAAACTTTTCCTATGACCAAAATACGGCGATTTAACCTACGGGATTCGCACAGGAGGCCAAAATTTCTACTTTCCCCTGTTTTCTCCTCTTTTCTTTTCTTTCCTCCCATTTTCTTCTCTTTTTTTTCTTTTGTCCCCTCCTTCCTTCTGGCCGACACCCCTGGCCTCCTCTTCTCGAGTTCCTCTCCACTTTGCCTCTCCTACTCCGTCCGATTCGTCCCCATCCGCTCCCCCCCGCCGGCCGGTGGCCCGATCGTCGACCTCCTCCTCTCTCTGGCCACCTCCACGCTGGCCTCTCTTCCTCTCCCAGTCAGACTACTGCCTCTTCCCCCCACTGCTCCTTTTCTCTACTTCCTTCCTCTCCACCTCTACATGCCGACTGATCCTAGCACCGCCGCCTGCTTCCCTACTGCTGGCCTCACTCGGTCACTCCTGCCGATCCTCCCATCGCCAAACTCCTCTCCTGGCGTCGCTGCTCTTGGCCGGTGACGCCCTTTTCTTCCCTTTGCTCTACTCGAGCGCCGCCTCCTCTCCTCTTCCTTCTCCTCTCCTCTCTACTGCCGGCCGCCTCTACCCCTTCTCCTCTCTCTAATCTCTCCTTCCTTCTTTTTCTACTGGCCAAATCTAGGCCGAGCCCTCTAATGGAGTCCTACTGTTTTGATTGCAAGATTTTAAGTTTTAGTTCGCATTTTGATTTTGCAAGAACAACCGATGATGAACGGATTCTAGTGGGACGACAAAGCGACCAGCTATGCAACCCTAGAGTTCAACCGTACTGAGGCCAAGAACTACCCGATCTACTCATTCAAAGCATTTCTACTAGGTAGCACTACTACTGCTGCTACTGGTGGTGCACCTGAGGTTGTGGTTCGGGTATGAAGTTGACAGAGGTGAGGAAGGCGAGGTGGTCTGATACGAGCTGGTTCCGGATGAGCTCGTTCGTAAGCTCGAGTTCCGGGTCGAAGGCCGGAACGCAAGCTGCTCGACAAAGGACTTGTCGGTGCAGCCCGCGTCTTCGGTAGATTGGCTGTTATCGGAGCCGCCGCCTAGGAATAATTTTTTGCGGCAAATCAAGCTGGCCCTTTTCTCCTTATTTTCCTCCACTTATTACCGGCTACAACACACGCCCACCCCTCCAGGACTCTGGCCTAAACGCGGCCAACAACCCCCTAGATTTATTCCTAAAATTTAGAATCAAGCCTTAACTTTTATTCTTATCTATCGTCTGCCCTGCATGCTGTTGTTCATGCGTGCTTGGACTCCCTAGTTGCATGTTGATCGCTGGGCGCAAGTGGCGTACGTGGCTCAGCAGCCTCCACTTCTTGCGCCGCTTTATTTGCCGTAGAGGTGCTCTTCTTCTTGGTCTTGTGCTTGGAGGTTGGAGTGGGGAAGGAGATGGATGGCTTTTGGTGGTGTTGCTCTCGGTTCTTGGCTTTGGCTAACAAGGGAGTGGGTGCTGCTGGTTTGGCTGAGAGTCGAGGTTGCTCTGCTGCCCTGGGCTAAAAAAAAGGAAGGGAGTAGAGCTGCCTTGATTGCTCGGCTGGTAAATGCAGGCATGGTCTTGAGTTCTTGCCTCGGTGGCTGAGCTGCTCAAGGGAGCTGCACCTCCCTTGTTTGGTTGGGCTTGGTTGCTTTACTCTGGCTTGATTGAATGGTCAAAGTTACCAAGTTACCTCCTTGGTTTCTTTTACCAAGTTACTAAATAGGCATTGCACTACTATTTGGCTTAAAAGTGTTATGGACACCCGCAGTCCGAACGGGTAGGTTGAGATTGCCGAATGATGAAATCCGATCTTGCGAGAGGTGCCAACCTGACTCCAATGGGTCTAGTATCTCGGTGATCGATACCTCGCCCGACTGCAATCCCCTACTCTAATTCTATTCGTTCTAATCGCAATTAAGTTTTTTTTACACACAAAATACGTTAATTAATATTCTAATTATTGTTTAACACTCTTAATTATCTATCTAATATTGTAGGTCGTTTCCCTGGTGTACAGTATAATAGTTTTCAAATAAGATTGTTTCCTTCTGGAAATAACACATTGCCGCATATGACAGGTTGAAGATGTGGCATTCGGGTCGAGATTTAAACCATCTATGAGCTTCTGAAAGACAAGCATTTCGAATGTTGACATCTACATGGAAGTGATGTACAATGCAACTCATTTTGTGAAGTGCTGTTTATCCTGAGTTTTAAATATATGAACGCAATTTCAATAGCTGAAAAGTAACAAGGGAAATGTGTATCTACACATATCTCTCTCTCTCTCTCTCTCTCTCTCTCTCTGCCGCTGGGGTTGAAACTCAAAACCTGTTATAATGTCCTGTTTTTCAGCTATACAAAAAATTCAGAGAAAACACTGTAGCCGTCCAAGTCAGGATCTAGCTATGGCTTGTGAGACGATGAAACCATGAACTCCATTATCAGTCTAAGAAACACCTTATCATTCGTGTTCAAATTAACATCTTTGGCGTAAATCTAGCTAGTCACGCCTCCAACAAAACATAGCAAGCATAGTAGTAATTCTTTGGCCAACAAATGTATTACGTACTGCTAGATTAATTAGATGATGGGAAACGCTCATTAGCATCGCAGGACATGCCAACAATCAATCTCATAGGAATAGTATGTAGGATCAGATATGGCTGAATTAGGATTCTTTTTCACAACAAAAGTTTAGTTCAAGATTTCAACTTTACTAGCCTAATCTAAGTATCTAGTGTTTCGATATAAATTTTGCAACATAATTTTAGCCCTACACAATTCTAGGAATCTATAAATAGAGAAGCAACAAAATAAATAAGAAAATATAAAAGAGACAACAAGCACAACTGCTCCTCAGTTTTACTGAGGTCCCGAAGAACCGGCTCTCCCCTACTCTGCATAAGAAATCAAGCCATCCACCCGTGGTAATCTCTCTTCGCTTCGCATAGGCGGACTCAAGACATTCACAAGACACCGTGCCTTCCACAAACGCCCTCAAGGAATATCATCAAGCCAAATGCATCCAAACCATCAAGAGGTTAGCGACCTCCAAAAGTAATAACCCAAAAGCACTCACTTCAACCCCCACAGAGGTCAAGCAGGTGGAAGTGATGCACAAACTAGGCCTGTCTACTCTCTCAAATGCTCAAAGATCTTCAATCCAAGCTTCAAAGTGTCATCAAGATCCTAAATAGGATAAATGCTGAGATAAAGTCGTCAACGGAAATCAGATGAACCACCATAGGTTCTATACATAGCTCTACTCCTCATAAACTAGCTGATAAACACATATTTTTCAAAATCTCCTTTTGAGTCGGATCATCCGACCCACTCGAAGCTTAAACACTTCCAAACGTAAAAAATGTAGCCGTTATGCACAATCAGATCGCCCGGCCTAATTAGATCACTCGACTCACTTGGATCATCCAAACTACCTGGATCATCCGGTCCCGTGGAAAACCTCGAGAGCACCTTCTATGTCAAATTGATTAGACCGATGATCCGGTCCACTCGAATCATCCGAGTCACAATTAAATGTTCAATACATGTCCTCTATGAAATTGATCCGACTAGTAGTTTAACCCACCTAGATCATTCGATTACTATTGAAATTTCTAAAACATGTTCTATGTTGAATTAACCCGACTGGTGATCACATTGAAATTTTCAGAACATGTCCTTTGTTGAATTGATCCGTCCCATCCAGATCATCCGACTCAACTCAAATTTCTAAAATTTATCCTCTGTTAAATTGATCCAACTAGTGGTCCGACCCACCTGGATCATCCAACTCCAACTGAAAATTCCTGACAGTCATAGAATTTCACACCAATTCCAATTTTGGCATCCTCACTTGGTTTGTTGGCTTCCTCCCATTAGATATGAACTAGAAAGACCTATTTCCTCTAATTAGATATGAACTAGAAGTACCTAGTGTGCATCACAACTGTGTACCCAACCTCACAAAGCTAAGCTACTAGCCTTGAACCCCCTTTAATAGTACGATGGAAACAAAAACCAAACATATTTACTAAAATGATCCAAACTTGATTCCTCAAATCATTTATAGTCTCAAGGTGCGTAATCTTCATGCTTTGCCATCAATTACACCTTTTGGGATCATAAATACCAAGAACTCTCAAAACATACCAATGTTAAGCACTAACTCATCTTAAAACCTTAAAACATTGTTAGGTTTGACAAATAAACATCATTAATCATGCACAAAAAACACATAAATACTGGAATAAGGGGCCTACAAGCTTACAAAGGTTTATATTTTTGCTACTTATCTAAATCACAAAGCTGAATACAAATTTTGCATATAATGAAATAAAGCCTACTCAGTAAGCTTCAAAAGTGGTGGTGAATCACCCTAGCGAATCCAAACATACAGTGGTTTACACAATCTAACCAATCGAAAAAAAAAATAGTTATTTTTTTATTTCATAAAAAATAAGCGTATTTCTGTTTCTTCCCCGTTGCAATTGCACATCCAAACATACAGTGGTGTACAACAGCTCAAGAAAATAATCCCGTCTTATGAAATCAATTCAATTCAAAGGGATTACCTCAACTCAGCACATCAGCAGCCAGCTCCAATCTTCCATCTCACCAACTTTCTACTGTCCAGAATTTGGCATTTCAACTTCGCGCATGGTATTACAAGTTTACAACAGCCTACCTATGTACAGTTTTTTTTTTTGTTGCCATTTTTCTCTCTCGAGGTAAAATCATATAGACAAACCCTCTCCGGAAGTATGGTCGTGTCGCCATTGTCACTCCTAGTAAGGTTGTGTCGCCCCAATCCTTGGCCAATGACGCTGCAGCAATACAAAATTTTCATGCAGGATTATTCAAAGGGGTCAAAATTAAAAAGATCCACTTATGCAGGAAGAGCTATGAGTCAGAGCATTACATTGGATCCAAAGCTTCCATCCATCAAGGCTGTCTAGAACTGCTTGATTGCTGCAATTCCCCAACTCTTTCGATATCAATTACCCCCTGCAGTATTATTGCAGAAAGCTAAACCCTAAGAATTTCAACCAAAAATAGAGTACAATATTTCTTTTTTGAGCTGGAGCATTCCGATTTCTATTATCAGAAACCAAAAAACAGAGTACAAATAGGATCGAACAAATCAAATGGAAGAAGAAAACAAATATTCCAAAAATACAGAGTACATGTTATGGTATAAACATATTCTACTGCTTTAAACACTAGAAACATCAATAGTAGCACGAAAAACCTACTGAAAAAGAACAATTAATTTACCATGTCAGTAGGAACTCTGTTAGGTTTGTTAGCATTCGAGGTTGCTTGTCTAATCGATTTTCTTCTCTTGTGGAAGGATCCATGGAGGGAATCCATCATCGAACCTTCAGGCCACTTACCACTCCTATCATTTGGATCCAAGTTGCTAGGACCCCAGGTATACATGACAAACTTCCTGACCTGTTAGGAGCGAAATTGATATGCTTTATTAACCAGGGGGACAGTAAGACAGATATAATGCTCATTTTTGGATCAAGACATGCTTAACCTTATCCCAATTCCGTTGAGCACGTTGTTTGCTCAGAATTTTCAGCATTCGGATATCCTCATTACGGAGCTTCTTTATCCGAGCTTCGCACTGGAAAGTCGAAATATTCATTACACAAACAGTTAGTCAGTTACATACTAAATCAGCTTCCACATTAGTAAACAGACATTGCATGGCTATTCCTTTGTTTCAGTGTCACAAAATTTCAGAAGGTTTGTGTGAATACTACCAAATGATAGTACCTATAAACATGAGGGGACCAAATCCAATCAGGAATCGATACTAAATTGCTAGGCCAGTGTGTAAGTTAGAAGTGGAGTTTTATTGACAACAAATGAAAAATGCTGGCAAAGTTCTGACACAAACAACAAAGGCAAGTTTGTGACGACTTACTTGAGCCATGAAGCAGAGAAATATTGCCACACTGAAGGCATAAAGGCCACCGATACTCGCAAGTATACTCACTGCAGAGAACAATCATGATTAGATTCTAGAAATGTAAACTGCACAGATTAGCTCAAGTTCAAATTCATAACTCATGTGGCCGGGTAATGAAGTTACTTCCTATGGCGTCATCATGCATTTTTGATGTTTTGGTTTTCAAGGACGAGAAAATCATCTTATGCAATATTGCAAACAAAAAGTTGCTTCTGGGTATAGTACTTTTATATCTGGAGCAGCAATGCAGAATAAGTTACTGTATCAGGAATTCAAGGTTTAGTTACTATCAGGAAGCAGCAATGTAGTATTGCTCTACTTTAAGTAGACCCATTGGAAGTTGGAACCAAAGTAGAAAGGATCTAATAATTATATCTGGAGCCCCTGATCAGTTTAAACTACAAATACATGAGCTGAATTGAAAAAAATTAAAATATATATCAACATCAAATGCCATGGGCTACAATAATTGAGTCCCTCTTACGATTTACAAAACCTATCATGGAACAAAATGTTTGTGCATTGGGATTTGGAAAATTCATATGGGAATTTAGTGGTGCAATCTGAAGCAATACTGGTATCATAATTCATAAGGGATTGGTTACTAGGAAACAGTGCACACAGTAAAAAAGACTTAGCCACTCAATAGACCGGAAAGATGACTTATGTAGAGTATCACTCTGAAAAGTTCAGCCTTGCCTTCATGAGAAACTCACCTGGGCCAAACACATTTTCATTACTAATCTCCACAATGTAGTCAGAAAGATAACTTATGTAGAGTGTAGTATTTATTACTCCATCCCTAGGGTTCTGCAGGGAAGCATTCAAGCTACTAACGTCTGAAAAGGTAGACCCTTGAACGAAGTCTTGAACCAGTGGCTGTAAGAGCTTCAAGTTATGATGATTGTTGTATATTTGAGGAAACAATTGAATCTTGAGCACATTGGAATCTTGCCCTCTGAATGTCTTCAGTTTGTCATCAGCAAAATGGTCAGAGTTTATAGTACCACTCACAAAGCTCACGTGTTTATCATCTCCATGTTGATTGGCAGTCAGGTTAAACTGGAAGCCAACAGCAGAAGCTGGTTCCCTTGGCTGGTCAATAAATTGCCAGGATACATAGTGGTCTCTTGGAGGGATCCGGCAGTCTTTGCACTTGAGTGAAATAGATGGCCCCTTGCTCGTGTTCTGGCAATTGTAGGTCAAGAATGTTGACAGAGGCATCACCCTGAAGTCCATAAACCCAGGTGTTCCCATTGCAATTGTTGAAGGCGCGACCAATTGAGTGCAAGACATGCTAGAGATGGTGGTTATGTGAAACTCGAGATCATTCACAAAAGAGAGCAAATCCGGAGCATTGGCCGGTTTGACTCGATGCACTTCAATGTTGCGTCTTTGGATGGCTTGATACAGCAGTCTGCGACAAGCAAGCAAAGAGTAGGTTAAGGGTAAAAGCCTTAAGAGCTCTCCCAGGTGAGAACTTTATTACCAAGTGAGTAGCGAATTCCAATATAATTTTTTTTTTATGAAAATCACTTACACAGTGACTAGTCCAATGAAGAGTATCAAGCTAGCAACCGAGCACATACCACCCAGCTCTGTTTTCCTTCTCCTCAGCACTTGTTGGTCATCCTACATTATGAGAAGGTACCAAGGTATGACAGTGCAACTTTCAGAAAGAAAGATAGACAAACGAAATTGTTGCCAATCCTATATTATGAATTGTGTGAAGAATGAAGCGTCCAAAAATCACTGCTCCTGTGATGAGTGTTAATATTATGTTGGATCAGAAATACAAGGGTGTTTGTGCATTCAACTTGTTAAGAATCCAATTATATGCAATGCGCGGTTATAAGTTGGAGGAACAGCAGAGGGAAAGGGCAGGAAATTGACCCAGCAGGAAGGAAAATTTTCCAAGGAATCCAAAGTCAGCTCATGGAAGCAATCAAAGAGGAAAGTGTTATTTATTAGGAGATCCATAACGCGTGAAGGAAGCGAAGCAATCCAATTTGCAAGAAATCCAAAACGCGGAGGCGAAGCAAACTAAGCGAAGCGAGCGATTCGTCCTAGTATTTCCCTCCGACAGGCGGGGAGAAGAAAAAAAAATGAAATTTTGAAGGCTTGTCAAATCCGCTAAAAGGAAGGGGGGAAATGCAGTCTTGTGGACATCGTATCGATCAGGTCGGCGATGAAGAAGGAAATTCAGCAGGATACATAGTTGCCAGGAAAAGTAAACACTAATAAACAGGAAAAGTAATTTGTTTGTTTAATACAGGGCAATTATATTGGGAGATTTGATTATATTTGGAAGAAGAGGAAGAGGAAGAAGAAGACAGACAGACCGCCCAGTGTTGGGTGTCGAAGATGCAGTCGAGGCGGCTGACCCAGAAGCGCGCGCGGAAGAGCCTCTTCTTCCCCGTTGGGTCGTGGCCGGCGAACCTGGCGGCGGCGCAGAAGGCGAGCCAGGAGAGGAGGGCGGCGAGGGCGGCCTCGAGAAGGACGGCCTGGGACTGGGTGAGGCGGCGGATGGCTTCGAGGGAGAGGACGGGGGCGAGGAAGTAGAAGCTCTGGTTGCGGGAGGCGCCGACGGAGCCGACCTGCCAGTCGCCGAACATGCCCAGGCCGACGCAGGTGGTGTTGGAGAGGTAGTAGCCGGGGTCGCAGCTGCAGAGGGTGGCGTTGTAGGCGAACATATGCGCCGCCGTGCACGCCATGGCTTGCTTACTGTCGGCCAGTGGCAGGGGCAGCTAGCTCTGTTCCTCCCCCGTCCACTACAAGAAGGCGTAGGAGGAGGACATGGATGGATCGAGCGGAATCTGATGCCCTGCCTTTTTGCTTGGAATTTGCTTGGAACTGCACGAGGGGGGGAGGAGGACTGGAGAAGAAGAAGGAAGAATCCACCAGCTTCAGCTTGGCTGCCTGCCTGCCTGCCTGCCTGCCTGGCTCAACAAAAGTAGAAGAGAAGCCACCAACTACAGCAATACGACACGAAAATTAATCAGTTTATGAAACCAGAGTAACTGCTAGGGATGAAATGGATCGGATAATAATTTTATTATATTTATTTTTATATTTTTTTTGGGATGCAGATATGAATACAGATAATCTAGATACGAATACAGACAATATAGAATACATATGCGGATCGAATATGAATCGAATCGATTATGAATATTCATCGGGACATGGTAACCCTTTAGGTTGTATATAAGAAATCAATGAAAACACATAACGAGTTGATTTGATCTAAACATTCATGAAAAACATGTAATGACACAAGATTTGTATTCTTTGTGTTTAAAATAATAAATATATATTTATGAGCTTTTATGCAATTTTAGCTACTTATTTAAAATATTTTTCTATTAAAGGCAGCAGTATTTTCATGTCTTTTTCAAAAGTAAGCTTTTTCCCATAAAAGGCAAGTTTTTTTTTTCGAGTCCTCTCGAGCCATTTCTACCGACTGATCGATCCATCACCACAAATGAATAAACAAACAAAAGGACCAAAGAAAATACTCCACTACAAGTAATTAAGAAGGATCCATGTAGTTGAGTTTACTTGAATTCCACACCACTTGCTTCAGTTGGAGAATTATTTACAAAGTAGTAGTAGTACCAACCAACTCTACTCTTCTTACTTGTAAGTAAACAAGCAAGGAAAGGGTCAAATCAAAGACCACAACCACCGCAAATACTACCACTAATACAACTCTACTCTAGCTTGGGATTCCTCCATCCGTCCATCTCCATCTCTACGGAGAAAAATGGTTATTTACCACTTTAAAGAAGTGGCTTCGCAGCTTTACCACTACAAAGAACGACTTCGCAAGATTGCCACTTACGTCGTATACACGTTGTTTACTCCGCCATTTTCTCTATTTTACTGATTTTTAATCCCTTTTCTCATTTTCAACCGCCTGGAAAGACTAAAATGCCCCTCACGTTGCTTGCATGGGACACGGGGATTGAATCGTGCCTATCTCAGCCGTAACGTCACGCGCTTCGCCGCCAATCCGTCATCGCGCCGGCGGCCGCCGATCGCCGTGGATCAGGACGCGCCGCCGACCTGCGAGGATACGCGCTGTGTACGCTAAACTAGATGTGGTAGTTTCAAGTTGTCTTCATTTTGCAACCGAGTAGGACTCTGAAGAAGTAGAGAAGTAAGAGTCCAGTTTTTGTTTTTCCGTGTCTTCTGTTTTCAGTTAGGAAACAGTAGCAGCGTCCGAACTGAGTTTGTAATTGAGTCCGAGGCATGTGAAGAGTTTGTAATTGAGTTGATTACTTGTCATATTAGCCTTTAAATATCAGCAATAAAATACAGAAAAGCAGCGTTAATAGCAGCACCAAAGATCTCTGTTTTGATCCTGATCTCTGTTTTGATCCTACTTTGAATTTGTGATCGACATTGCTGTTCATTTGTAAGTTTTGTACCTCTCAGAATTATCTGCAAACAAGAAGAAACAGAGAAGAGACAACAACAATACAGGTTCAGATGTAATGAATATACATGAAGATTTTCACTCAAATGTTTCTAGATCATCAATTTCGGGGTGAAATGCATCCGTGTGAAGACAAATAATTATGCACATGGAAGATGTCCAGCTAAATATATTATCATCTCTCAAGCATATCTATTTGAAAACAATTCAAAATATCAAAAATAATTGTGAGTTCACCGCTCACATTACAATGACCTTGAGTTCAGATCTCACTAAGCAATCAAAGATCTCCAAAATAAAATTGAGTTCACATCTCACTAAATTATTGTGAGTTCACATCTCACAAACATCTCCAAAATAAAAGAGAGTTCACATCTCACTAAAAATTTGTGAGTTCCACCCCACATAAGAAGTCCGCCGATTTGAAGTTTTGAAGACCAATCATCCAATTTGAAGCTTCCTCTTTGGAGTCATCTTTGAAGAACTGCCTTCTCCCAACAAGAAAGTAAGATGGCTGCACATATATATGTTATCACATTTAGAAAAGTCCTTTTATTTCTCATTTGTGCATTGTGGACAGAGATGCAATTGTTATTGTTGTTACCTTCTAGTGACCATACCTGGACTGTCCTGGAGAGTATTTGTTCTCTAGTAGGCCTTTGTGGGGTGCTAGGTTCACCTGGCCTGGCTTTTGTACTGTTCTTTCTAGGCTTCCTTTTCCTGCAATTAAACAATAAAAATTAAGTTTTAGCATTAGGTGATAATTTAAGATTTGAATGAAAGAACAACACTTGCCTTTTTTTAGTTCCATTCAGTGGACACCTGTAGCTAGCTTGTCTGTGTCCCTTTTCACCACATCTCTTGCAAGTCATCGGGCCTCTAATTATTTTCTTCCCCTTAGCATTGGTGGGAGCAGCGTTGTCATCATTGGCAACAACACTGGCACCTTTCTTCTTGTGGCCACCTTCAAGACATCCTTTGATCCGTAGCTTCTTTTGTCTTCCAACATTTCTCTTAACAAGTGATGCACCCAAAACAAATGGAAACTGGACTTGTGGCCACTGTGATTTAGCTGTCATTGGCTCAATCTCTCTCCCATAAGTAGCTTTGAATTTATCCACAGAGTAGTACTCATGCACAAATTGTTCAAGGTCTACTCTCTTTTGTGATGTTACAAAGGCTAAGACATGTTGACAAGGCTTGTCGGTGTGCTGCCATTCAAGACAAGTACAAGTCTTGTGATTAAGTTTCACAATATGACTTTCACTATTGTGCCAAACCTCTGCACTCCAATCACTAGATTCCACAACTTTCAAGTGCCCCAAGCCTCTAGTATTTGCCCTCAGCTGAACCATAACACTAGGTAGTATCCTTCCAGCTGGTAGTCTCTCCCCAATCCTTCTCCTCTTCCTCCACAAACCCATGATCATCTCTCTAACCTTGTCGGCTAGTTCAGCTACAGGTAAGTCCTTAATGTCTCGGATCCAGTTGTTGAAAACCTCTGCTACATTATTAGTGATGTAGTCACACTTGATATCTGGATTGAAGCCACACCTGTACCACTTAAGACAATGGTACTGTTTTATCCAGAGCCATACCTCATTTGATTCACTAAAAATTGCTGTCATATGATCTTTGAACACCTCTTCCGTATAAGCCCTTGCTGCAGGATAAATCCTTCCAAACCCATGGAATCTTTTAACAAAATTCTTCATCAGATGGAAAAAACATTCTCTTTGTTCAGCATTGGGAAACACATTGTTCATTGCATTTTCTAAGCCTTTGCAAGCATCTGTGCGTACTGCAAGAAGCGAAGGATCTCCTATTGCTTTTTTCAGTTGATTCATAAACCAAGTCCAGTTGTCTTCTGTCTCAGAAGCTATGAATCCATAAGCCAGTGGATACATCCAATTGTGACCATCAACTGATGTAGCTGAGGCTAGGTGCCCATTCCACCTTCCATTCAGTGCAGTAGAATCTATACCCAAATATGGCCTACATCCTTCCAAAAAACCATCAATACATGGTTTAAGTGCACAGAAAAACCGATGAAAGTACACATTACCATCAATTTACAACACATCAATCTCCACAACACTTCCAGGTGACCTCTTCAGCACCTCAGCCTTCCATCTATATAACATCTCAAATCTCTCTTCCCATTTACCATAAACCTCTGTGAGGGCTTTTTCTCTTCCCCTCCAGACTGTGTCATATGAAATTGTCACAGAGTGTTCATCCTGCAACTTTGTCTGCAATTCTTTGGCACCCATTTTTGGTGAGTTCCTAAGGATACTCACAGCCTTGCTAACTACCCAGCTCTGAGATGGTGTTATGGTTTTCACCCTACTGCTTGAAATACAATCATGATGGTCAACTAAAACTGTCACCTTCACATAAAAGAATGAAAAATGAAATTAATTATTTCACCTTTGAAAATGACATAGACATGGACATAAATGATTTTAAAAAAAATTATGTAAATATTTCACCTTTACACTACTCTTATCATCTTGTAGAGAGGCAACTATCCTCCAAGGGCAATATTTACTAGACTTGCAGAACCCTCTAAATCTCTTCTTATCCGACTTCTCTGTGCCAAGATCAAACTCCTCATTGATTGCAAATTGCCTTACAGCCAACCGGAATTCATTCATTGATGGGTACATTGTGCCAAGATCCATATTTGGGTGATCTTTATCATATGTAATCACTATCCCATCTGGTATGACATCACTAATAGGAATGGAGACACCTTCATCATCAACTCCTTGCTCAACCACTGCACGAACATTTGGTTTAGCCACATGTCCTCTCCCATCGTTATCCCTCAAGCCCAAAATCACACATAGCTGATCCTCACTCATCAGTTCAATTCGACCTTCAGCATCATGAGTCTCTACAATTTGCAGGTTATCCCAATTGACTTCTGGAGTATCATCATGAGATTCCATGCCGCTGGCCTATATGATGTCGGAGCCAACCACTGAAACAAGAAAATTGTGATTTCTGGATTGACTATAAACACAAATAAAAAAGGCACACCTAATTCATGTATGAAAGCACAAAATCATCAGAGTTAACAGGGCAATTTGCTACTGTAATACTGCATACGTGTGGAGGGCGGCCTTGGTGATCGAATACACGTTTGAAGGGGGCGCCCTGGTGATCGGCAACCTGCGGGCGTGGGTGATCGCCGGAACGCGGACAGTCGCCCTGGTGATCGGCAGCCGACAAGTGTGGGCGATCGCCGAAACGCGGACGGTCAGGCCACGAACAACAGCGTGTTGCAAAATATTTTGCCCAGAACTTGTCACCTTTGATCTGAACCTGTATTGTTGTTGTCGCTTCTCTGTTTCTTCTTGTTTGCAGATAGTTCTGAGAGGTAGAGAACTTACAAACGAACAGCAATGTCGATCACAAATTCAGAGTAGGATCAAAACATAGATTTTTGGTGCTGCTATTCAACGCTGCTTTTCTGTATTTTATTGCTGATATTTAAAGGCTAATATGACAAGTAATCAACTCAATTACAAACTCTTCACATGCCTTGAACTCAGACTTCAACTTCAGTTCGGACGCCGCTACTGTTTCCTAACCGAAAACAGAAGACACAGAAAAACGAAAAACTGGACTCTTACTTCTCTACTTCTTCAGAGTCCTACTCGGTTGCAAAATGAACACAACTTGAAACTACCACATCTAGTTTAGCGTACACAGCGCGTATCCACAACGATCGTAGGTCGGCGGCGCGTCCTGATCCACAGCGATCGGCGGCCGGCGGCGCGATGACGGATTGGCGGCAAAGCGCGTGACGTTACGGCTGAGATAGGCACGATTCAATCCCCCTGTGTCCCATGCAATCAACATGAGGGGCATTTTAGTCTTTCCAGGCGGCTGAAAATGAGAAAAAGGATTAAAAATCAGTAAAATAGAGAAAATAGCGGAGTAAACAACGTGTATACGACGTAAGTGGCAATCTTGCGAAGTCGTTCTTTGTAGTGGTAAAGCTGCAAAGCCACTTCTTTAAAGTGGTAATGTCCATTTCCATTTTTATTTGATTAAATTCGGTCTATGCCATGGGTGCTTTTTTACTTTTTGGTGTTTGCCATTGTTTTTTTTTACTTATTTATTTCATCGAAATTGTAATTTTTGTTTTGAAAAATGCCACTCTGATAAGGTCAAAATGTTTTTAATCAAGCCAAAATGACCTTTATACCCTTTTTAATTCACAAAATTGCATCACATTAGTTGTTATTGCCGCATAAGAGAAAAAAGAATTCTAAAATAGAAAAGGAAAGATAACACAGTGATGGATCATAGAAAGGCAGTTGTGGTATTTTCCATTGTGTTGTAGAGGAGAGAGATGACTTGATCATTTGCCTAGAAGTTAATGTGCAATTGATCATTTGCCTCATATGTCTCACTGATATGTGGTTCCAGAACTTACATGTCAATGAGATATTATAAACATAATAATGAATTGCACGTCAACTTCGCACCAAATCTTCAAATATTCCCCGCGTGGGTCGGCCCGCAGCCTCTTCAATTCCCCAATCGGCCAACCCTACCGGCCTACCCTCGCCACTCGGCGCGCCACCACCTACGGCCGCCGCCCTCCCGGCTCCCATCCCCCAGCCGTCGCGAGCCGACGTCATCCTTGCTTCCATCTGCTCCCCTGCCGTTCGTCCCCAAGCGCTGCCACGCCGACGCCGTCCGCCCGTCCCCACGCGCGGCCTCCCACCTCAGGAGCTCCCTTCGGCTACTCTGCACACTGCGCTTCCTCCGGATGGCGCCTCTCCCTCCCCAGCGCCGCAGGGCAGCGTCATCCCCTTCCCCCTCTCCTTATGGGCCTTCTTCCGACTCCGGCAGCAGCGACTCCGACCTCCACCTCCACGACCCTCAAGCCAACTTCTACTCCGCAAGGAGCGGCTCCGACGACGACTTCCACCAGGATTCCTCCTCCGTAACTCTCTCTCCCTTGCATCCCTTCTTTTTCTCGTTTTCATTTTGCTTTCATAGGTTATATAGGTTTCCCGTTTCCGAGCTATATTTTGTGTGTTTATGTGCCTGTCTCTGATTAGACCGACGGCAAGGAGGGCGATGACAGCGACAACGAGGGTGATAGCCATGACGATGACGATGGTGAGGTGGGGGACCTCGAGAAGGAGTACCGCACCCTCCAGGCCAATCACCAGTAATTACTCCCTTAACTTACCTTAGAAATCTGCTCCTTTAAAAGTAAAATTGCATATGTGAAATCTATGCTCTGTCTGCTTTCGTATGTAGAAATATTTTGAAGACCTTGAAACAGCACAGAGATGACGATGCCTCCAGAGGCCAGGCAGTCAAAAATCAAAAGGTACCATCAACCCACCTTGTTTTTTTTTGCTTTGCTAACATAACATCTAGTCATGGTCATGTGCTATCATTTATATTCACTCAGTTTAAGCTTTCAAATTATTACATTCCACCATATCGTCCTTCTCATCCTGTCCAATTTCTATTCCCTAAAGGCTCTTTGGGATAAGACCCTTGAAATGAGAATCTTGCTGCAAAAGGCATTTTCCACTTCAAACAAGTTGCCCAAGGTCTGTCTCTTATCGCTGCAACAAACATCTTCTTTTGGTTCATCTTAATTGTTTTTCCTTCTGAAGAATGAAGGACAGTAATTCGCATTCAAGTATGTTTTTTATTGTGTTCTTGCAGGAACCCATCAAGTCAAGGTTTTGCATTCACGACAAGGAGATAGAGGAAGCATATGCTGATCTGTTGGATTCATCAAAGCAGACCCTCAGTTGCATGCTGGACCTGCAGGAGGTTCTATTAGTTTTATTTTTGCCGTTAAATGCTAAGATTCCAGGTTTTCTTACTGTACATAATGTGCATTCCAAAACTACCTGTAGTCTTTGCTGGAGAAGAATCAGGCTGCAAAGGGTGCGAATGGTACGACTATTATCCGTAGTCTTTCTGGTTATACCGTAAAAAAACTGAAATACCCTCTATATGCTCATAATTCCATAACTTAATGACAGAAATGTCTTCTGACTCGGATGGAGAGAATGACGAGTGGTCCGAAGTACAGAAATTGCAGAGAAGGTAAACTTTTTTGGTACCAATAACCATAACGAAGGATTGTGAGATGTTGTCTTCAGTTTGTTACAATATCTTGCATAGTAGTAGAACTTTTTTTTATTGAAGCTGTATTATTCTACACCTGTATGCTTATGAGATCATGGTAGCAGGATTTATTTTATGATCTTATGTCGATCATCAAAACTCTGCTCTAACCTGCAATAGACTTATGGGCTATCTTTTTTAAAAAAATAAATAAATAAAACAAAACTCTGCTCTGGCCATGTAATAACCAATTCTAGTTCTAGTAGAATTGGACTTGGAGCTTATGGATCCAATTCAATTCTTAGAACCAAGCATACCCTTAATGTGCTTAGAGTTAGGATATGGTCTGTTGGTCTTCATTCATACATTTTTCTTTATTTCTTCTCAACACACTGGTAGTTTGATCGAACTTCTTGTTGGCCGTCAAGGTATCCCTCATCGTGTGTCGCTTTACGCCGACGACATGGTTCTTTTTCTAAGACCCATCATTAATGATATTAAGGTCGTCAAAGAGGTGCTTACGATTTTTTGGAGAGGCTTTGGGATTGAGGACAAATCTTGCCAAGGGCTCCTTTTCGCTCATTAGGTGTACTGAGGAAGACTTTGAGATCATCACGTCTGAACTCCCATGTCCAATTAGTGAATTCTCTTGTAAGTACTTGGGTCTGCCTTTGTCGCTTAAAAAACCAAGGAAGGCGGAGCTTCAATCGATTGCGGACAAGGTCATGGGGAAGCTCCCGGACTGGAAGGCAGTCATGCTAAACCCGGGTGGTCGATTGGTATATGGTCCTCGACTTTCCCAAATGGATCTTGAAAGAGATTGACAAGCGTAGGAGAGCCTTCCTTTGGAAGGACACCGCCGTGGCGGGTACCACCTAGTTGCGTGGTCGTCGGTGTGTGTAGGCTGACTCAATTTGGTGGCCTGGGCATCCATAAGCTTGAAACGCTGGGCCATGCGCTCCGTGTCAGGTGGTTATGGATGCAACGCACCAACCTACAAAAGCCATGGCAGGGCCTCCAAATTCCCTCCAGCTTGACCGAACAACGCATGTTCCAAGCTTCCATGGGTCTGATTCTTAGCAATGGGGAGGCTGCTCTTTTTTGGAAAGATAAATGGATACATGGTGAGTCTATCAAGGGATTGGTGCCATCATTGGTAAAGAAGGTGTCGGCTTCTATTAAGGGAAGGCACCCGGTGGCAGACGACCTTTTGGATAGGCGTCAGGTGAGGGGTATCACTGGAGCTTTAGATGTTCAGACAATCACTGAAATTTCGAAAGTTTGGAACATACTCCTTTCGGTTGCTGTCACGCCGGGTCAGGAAGATGTGCTTATCTGGAGGTGGGAGAGTTCTGGCATGTACTCTTCCAAATCAGCATACCTCACTTTCTTCCAAGGTGCAATTAAGCCGCCTACGACAAGCCTATCTGGAGAGCATGGGCTCCATTGAGTTGTAAGTATTTTGCTTGGTTGGCGGTGCACCAGCGTTGTTGGACAGCAGACCGGCTAGAACAAAGGGGATTGCAGAACCAAGGCCATTGTGTCTTCTGCATAGTTGCCCAGGAGTCCATGGATTACATCCTGGTGGGGTGTGCGGTGGTCGCGCAGGTTTGGTCTCACATCCTATCTTGGATCAATTTGCCAAACTGCACACCAAGGGGTCAACCTGTATTCGACAGATGTTGGCTTCAAACAAGGAAGATGGTATGGAAAAACCACAGAAAGGCTTCGACTCCTTCGTAATCCTTATCGCCTGGATATTCTGGAATGAGCGTAACAACAGGGTGTTCAATAACATCCAAATGCCGGTTGCAGAACTTGTTCATCTCATTCAGGACGAGTATGGTCAAATGGAGGCTGGCGAGGGTGAAGTGCATGGAGGCGCTGCGTCAGAGTTAATGGCTTGGTAGTTTAGGTCGCAAAATTTGTTTCTGTAATAGGGCCTTAGCCTCTTTCATTAGGTTGCTCTCTCGGTCATATATGCTGGGATTCCTCCGTTATACATCTATTAAACCTTCCTTATGATCTTAATGCAATGACACACAATTCTCCTGCGTGTTCTTGAAAAAAAAAACACCATTTTTATTTGGATTGGTGAGTTCTGCTGGTGAATTTTACATTGCACTAACAACCTCCAACTCCACGAAAGGAAATTGGTTCCACCACATTGGCATCAATGGTGTGCAAACCCTTGAGAAAGCATGCACAGATAAAAGTGTAAAGTATAAATTAAAGATCTTAAGGATACACAAAATAACATACAGGCACTGAGTAGGAAATCAAAAGATCCAAAGTTTGTATGGAAAGTCCTAGAACTTTTCAGCTTGCATTTGCAGATATGTTGCTTGGGCTGTTGGTTGGTTTTATGCTGATACAGAGTGAACCATAGGTTGATATCATTATTTTTATACAGGACAACTCTGTTCAGAAATAGTGAGGTAGATAAATGGCAGAGGAAAACACAGGTGACAACTGGTGCTGCTGCACTGAAAGGGAAGTTACACGCATTTAATCAGGTTGCCTGAATGCCTATCTAACTACTTTTAGTAATTTATTACGGTTGAACATGGCTAAACCTAAGACCTTTACTTTTTCTCCATTTTATGAGACAGAACATAAGTGACCAAGTTACTGGTTATATGAGAGATCCAAGCAGGATGATTAACAGGATGTACTTGAGGAAATCTACTGTTGGTGTGCTTGGGGAGGTATTTAAGATGCATCTACCTGTCAGTGATGTTTCAGCACCTAGTTAACGATAAATATGTAACTCTTGCCATTCATTTGCAGGATTTGGGAGAGCCTGCGACTACTAAGGAGGTTTGAACATTTCTATATTCTTACCTTGAAGTCATTTCAAGCCTACCTGCTTCTCCACTGAACTATTCTAATTTTATGATATGTAGTTCGTTGTAGATTCTTTATCCCATTGAGATGAAAATTCTTGTATATTGCCTTATAGCCTTTGTTATTTACTTAGTGTTAATTAAAATTAATACCTAAACTAATTTTTGCTTACGTAATGAGAGAATATGTGGAGTGCGCTCTCTGGTCTCATGTTTTCACCTTGCTGTAAACCTAGGTGCTCAATCTGGAAGGTGATCCTGAACTTATTGACGATTCCGAGTTTTATCAGCATCTCCTCAAGGAGTTCCTCGAGTCATGTGATACAGGAGCATCTGGTTAGTTCAAATTTTCAATCACTGCACTTGCTGTTCACGCACACAAAAAAGTTGAGAAACCTGTGAGCAGCCTTGGAAGTCACAGGCCATTACTATCAAATGTGATTCTACTATGTTTGCAGAGTCGGCATTTTATGCTCTAAGAAAGCAGCAGCATAAAAAGAGAAAACTGGTTGATCGGCGTGCTTCAAAGAGCAGAAAGATAAGGTACGGTGCTTCCTCTCTCTCTCTCTCTCTCTGTGTGTGTGTGTGTGTGTGTGTGTGTGTGTTAATTTTGCTGTCATGTGGTTTGTGCAGGTACCATGTTCATGAGAAGATTGCTAGTTTCATGGCCCCAGTACCGATGATTCTTCCTCCAATGGCTCCAAAATTGTTTGAGAATTTATTCGGAATGGGCAACCAGAAACCCACCACAGCTTGATACTGATGGTTCAATTTTGACAATAGGACGTCGAGCTTTTTGCTTAGTCTTAAATTGTACTAGCAGTCTTGAAGATGCGAATTGAACACGTTCAGTCTTGATGAGAAAATGCATGTCTGTTGAACACGCTCATAGCTGTTAAGCTATTTGATTCGATACTTTCAGGGCTTTTTTCCCCATTGTGAAGACAAGACGTTTGACTCTTGCTAATTGCGCGTTGAATGGTGGTTCGATCAATTCAATCTTAATTATTTGGGAATGAATTATGGAGGATACAAAAGGTCGATGAAAACTTCAAGGCCCCCATGCCCAGTGTGCTTCCGGCAATGGCGCTCTAGTTGTTTCGTGATTTTCTGTGCTTCACTTTCTCACCTGTGATATCGTGTTGCTACCGACATTCTTTCAAAAAACAAGACCAGAAACAAAACGCATAGACAACACGATAATAATCAACATAACGACAGTTTGTTTCCCTGCTGCACTAGCAGTAGAGAACAATCACAATTCACGACTGTCCACCTCTATATCGTCTCCAGAAATGAAAACGAAAAACGAAAAACGAAAACGAAAGGTACTACTACACTGCAGGCATCCACATCAAAGAGGGTCTTGTAGGGTTTAGTCGAACCCTGCTACTTCCCCCGGCATGGGAGCAAGTTGGTTCCTCCCAAACCTTTCCTCATCAAAGAAGGACGCCTGCACCACGCGCCCGCCAAAGAAGCGCCCATCCAGATCGATCATCGCCTTGGTCGCCTCTTCTGCCCTCTCAAACTGTATGAAGATTCTTACCGCCTCCTCCACAGGGAAGTTCGCCTGGGTGATCTCGAATATCAGCACACGCGACACCGTCCCGTACCTGGCGCACTCCGATGCCACCTCGTCTTCCAGCTCGTCGTCAACCTCACCTGGACCAACCTGCACATGACATGATGTTTAACCGTGATCAATTACAACACTTTGCACTTTGTTAGACAACTAATGCAGTGCTTCATTCCCGCTCAACACTCTTTAACAAAACAGCTTGCAAAACCCCAACAGTTAAAATAGACACAGCTCAACAAGACAATAACATAAGGGTGTTATTTGAGAAAAATCTGTGGCTTATGGATACCTCTGATCCCACAGACAGAGGTCGCTTCGTCATGTAGAATCAAACATCTACTACCTGTTTGATAAATCTTGTTTATCGCAACCTTGAGTGGACACTGCGCCAAAACTGGCTGAAGTCACTGCAGTACCAACTATCAACTTCGATCATGTTTATAACATTTTATGACCATCACGCACTATTCAAGTTTACTAATCATATTGCAGAGATATTTCTAAAAATATCGCACCTTCCATCGGTAGAATCAAACTCCTCCGGAGAATACAAAACTTCCCTTCCATATAGATCGTTGTGGCATGAACTAAATCTGCATTTGCCCACCCCCACCACTGCCCGAAATCCTGCTTTGGAGGGCTTCCTCCAAGGTGACACCGAAGGTCTACCTCCTTTCGTGCACCCCTCACCTCCTCCATGAGGATGATCCAGTATATGCTCAGCTTTCTTCCCACGGAGTTTGACATTAAATTATGTTTGGATCTAGTAAATAAATTGAACTAAAAGGTATCCAAGTTATTTTGTGTAACAAAGACAAACTCCACCTCACACTAATCAGCTGTTACAGTATCACGCTTATATTCTACTAAAGCCATATTACTGTCCATACTTCATGTTTTAATTTTTTAGCATTCATGTGCCCTATTGTCTGAAAATAGATCAAACAATAGTATGTTCAACCAAAGCACGAAGGAAAGTCCCCCAAAATCCTAAATATAGTATGGCACCTATATATGTATGCACCGAACATTCCAATGTAAACAAACAATCACAAATCAATCAGTGCTTAAAGCCAATCATGACACCTAGACAAGTACATTTTGCTAGCAGGTGTTATCAGCAACATTCAATTATCGTCAAGAATACACTAATATGGAATGTATGCGCAGAATAGATGATGATATTTTTAGCGTACCTGTTGACTATGCACTATGCACTAAAGATCAATAACAGCAGCAGACAGACAGTAGCTAAGGTGATACCTAAATTACCCAACAAGCAAATTCTGTCTAGACGTTTGCATAATAAATCTGAGCATATAAATGCACCAGCATGCATTTTGTGACTCGGTGCCTAACCCAAATTCTTGGAAAAAGCATAAACCATGCATCACTAGTTCATTATTACCATGTTAAGGAGCACTGTTCTTATCATAGAGACGCATAAACCATGCAAACATCGACAAATGCACTGTTCTTATCGTAGAGAAGCCATGGAAACATATTTTACCATGTTACGGAGCAGCAAAACTCGGGTCGGTGGACCGTCAAAATTGACGGATTTTGTCTTCTTTTCTAGCCTGGAACTGTTCTCATCGACAATAACCCCTCCTCTCCTATCAGTCTTCCTGGCCACCAGAGGTGCGGTGATTCCCTGCTCTTGCTTGCCGAGCCCCTGGCCTTCCTTCCACCCCATCTTGGCCATCATTCTCTGGGCAGCGGTCATCTGGCCACCGGCACCCAGGCCCAACCCAGAGGAAGAGGAGCTCCCAATGGTGAATCCATCTCGGTGGGGCGGAGATGAGGGCGTCATCCCCTGAGCAGGGCCGCTCATTGCTGCCCTCCTCTTCCAGGCCTCCTCACCGGATACGTTGAGGGAGGAGGCCCTGGACTGGTAGTCCCTCTCCTCACGCTCGCGGGCCTCCCTTTCCCTCTCTTCATCCTCGCGCCGCCTCCTCTCGAGCTCCTTCTTCATCTCGGCCTCCTTGGCCCTCTTGAGCTTCTCCTTACGGTAGTCCTCGTAGTCGTTGGGCCTGGCGGGGTCGTACTCCTCGAGCACGGTGGACTGGATGGCGACGAGGGCGGGCTGGAAGGAGGAGGAGGTGGTTGTGTCGATGGCAAGGGGCGGCGGCGGGGCAGTGGCTGCGGGAGCGGAGGTGGTCTTGGCAGTGACGCGGGGGTGTTGGTTTCTGAGGAGGGATTGGGGAGGGGCGAAGGTGGTGGAGGGCTTGCGGAGGGTAGGGGGCGCCATCTTGGTGGCGCTGGACCAGACGGCGGCGGAAGGCTTGTCGTCGTCGGCGGGGGCGGAGGAAGGCGGCGGGAGGTCGCCGTACAAGCCGCCCAGCATCCTGGATGGATGAATTGCTGCTGCAGCAACATAAAATTTTTTAGATCAATCGACAGATTGAGATTCGATCATTCGAGTCGATTCATTCAAAGTAAGCCAATAATCTACATGAACTGAACTCGTAGCAATCCTACCAACCCAATCTGCATGAACTGAACTGAAGTGAACTCGTAGCAATCCAACCAACACTGACCTTAATCGAAAGAAATAAGCCAGCAAAATCCCTTCCCTGAGTAGATAGATGCAATTGGAGAGAGAGAGGAGAGATAAGTACGTACGTACGTCCGTCTGTCGATCGATCGGGTTGGATTGGAGAGGATCGATCAGTGAGTGGATCTTGGACCGAGGAAGAAGACGACGAGCAGCAGCAGCAGCAGCAGCAGGAGTCGCTGTGGGCCGCCGCTATGGACTGGGCTGGACTCTCGTTCATTCGATGGTGGGCTTTATTTATTTTTCCCCTCCCCCAAAGCAGCCAGCCAGCCGCTTATCTCTATTAAGAATTTTGTGTTTGTTTAGGTAGTCTTTGGAGGAGAAGGCTCTTTGGAGTGGAAGAAGCTAGCTGGCTTTCTTGGAGCTGGAAGAAGCTAGCTGGCCTTTGGAGTGGAGGTGGAGCTGAAAGAGACTTGATGAAGGGATGGCAATTTTTGTAAATAAGATCAAGTTGCAAAGTGCAGGAAGTGGGATTTTCAGAAGCTCCAGCCAACCCGAGAAGCATCGTTTTCCTTGCTTCTCTCGTGTAGTGCAAATTGGGCTGGAGCTTCTTCTCTCCAACTAGCTGAAAAATTACTGTTTGTTTTGGCTTGTGACTTATGAAGGCCTAGAAGCCAAATAAGCCTAAGCAGAAGCCTAAACAAACACAGCCTAAAGCAGCACTTGGTGGCAGTGGTCCGTTCTTCCCACGTCATTAATTGCCCTGCTTAATTTCCCTACGCAAGAAACGAAGCGTTGCTTTAATTAGCCAGCTTTCGCAAGAAACGAAGCGTTAAAGATAGATGTTTGATCTTGTGAAATATTTTTTTTATTTTTTAATCTTTATTTTTTGTTATCAATTTTGTTTTTCGTAGCAACGCACGGGCATGTAACTAGTCTCACTTATTCATTGCTGGACTACTACTACTACTACTACTATTGTACGGAGTATACACATACACTTATAGCTTAAGAATTTATAAGAGAAAATGTACTATTTGCCTCCAAATAACTCCGCGGATTCACCACCGAATAAATGCTTATTCATTACCAAATTTCTTCTACAATAGTCAATATACCATCGCCGTTACCTAGCCGCCACACTGCATTCCCTCCCCTAAGAGCAAGTACAATAGTAAAACCCACTGCAGGATAATAGTAAGCTAAAAGCCAATTTGTACAATAACTGTCTCCAAAAATTATCTCTAGATATTGTACAATAACTGTCTCCAAAAGTTGTCCCCTTAGCGACATGGCCCCAATTGGTGGCGAAAATCCCCCTAGCGGCGCAAATCCTCTCAGCTATAGCCTTCATTCCACAACGGTGACGGGGCCATTGGTTGAGAATGACGTCCACCGCGGAGCCAATGGACGCCTTCATGTACCCTTGGGGTCTACATGAAAATGCATCCTTGCACTACTCTGGTAGTGTTAGGAAAATTCTTTTTCTAGTTTTTACATATCAGGAATCGACAACTATGTTTGCATACTTTCAACAGACTAAAACCGGTCAAGTCATTCTCACAATCTCCAGCCCAAATGATGTGTCCAATGCTGATGTGCCATGTACTCCATCACTTCCAATCCCCTCCCAGGCACTCCCTTGTCAACCTAGCAGTAGCACTCAAGCTGTAAAAGAGGATGTAAGTTCAAGCTCTATTTGATTTTGGTGATTAATGCTTAATTAATATTTAATGACAAATCTAATTACTGTGAGACTAACATTATAATTGACTTTATTTTAATTAGTCTCTTTTGGGTGAAAGGATGGAACTATAAAAGGTATGCATTCGATAACACATAGTATATCTTGTTGCGTTCCTTGGATATATAATTCATTATCATTTTGATAAATCCAAATATGAGACTAACTTATTTATTGACTATGTTTTTATTATTATCATGTAAATGAAAAATAAAAATCCAAAAGGTTTGTGTACAATGCAGCTTTACTGTTTCTAATATGCATGCTTTGGATTCAAGTTAAAGGGTGAACTCCAACATAGTTTCATTCTCAAGATGTGCATATTGTTTTCAATTCCATAAATACATGCATGCGCACATTTAGGGGGAGTTCATGATTTATCTTGAAGTTTTAATAATATTGATCCATTTTTTCTTGCCAAATAAATTAAGGATCTTTACTTTGAAACAAATTTCTGAGTATATAAAACGTGTGTAGTTGTAGTATACTCATTCTAATATAGGGTAAACTCCAAACCAATCTCAAATTGAATATGTGTATATTGATTCAAGTTTAATTATTGATATGCACATACTTAATGGAGTTTATTCTATGTTTGATGGTCTAAATAGTATTGATCCATTTTGATCACTCCATATCAATGGGATCATTACATTGAAATCCATCAAATTGAGTATATGAAGCTTGCGTAGTTGAAACATACTCATGACAATTTAAACTGTGTTCAGTTGCCGTTCAATCATCAAAGAAATAGATCAATTGATCTATGCTCTTCATCATGTGTTGATGGTTTGCTTTGTTGATTAAAGGATAATCGGAAGTGCTTGAATATATAAAGCTTTAGTATCATTAATATACTTAAGACAAACATTAATTTAAATCATTTGTATTTAGGTTGTGATCAATCATTAAAAGAGTAGATCAAAGGATCTTGGAGGCATCCATTATGTGTTAATGAAGTGCATTAATGATTGAGACAACCGTGTTTGTTGGACTTTGGATGCTATCATGTGTTGATAGCCAACAAGCCAAGTTTCGGGAATAACGATGTCATCATGTGTTGATGAGCATCAAGATGAGATCCCAAAGAAGAGAAGAAGAGAGTTCATCATGTGCTAATGAATAAGACGAAGACCCGACTTGGAGAGAAGATGATCGTCGTCATTAAAAGCTCCAAATGGGTGTGCTAAATGTAAATGTATAACTAGCATAGGGCTAAGAATGTATTCCTAGTCTTTTGCCAATTTTGGTGTTTGGATAGGAGACCGGGTTGCTAGTATAGGATTACCGCACTATTAAGAGGGATCGAGTCTTATAGTTTAAGCTTCATCATATATTGATGACTCAATCCCGTTTGCTCTAGCTCACACTTAAATTGGTTTTTGAATGGAGTAATTATTTGCGAATGTGTTTTGCAAATAATTGTAGCTCATGCTTGCTATCTCATTGATTTGGTTATTTGCATGGAACTAAGATTGGCGAATGTGTTTTGCAAATGGTTAGAGCTCATGCATTTGTAGTCTTAGAATGTGACTAGAATTTGTGAATGCATTTTGCAAATTGCTAGGGATCATGTGTTGATCATCACATGGCTAAGCATGTGTTTAATGCTTGAATCTTGGGTGCTTCTTTTCATTGAGTCAACATTTGCGAATATGTTTGGTAAATAGTTGAATCTCATGCATTTTCTTTTGAGCATGTAACTAATGTTTGTAAATGTGTTTTACAAAATTAGAGATCATGAGTTGATCATCATATAGCTCATCATTTGTTCTCATTGACGTTGTTTGCAAATGAGTTCTGCAAAAACGAGTTCAAGTTCATTTATCTTTGGAGCATGTAACTAGAGTTTGCAAATTGTTAGAGATCATGTGTTGATCATTACATGGCTCAAAGATATATTCTTGACCGCTTTGTTGCGAGTTGTCATTTGCAAATTGTTGTGGACCATATGTTGATCGTTACATGGCTTAAAGAATCGATCTTATTGGTTCTTGGTTTGAATTGGATTGATTTTTATTTAAAATCAAGTTTTATCACAAAAAAATTGGCACTACCGTAGTGTTAGGGTTGGTACTGTCGAAGGTGTGGCAGTACCATTGGCTGAGTGCCGGTACTATCACAGGTCAGGAGTACTGCCGCCTAAGTGTGGTATTTTTATTCCAGAAGGGGATTTTCTCTGGCTATTTGAAAATCGGTACTACTGATCTGCCGCAAATCGGCAGTACCGGATCCTAATAGCCAGTAATTATTTTCCAAAGAATATTTTTTTGGAGTTTCAGTGAAATTTGGCGCTACAGAGGTTGAAAGCGATCGCACGCAGATTAGCAGTATCGATTTCTAGTTTCTGGTACTACCGCTATCACTGTGCAACAGTTAGTTTTGATTGCAAATTTCGACCATTAGATTGAGGCCGGCACTACTGGGCTTTGCACGTCGGTAGTGTTGACTTTGCTAAAAATGTCAGAATTGCCTCCAAACGGCTAGTTTCTTTGTGGAGGCTATAAAAGGGAGCCTTGAGGCTGGCATTTGTGCTTGCTGGTGTTATTGCTCATTTTGGTGGAGTTGTGCATGTGTTGCACTTTCCTTTTGTGTTCTTAAGCTAGAGTGAAGCTTCTATTTGTTTGTGTTGCATTTAGAAGTGGATTGGGTGATATTTGTGCATGTGTTGCACTTAGAGAGGATTATTGTGCATGTGTTGCACTTGGTGAGGTTCAAACGGGAAGTTTGATTTGTTGCTCTTGGTATTTACCAACACCTAGACGGCGTAGAAGCGTCGTGCATGGTGACCATCTTATAGAAAATTGTGAGAATGCTCGACAAGTTTGTGAAGGTTGGACCCTGTCTACCGGAGAGGGAAAGAGCTGCTACTAGTGGATTCGAGGTGTTGGCTTAATTCGTGGAGCCAGTCCAATTATTTTGGGCTTACCTTAGCGTGGACTAGGGGAGACCGGTAAGTCTACGAACATCACTGTAAAAAGTATTATGTCTCATTGTGGTTTGCTTCCTTGTGCTTATTTACATTGTTGCAATTTACATTCATAGAGTTAAATTGCTTATCGAATTGCAAATCCTTGTTAGAGACTTAGATTATTGGTGCACTTAGTGAGCCTAGTTGATTTAGGATCTAACTGTTTAAACTTTAGATTTATGCTTCTATATTTTATTTAGGTTTTGGCATAGGTGATTAATTAATTTTAAAAAAAAAATCATTTATTCACCCCCCTTTAGTCGGTATCCTCGTCTTGACGAAGGAATCTATTGATGCATACCTAGCAAATCCATTTTGAGCACTTTGAGCATGTAGGTGTAGATGAGGAGGACCAATACTCAATCGGTAGTGATGGATATGGGTATGACTAACAATGAAACTGCTACAAATGGTCCTAATGACTCCTTTGGTAATAATCAAAACCACCTATTCACCCCCTATTAGCATCCTCGATCTTATATAGGGAAGGCATAGGTGGCTCTGGGGGCCAGTAGCGATAGCGAACGATTACTCGGGAACTGCAGCAAGGGCCAAAATGGGTCATCCCGACCTCTTGGAAGCTATAGGTGGTGATGGCACGGGCAGGGGAGTTCGACGGCGGAGCTTCGGTGGCACCGTTTGGGAAATAGCATGCGCATGAGCATGTCGACGATGAGTGGATTTCTTCGGTGCGGTTGGCATGGACGGATATGGTCGGAGGAGGTGAGGCAATGGCAACTGGTGTTGGTGAAGAAGGCGGCATGGTGGTGGTGTTCCACGATGAAGTATAGACCTAATTAGCGTGGAGAACAGGTAGAGGGGATGATGGCAACTGTGTGGGTTCAAGTAATTGCGAAGAGGTTCAGCATGGACGACGAGATCAATGGTGGTGGTGGTCAAGGTTCCAAATCCCAGTGAAATCTCGGATTTCACACCCCCCAAGATTCCAAACTCCGGTCGGATAAAAAATTGAAAAAATTTCAAAATGCTACAATATTTTTGGAAATCTAGCGAGATTTCGGTAATTTTGGCCGAGATCTCGGGTATTTTGATTAGATTTTAAGTTTTTTGCGCCGAATTTGATCGGATTTGGGGTCAAGACCATCTACAAAATTTTAACATTTTCTAATGTGGTTTCAACCATTTTTCGCTCGGTTGAAATTTATGTAGCAGGGCATATAGCTTGTAATATTGTTATACATGATAGGACAATGTGAGATATTTAGCAATCACATCATATGGTTTATGAATGGCACAAATGTTTATCGAGTTACCATTCACAAAACATTTGAGGGTAACCTGACCAGTAAACTAATCAATGATGCATCAATAATGTGAATTATAATTGAAAATTAATAGCTCTAATCTTTGTTTAAGGAAATATAATTGTAATAACAATATGCAACATGATATTTCAAATCTCAAATAGCAAACACAATCATTTTGGAGTTCTTACCTCTAGATCATCAGGACAATAGTATTGTGAAAATTTTAAAAAATTTCTTAGGCTTGGTCATTATCTAAAAATTTTATGGAAATATTAGTGATGTGTCAGGACCATCCAATTTTTTTTTAAAAAAATTCTAACGTGGTTTGAACCATTTTTCATTCGGTTCAAATTTGCCGGTAAAGACTTTTATCAGGGCAGTACCACTGTTCGAATTTTTTAAAATTTCTCAGTCTTGAATTATTTTATGAGAACATTAGTGATACGTTAGGACCATGCACAAAATTTTTCAACATGGTTTGAATTATTTTTCATTGGTTCAAATTTGTTGGTAAGGCTTTTTATAAAGACAGTACCACTATCCGAATTTTTAAAAATTTCTCAAGCTTGATCATCATCTGAAAGTTTTATGATAACATTAGTGATGCGTTCGGACCATCCACAAAAAAATTTCAAAATTTTATAACGTGTTTTGAACTATTTCTTGTTAGGTTGAAATTTGCCGAGATTTCGGCATTTCTCCCCGAGATCTTGGAAATCCTGGTAAAAAAAACTGAATTTGAAATTTGCCTTTTAGATTTCATCCGAAACACCGAGATCTCATCAAGATTTCGGATTTGAGTCCCCTCGGAGATATGAAATTTGATGCCTTGGCAGTGGTATAAATGGCGATAGGGAAGTTGAACAAAATTGGGCGAATAGCTGCGACAAAGTCAAAATTGGTTGAAGGGAAAAGTTGGACAGGCTTGGGACACGAAATGACGCGATAGGACATACAAAACCTTCAACGCGATGGTGCACGGAAGGTATTGGAATTTGGGGTAATGCGAAGAGGACGACGAGGTGATCCTGCACCAGTGCGGCAGCGCAATTGGGAGGAAGAATTGCACCCTAACTAGTGGGAGAAGAGGAGCGTGAAGATCCAATCCCAATCCCAATCCCAATCCCAATCCCGTTGGTCTTGTTGGTGTCAAAAGACCAAAAATCAAGGAGAGTTTGTTATTGTTCATGCTCTCATGTCAAATTATGGATTGATATATCAGGTTGTGTACCATATACCTGTTGCACATCTCTCTGCCCACATGAAAAACAATAGAATGGCAAGTAATAGAATGGTGTTATGGAGGAAATGTGACATCCAAGGGTAAAACCATCTTTCCTCATGTCCTAACGAAGGGTGTGCGATGGCAATGTCATATTGTAAAACAAGCTTGGAATCCGATGGCATATAACGAACAAGCACTTAATCGGCGGCGAACCAAAGATATTCGATGGCAAATAGTGGATTTTCTCAATTTATAAATATCATCCTCATCTTGGTACCTGCCAGATGGGAACAGCAAAGGCAATGACAACATCAACCAAATACAGCATCAGCATGGAGGGAGTCTTCTCCTCTTTCCTTTCCTTTCCTCTCCTTCCACCGCTTCACCTATTGTTTTCAGGTATATATCATGCTTATGTACATATTTCCTGAAACAGGACAACCAAAATATGCCAATTATCTGTAGGATCTTCAACACAATTAATTCCTAACCCAAAACAGAAACAGACAAGGCAGACGGATTTCACCATACCTTGCAATGCTGAGTGGTGGCAGATTTTGGACATGTTTCAGACTTCTCGCGAGTACCGCTCCATCACCCTTCTTTAGACATGACATTTATAGTTGACAAATAGCTACTTTTTTCCCAAGTGAAATGCAGGACCTTGGATTTCCCATTTTTTCAATCATTCAGAGCCCCCTTTTAATGACTGTACTCAAAGACACAAGTACAACATTAAAAAACCAAGCACAGTGGATGATGATGATGTTGGCAAGAACAAACTAGAACGTATGCAGACCACTTAATTTATATGTTATTGTATCAGAATTTACCTTGTACAAGTACTTCTTCCTCAGTTTGATAGCCATGCGTACGCATCTTTTTATATTGATTTTCAGCATATTGTCGTTGAACATCTAAAGAAAAATTGACCATCTCAATTTCAGAAAAAAAAAGAATACAATATTAAATACGCCAATGCAGTTGCAGTACAACTAAACCTGACTAGTTCTAACCCATAACTTGTCCAATTTAAGCTGAAGACAACTTTGACACAGTCAACTACTATATACGGGTTGACCATCATTTTAATAGCTATCAAAACTGAATATGCATCTTCCTGACAATAACCCATCAAATTTCAGCAGAAGACAACATACACAGTCAACTATGTAAAATGAAGATTGACCATAACATATTTAACAACTGTCCTATCTATGCAAATTGTGGATTTTACCACAAATGAAATGCGCAAAAATCTACTGAGAATAAGTAACTAACAATTAGTAGTAATCTCACGGACCAGAGGCTTAATAACATGAAAGAGTAGCGAGTGAACTTGCCTTGATCGCATCATCTATTGAGTGAGTCTCCCTAATTATCTTGTGTCGATTGACTATCAAGATTGCTGCTACACAGAATATAGGCAGTTCGTCATCTCCATTCTTTGCTAACACATTTGCGCTCAAATGTGGCATCGGCTGATGCCTTGCCCAAATAGTAGCACCTGACAAGCCACAGAGAGGATTTCTTGTACTGGATTTCACTCCATGGTTGCAAGCTCTGTGGATTTCACCGTTTCTATGACGGGGTTTCCTGCTTTTGGATTTTCTTCCCGAGTAAGTGTTCACTTGGTGCTCTTCCTTGACCTCACAGGACAGATCATTCCTCATATCTACTAGCAACGGTTCTAGGCAGTTCTCTTCTAAATGCCTGATTGCATCTTCATCAAAATCAGCAGCCCACATCATCTGAAGACAAGCACAGTTAGTTGACAGAACAAGACTGTACTATGAACAGCATTTAAAGTAAAATAATCTGTTTATGTGGCCACTTCAGTGTGGTTATGTGCAATTGCAAATACCACATTCAGTTCTTAGCATTATGCGATGCAGGTAAAATAATTTAACCATGTTGTCACAAACATTAACTATCTTCATCATGAACTATTTAGGCCTCTGATATTTTTAAATCTAATAAAAGATTCATCATATTTCACTTGTATATCTATCATGCAACAAGTATAAAAAGACTAAGACCCAAACAACCAGGTCCACTAGACCAGATGACAATTTACCATCCACTGGAACATTTCTAATACGAACTAGGAACCATAAAAAATAATACAGATATCATAAAGTGCCTGACCTCCCACATGCTCAGCGACTCCTCAAAGGATAGCTCTCGACGAAAAAGCACTAGTAGCATCCGAAAAGCGAAATGAAGGCTTTCAGCACCGATTGCTGATAAATGTTCGAATAGCTCTACATTTGTCAATTCCACAATCTTCCACAGTGCTTGCAACTGCTTCATAACTCCTGTCGGTCCCTCCATCTGGAAATTTTCACGCTGTGGTGCAACAGAATGTATACTATCCATTAAGTCATGTAACAGACCAAACTAACAGACACCAATATAATTCGACATAGGTGCAAATTACCATCCTTCTCAGTAGCATCTCAAAGCACCAAAAGGCATCTGCATCATCCTCGTATAGAACAACAAAAGGTGAAAGCAGATCGCTCATACCTATAATAAACTTATCCTATTTAGATACATCAAAAAGTAAATAATTGTAGCAAAAAGATGTAATGTTCCAATTAAATATGCAAACCTTGACAGTATCCAGTGGAAGGATCGACCCATGCGTAAACTGCAAGTATATCTGACATTCTGGCCATATTACTTGATTCTCCATAAAAATCAAGATGACTATCTGTTCTCACCACATCAACAACTGCAACAGGCATTTTTGCTAATCAGAACTCAGTCAGAAGAGATCGTTGTAATTGTGTGGTGTGAGGAGAAAAATAAACATACCAATTCGGTGCAGTGTCCAAAGCCATTCGGAGACTCTATCTTCGTTGGCAACCAGACTGTTGGATTTGGTTCCATCAAAAAAATCTGCTTCAGGTGCATCAGATATCCTCGAGGAATCTATAATTTCCCTGTTGTAGCCAGTATTGTCTAACCATCTATCCTGTTTGTATGCATCTGAATGAAAGATGGCTGAGTCACTGTTGCTAGCCCGAAACAGATCATTTGAGCATGAATTTGACTCTATAATGAGATCTATGTTATTATTGATTTGGAAGCTGTGCATGCGTTAGATCACGGAGCCTTAACCTATCTTCAGGAACTGAGAAACTACAATTACTTTCCTCAACTACATTGCTATCCCCACCACCATTTGAGAACAGGTTTGTACCAGGTAGGGAGGGACAATCAATGAAGGTCTCACTGTCATATCTTGGTTCACCCATGTCATCGTAATCCCCAGAATCTCTCAAGCAACTATTCACCATTGCGGAAGACACCACAAAACTTGAATTATCATAAATAGAGCTATCATTATGTACATTGAAACCAACTAGTTCAGCTGATTTGCTGCATCTTTTCCTTTCTTGCGACTGTGGTGTACCACCAGAGTCATAATTTAATCTGGAATTTTCTACTAAACTGCCAGGTGCGTGTTGTGAAGCTCGTTGACTTGTGCTAACTTCTTCTCTACTGTCAGTTTCTTTTGACATAGTCCTGACATCCATCAGCTTGAGCCAACAGTATAAGCGAGCTCACCTGTACCAATGCTTGGGTGCATACACTGGCATTGTCTAACTAAATATTGATATTTCTCCCTGCATAGAAAGAGAAAAATCATAAGGTCAGAGGCTTCCAAAAATGCTCACAGCTGTAAAACCATAAAAGGGGAAACATCCCAGTCTCCAAGGTTCTAAAAATTGTCTAACTAAATATTGATCGCCCCGCTTGCAAATGTAGAAATTAATCACAAGGCTAAAAACACAAAATGCAAAACATTGCAGCCTCCAATGTATTAGGAAATATAGCTACACAATTTTCCAGTGTGTAATGTTATGATATGAATCATATGAAATTCCATATAGATTGAAACTAGAATCCTTGCAGTACCACAATGGGCACGGATGATCACTAGACAAAATAGTTCAAGGGGTAAAAAGTAGTCGGTTTATCGATGGAATTTGTATGGCCAATGGATGCGATTTAGAATTAGCTGCACAGGTCATGTTTGCAACAACATCAACCTGCAGAGGCACCTATTTCACATTTGGTTGGGATGGCATACATGATGCTACCTGGTTATAAACTGGTTGGGCATGAAATGAGAGAATAAGCTATTTAGATTATTCACATGAAATGAGAGAATAAGGTATTTAGATTATTCACCCTATCTACCTATGAATTGTATAATCTGGATTCTCAGTTTTTTTTTAATTTTTCTCTAACTCTACTTTAGTGATTGGAACTAATATCTTTTCTGAGTCGTCAAGGTGATCGAAGGGCCTAATAGAAATCCAGAGCTTAAGTTCGAAGCAAAACTACAAATCAGGTAGACTGCAGAAATAAATTCAGTTATCGAGCCAGTTACACCAAATGAATCAGAGAGTATCAGAGCAGGCAGCATTTCTAATCTACAGGCTACACTGTTAAACAAAACAAACAAGTAGTATTTACAAAACCAGCCCATTCCCTAGAAAACGCGTAGGAGGCAGCATAAGAAAGAAAGGGAGAAATGTGTGCAGCAAATCCATGCTATTCCGACACCTGTCCAAACATCGAGAGTTCTAGTTCAGATAAGCACGTCGACACATTAGTTCTAATGTCTACCATGTTCCACACATAAGTATAGACACAAGGAAAACTATAATATGGGATTAATGCTTCATATATAAAGGGCAATAATGAAACTGGACAGGATTATGAAATTTGTCTAGAGCAGATTCAATTTTAGAATAGTACATAGAAAACCAAACTGATGCCTGCTTCATCATTATTCATTCATTCTAGATAATAAAATGGAAAACAATTAGCCACTCACGCTTGTAAATAAAATGTATCCTTGTACCAAAAACAGAAAAAACAGCAAACCTTCGAGCAGCTCTTAGTTTCCTCCTATATTCTGAGGTGCTACTTAAGGCATAGCAGCCAAGAAGAAATTCCCAAACTTCTGCTCGAATAGAGGGATCCACGCCCTGCAGATTAATAATAAATGGAGGTAAAAATTGCTGTTAAAAGCAGAGAAGACCAGTGTGTTGTAGGCAATTCTTTTGGATAATGAAAAAAAGTCGGTAACACAGAGAAATTGATATTTGTGCATCACAAGAGTTGCTTTAAAGAAGGGTCCGTTCATTCTTTGATCTATCACATAGACATAGCACGGAATATGTTTTCAGCACATCAAATGGTGTACAGCAACTAACAGCACTAATCCAAGAAAATAGTTAGATGCATTCGGCTTAGGGTGCAAAAATTAACAATCATCCAGACCAGTCAAGATCAACATAGTTAATTTAAATTTTGGAAAATTGCTAAAGTGCCTTTTATCCAGATATCAAACTCAACTGAGCTTCCAATAAGGAGATGAATGGTGCACCTAATTTGAAGTATCAGAAAACTTTTCTGTTACTGACAGGATTCTCTAAGGTCAGATCAATGTGTCAAGTAGTTAACTGATATTTCCTGGGTTCTGGTAAAGACAACAGAAAAATGCAAATATAATCCTAAAGCATATTAACAGATTACAATCCGATTCTCATCATGCTGAAACAAAGAAACCAGCATAGGCTCTTAAAGGTGATGCCTGAAGGCTGAAAAACACACACAAAAAACCACCCTTCCACAGCTACAAGAACATGAAAGGTAAGTTTTCAAAGAACGACATAAATAGATAACTTACCCCTAACACAATGAATTTAAGGGCTTTACGGAAACCTATGACTTTTCCATCACTGTCAAAACATGTGTGCCATTTTTCTGGTCTGAGCATTTTGCTCCCCTGTACAATTGCAGATTAAAAAAAAGAGAGAGAGGAAGTATCAGTAGTGCAGAGAAAAAAAGTCAATATCAAGTAAGTTATTTATAGTTAATAATCCCATACACTCTGGTAGACAAATGGGTATTATAAGCAAAAAATCAATCTTATATTACAGTGTATGAATTCACCAAGTTTCAATTTATCTGAATGGATGATAGTGTATAATGTGCCATCATCTTTCTGATGCCAAATTACTAACCGCATTAAGGATGTGCCCTTCTTGGAAATTGGAATTGTAACCGTATGAAGAAAAGCTAGGGAGATTATTTGACAGACAATGTTTCCGTAACAGCCTCAATTTGGGGCTACAGATGAACAAGAGAACACTTACAACGGCCTACGTAGCAGTAAGCAGTAAGGAAATGGTTACCCCACCGCTCAGCTTACGCAATCTTAGATACGACCTTATATGTAATGCAAGCATTATATATATACAAGAGAAAAAAAGACATATGTATGCAGTCAGCGGTACATGATATATGCATAAAAGTGACAAAAGGAAGGCTCTAAGCTACAAGTGTTATCTATAACACATACACCAAATAACAAGAATGAGGCATGCATATGATTTAGAGCAGTGAAGATGTGCATTGATAATATAGGGTTTCGTTTCCATTTGATGGCATTGACACCAAATCAGGTATGTGTCATAGGCATATGTTCCATATAAAGTGTTAGTGCAGGACACACAAGTAACCTTGACGGGGGAGTGGTTCAGGCAGGGGTCGCCAATGTCACGGACGAGCGAGCCGACGCCGCGTTGGAGGTTGGCCATGGCGCCGCCCGCACGGCCACCGGCGCCGCACATGATCCATTTGATGTAGTCCCCACCGCCGGTGCCGTTATCCGCGTGGTTACGGTTATCTTGGTCCGCGGCCGACATCGTCGTCGGGAAGCAACCCAGTGAGGCTGTGGGCAAGTAAACTAGGGACTCAATTTAGGAGCAGGGATCGAAATCTCCGGCGCATCCGCATGGCGACCTGCGGAGAGCCAACAAACAAAGCAGGCAAATGAGTGAATCTGAATCGGGAGGGAGGGATTGCGTAGTCGTCGCGGGAGGTTGCGTACCTGGAGGCCATGGATGCAAAGCAAGATTCTTCCTTGCTTCGTTCGGATCGCTTTAATTTTGTGGTTTTCGACGAACTCTCGGTCTCCTCCTCCTCTGTTGCAAGCACGCAAGGGGAGAAATCAGAAATGGAGAATGAGCGAGCAAGACTTGCTTTCCCTTCTCGTCAACACCAACACCTATAAGGACGACGAGTACATCTCGCAGAAACAGGATTTATTCTTCCAAGATTATCATCAAACACACGCATATGCAAAAATTGATTATTTGTCCTAAAGCTGATCGAAATTTCGTCTTATAATATCTCACTGACATACGGATCTTAAAGCCACAGGGTCGAGTTGGAAGATATGTAGCGGTACCTTTCTTATCGGTTTAATAGGGGTTATGTGTTGAGTGTTAATAATATACTAGTAGTTTACTATGTAATAGATAACGAAAGTATGGTTCTTTAAAACGATGGATAAGAATAAATGTGATTCTATCATAATAGTGTTGTGGTAATAAGTACAGTTATTAAAGTCCGTTTGACAATTTGGAACTGAACCGTTTCTACTAGAATCTAGGAGAAACCCAGCCAAACAGGCTAAAGCTCGGAACGATTCTCCTCGGATTGTTTCTTCTTTTTCCACGCCGGGGCCGAATCGTCCTCAACCCCGTTTCACATAATCCAGACAGCTAGCCAAACGGTTTTCAGACAGTGATTCTGATTCTACCTGAAACGTTTCTACCAAGAATCTGAAACCGTTTCCGTTTCTACTAGAATCTGAAATCATACCAAACATGGCCTTAGTAGAAAAGATATGAGGATAATCGTTCCGAACTTGAGCCCGTTTGGCTAGATTTCTCCCAGATTCTAGTAGAAACGACCCGGTTCCAAGTTACCAAACGGGGTCTAATGGATCGCAACAGCTTGGAAGATTATACTTACTGTTTTTTAGCTTAGAAGAACATGTGCATGTGCAGAACACAATTACATACATGCTCTTCTCAAAAAAAAAAGAAGAAACCTTGGTTCCAAGCACCATGTATATATATATATATATATCCTGCTTCCAAAAGGACGCCACGCCAGTTGCTGCTTTCTAGGATCCATGTCCATCAAACAGGAGCATATCTGCTGCTTTTCAATGCGTCTCCAAGTGAAATTGGGTACTACTAGGACTATTATTATCGTCTACACCCTTTTCAATACATAATAAACCTCCAACAACTGCATCCATTCCTTTGTATCTACACCCTTTTCAAAAACCAACATGCCACCTAGATATAGCCATATATACAACATCTCCAACCAATTGTTTCTACTGGCATCAAATCTCTGGCCAACACATCAAACATCATCAAGTGTATCAGATACTACAACTCTTCTCCCCAATCATCCTTTACAAGTTGAATGCAGTTCAATGCAGTTACTTTTAAGTGCAACACGCTCTATTCTCCCGTACAGCGCAAAATTTATAATTAATCCAACACCCCGGAACCAATTTGTTGCAAACATACTTTAAGCTGCTTTCTGCTAATTGACACTAGTTTAACTTTAAAGAGTGCTCCTAAAAACGATTGTTACAGTTATTAATGAGACATCTGAGCTCGAATGTATGAAGTTTCAGAAGCGAAGCGTTTCTATGTTAAGTAAAAATAGTAGAATATTCAGAGAAATCTCTCCACACCCCCTCATTAGTTTCATTCGTAGCCGCAAAAGAATGACGGGCCAACCGCCATATACTGATTGGACAAAAAGCTATCAAGTGGGGGTTTTATGACACTTCTCAGAAACACTAATGAGGAAACAATTCTGACGCTGAGAATGAACACTGAATGTTGGCTCATGATTCAGGCTGCATCTTCTCACATTCTTCTCTTATCGACTGAAAGAGGACAGACGAAAGGTACCTCTCGCCAAAGCTCGGAAACACAACCTGGAGAAATCAGCCATAAGAATGCAACCAAATGTATGTATACTGATTATCTAGGTGTACTCTTGGCATCCATACTTCATGTAATAATATGGGAAGCTGCTATTGTGATTTGCAACAAAAGATAGTTGGAAAGTGTTCCAGCAGAGATGGCAATTCTGAACTTACCACTACCAGCTTCCCAGAATTTTCTGGCCTCTTGGCAACCTTTATGGCAGCAGCTGCTGCTGCCCCAGATGAGATACCAACCTGCACAGTGTCCACAAGATTCTCAGTTTCATTTTGAAAACGATGACAAGATTGCCTGCAGATCTAACGAAAGTTCCAAGTGTGACATTCGTGGAACATAGCTTTTATCGGTTCCTAACTTCTTATATATTCCATCACAAATGGTGCTACTTTGTTAGGCATTTCCAACTGCTATACTTTGTGTTTACTTTTGATAACAAGTTGATAGACTAGGAAAAGCCTACAGTTTGACACACAAAAGTTCAGTTTCTACTACTTAACCACTAATCCACTATTACTGGAGAAAAAGAAAGAGGTAAACTGGCTCAAATATGGTGCACATAAACTGATTCTATCAAGATCTATAAAGAAGCCTGGAGCTTGCACTTAAATAGCAAGGCAAGACAACAAGACACTAGCTGGGATGTTGTGAATCATGATTTGACTGCTTTTGTTAGCATATGAATGCCTGCAACTCAAGGACGATATCCAGAAAAGAATGGCACATCAAAATAATGCACTAGACACAAAAATGCATCAAGATGTGAAATTAGAATACCAGCAATCCTTCCTGAAGAGCCAACTGCTTTGCTGTCTCAACAGCCTCATCACTTGATATCTACAGCATAAATAGCACGCTATCAGAGCAAATTTATCTCTCTTTTTTTGTTTCTTCTAACACAGTTTGAGCTTGAAGTTGAAATTTTATAGGGCGCTACAACACTCCATAGACTACAACATCAAAATTTTCTCAGAATTTTCCATGTTGATCTGGTGCCATTTGTATGATGTAACATATGCGAATATAGTCAAATAATTGATACAGTACAGCTGATTTGAAGAAAAACTACAGCCTTCCTTTCTTTCTTTTGTTCTGAAAGGGGTCATATTATACTGAAGAATAGATAAGGCTGGACTAAGCTCAGACCTCAATTACTTCATCGAGAACCTCACTATCCAAGTTCCTTGGAACAAATCCTGCCCCAATGCCTTGAATCTTATGTGGGCCTACAAGAGTGGGATAACAGTTGTAACTTGTAAGGGAAAGAACAAAAGTTTGATAAACTCGTAAGGAAGTCTGATCGCAAACATACCAGGTTTTCCACCAGAGAGTATATTACTTTCAGAAGGCTCAATACCGATAACCTATAAAAAGACAGTTTTATGAGGAATATATGGTGCATATAACAGAGCAGATTTTTTTGGCCAGAATTTAAAGAAACCTTAATTTCAGGATTTTTCTCCTTCAGGAAACGGCCAGCACCAGATATTGTTCCGCCTGTTCCAATTCCACCAATGAATATATCCACCTTCCCTTTTGAATCCTCCCAGATTTCTGGCCCAGTAGTCTCATAATGTACCTGATAGAAAACGAATAAAGAAAAACATTGGGCAAGCATGTTAGAAACAGAGTGCACATATAGATAGAGCCATGCAGCTAGCTCTCTCTGTTACTTTTGGGTTGGCAGGGTTTTCAAACTGCTGAAGCATGTATGCATTTGGTGTCTTATTTAAAATCTCTGTAGCCTTATCTACGGCCCCTTTCATCCCTTTTGTGGCATCTGTAAGGACGAGTTCAGCACCAAAAGCTTTGAGTAGAATTCTTCTCTCCATGCTCATCGATGCAGGCATTGTCAGTATCAACTTATATCCTCTGGAAGCAGCAATGAAGGCAAGACCAATGCCTGTATTTCCACTTGTTGGTTCCACCAAAACACTCTGAGCAGAGAACAGAAAACAATGTCATGCAAGGTATGGGCATTGAGCTAAGGCAATATAATGAGAGCAAAGAAAGAATGAGATAGTGTTGTCATAATGTTATTGCGAACAGTGACCAGCAGTTTTACTTGGGCACTTGTGCTCACCTGAACGTGCTACTGCCATGTTGGAAACATGTCCTCAAATTTGCTAAAATGTACAAATTAATACTACAATTGCACTCCTGTGAAAATTTCAATTTTTATAGTAGAAAAATGGATCTACCCATAGGATAATCTAGAGTTTTCACATAATTTTTGCAGTTCCCCCTCTTATTTTATTAAGGCCCCGTTTGGTAATTTGGAACCGGGCCGTTTCTAATAGATTCTAGAAGAAACCCAACCAAACGGGCTAAAGCTCCGAACGATTCTCCTCGGATAGTTTCTTCCTTTTCCACTCTGTGGCCGAATCGGTCTCAACCCCGTTCCACCTGATTCACAGAATCCTACCTGAAACGTTTCTATCAAGAATCTGGAATCGTTTTCGTTTCTACTAGAATCTGGAACCGTTTGAAAACAGGGCCTAAATATTCATAAACTGTGCGTGTGTGTCTATGCCATTCCTTGTTTTTGGGCATGGCGTAGCGTTTGAGATCCTTGAATACGTAAAATGTTTGTTCCTAGGTAGCATCAGTGACCAAAATTAGGCATCACGACTTTAGGTCCCCTGGTAGTAATAATTAGACCATCTCCAACCCATTCCCCTCCCCTCCCTCATTCCCTTCGCGAAGGGATTCCCATTCCCTTCAGCGCTCCAACGGGTTCCCTTCAGCATTCCCTTCAGCCTGGGATTCTCTCTCCCATTCCCTCCAGAAAGGGATTCTCTCTCCTTTCCCTATACAATTTCCTTTAAAGGGAATCTGTTGGAGATGAGTGGAAATAAAGGGAATGGGAATGGGGAAGGGAACAGGGAAGGGAATGAAATGAAGGGAATATGGTTGGAGATGGTCTTAGACTATCTCCAGTGGTTTCCCGTCCCCTCCAAATCCCTTCGCGAACAGATCTCAAGTGCTCCAGCGGATTCCCTTCACGATTCCCTTCAGAAGGGATTTGTACAGTGAATCCCTATAGAAAGGGATTCTCTCTCCAATCCCAGAGAGAAATCCCTTCGAGGGGATGCTGTTGGAGATGATAGGAAATAAAGGGAATGAAAGTGGGGAAGGGAATAGGGAAGGGAATGGAATGAAGGGAAATTGCTGGAGATAGTCTTAGGAAGGAGACTAAAATGCGAAAGAAGCCAGCAAATGCTTATGCATACAAATAAAAGATATTGAGATTCACCTTTCCGGGAGTTATTAAGCCCTTGTGTTCAGCATCGGATATCATACTATATCCTATCCTGAAACGGAATTGGTTGGGTAGAGTTTATCTCAGTATGATAAGGTCGGGTCGATCCATCAAGGGAAGGGGGGGAAAAGGAATGGAAGAAAAAGCACGTACCTGTCCTTGACACTGCAACAGGGCTCCATAATCTCGAGCTTAGCAGCGACATTGGCGACACAGCCCTTGACGACGTTGTTGAGATACACCATCGGTGTCTTGCCGATGAGCTGTGATTCATTAGATGATAAATCCTCAAACAAATCATCGATTATTCCATTTTATTATTACTGCGATTTCTTTTACTTTTGTTATGGACTTTGTGTGTGAGAGAGCCAGAGACCTGTAATTTGCACACAAAGTTTAGACTTGTAGGTGTGGGCGTGTGGCATGAGCAGCAGGATCGGTTCTTTCTTTGTAGCGGTAGATAGTAATCCAAAGCAACTGAAACGATTAGAACCGGAGCCTGTGGTGTTACCTGGGTGACGTCGTCGGCGATGTTGAGGCCGCCCACTACCTCGGCGGCGACGGCGTGGCATCTCCAGGAGGAGTTGCTCTTCTTGAGGGAGTTGGGGATTTTGCGGGCGAGTGGCGGGAGCAGGAGTGCTTGCCGTGGCTGCGGCTGCGCCTGCGTCCGGATGGGGAAATAGCAGGATTTGGTCTGTGAGGAGGAGGTGGCGGCGACGGGCGACGAGCACGACGCCATTATCTCCCTGACCTTCCCTCTCCCCAGAGCGGAATATTTCAGAATTTGACACTCAATTCATGGCGCTTTCGTTCATTGGATGACATATGGGGCCGTCATGTATTGTATGTGATGGTAGGAGTGTCGAAATTCGAAATGCGAATTTTAAAGAGTGTCAAATTCTGAAAACTCCCCCCAGAGCCTGCCTGTCTTTCCTTTTTCTTGGAACAAGTAAGTGCTCCTGCTTTTTTAGTTTTGCCCTCCCTCGGTCCCTCCCCTCAAAAAAAAAAGATATCTTCCCTCCTGGGCCTGGCAGATATATATTCTTCTTACCACTTGCCTTTAACAAGTACTCCACCTATGGCTATGGCAGGCTAAGCAAATTCACCATAGCCGTTTTTCTTTGTCTGTTTCGTTCCTTCTCATGATAATATTCAAGCCATATTCTTTGTTAAAATGCAAAAAAAAAAATCAACAAAGAAATAGAGATTCTTATATTAGTCGAAATAAAAAGAGATTCTTATACGGTGCAGATTAATTATATATAGATATTAGAGTTATATAATAAATACAAGTATATTTTAGTTTTAGAAAGTAGAATTGTATATTAGGGCAATTATATTATCTTTACTATTATAAAGCAACAGTTGGTGGCAGTGGTGAGTTCTACCCACGTCATTAATTGCCCTGCTTAATTGCTCTATTTAATTGCCCTGCTTAATTGCCCTACGCAAAAAACGAAGCGTTGCTTTAATTAGCTTGACTTCGCAAGAAACGGCGTTAAAGATAGATGTTTGATCTTCTCAAATAATTTTTTATTTTTTAATCTTTATTTTTCGTTATCAATTTTGTTTTTCGTAGCAATGCACGGGCGTGTAACTAGTAAATATAATAGTACAGCTACTCGAATAAATATAGTTATAGATTAATCTCTGGGTCGTACCTTAGTGTCACTAATAGCAATGGGTTCATTGGATTTGGACAGAAGCCTTGTCACCTTCCTCGCGATCGCACTCACAGTCACCGGTAGCAAGTGGCGTGGAAATTTGGGATGGAATAGGATAGTATTTCTTTCGGTTGTAAATAATAGTTGGTTTAACACGTGTGTAGTTATATTTTTAAAAATTTATCTATTGATATCTTTTAAATATTTAGATTAGACGAATAAAAATCATATATTCATATTTATCTAAAAACATACTTTCATATTATTATAATTTTATTTAGATTCTTTAAATATATTATAATACAAATTAATAGTTAGAGTTGAATTTTAAAGATTATGCTGTGTATGAGAGGAGCTAAAAATACACATAGCAACCAACGGTAAGATATTCTGTTGGTAGATAGCGGTGCCCAGCCGGACTGCTAGTGACTCGTATTTACAAAATAATACAAGAGTGTATTTACAAAAAAAAACAATACAAGAGCGTATTTACAAAAAATCAGTGATATCCGGAACCTGAAAAACCGAAATTGCATCTCCGGATCATCAAAAACCGGACATAGCGTATTTGCATCCCAAAAATCGGACATAAAGTATTTTTTTTAATATTAAATTGCTTTTCCGGCGCATGGGAAGCCGGACAAGCCTTCTCCGGTGCATGGAAAACTGGATAAGGGGGGCATCGCCAGCCGGCCCTGGCTCCTTTCTTGTCCGGTTCTCCATGTTTGGGAGATGAGGTGGCAACCATGTTCGGTTCTCCATATGCCGGATAAGGAATAAAAAATTCGAAAATACATGATGTGTGGTTTCTAAACAACTAAATACACTCTGTCCGTTTTTTGTGAACCGAACATGCAATTTTGGTTTTCCAAGTACTGGATATGACTGTTTTTTTTATAAGTACGCGAAACTGTTATATCGTTTTGTAAATACTATTCAAAAGTTGTATTAAATACGAAATTTTCCTGATATAATATAGATGAAAATAACGCATATAGCAAGGAAATTTTACAACAATCTAAGAATGAGAAAATTTTAGAAATTCTCATATTAATCGGAAGAAGAAGAGAAATATATCAATCACTTTTTTTGTGAAGCTAGATTATAACGATGCAGAATAATTATATATAGATATTAGAGTTATATAACAAATTCAATTATATTTCAATTATAAGGAGTAGAGTTGTATATCAAAGATAAGTGTATTATAATATCTAGCCACACAGTTACACAAATAAATATATTATTTTTAATTAGAATGGCGACACAATCATACACATGATAAGACATGATAAATATAAGATAGTTATTATAGATTAATATCTCGGTAAATGCGTTAGCGTCTCTCATAGCAACGGGTTCGTTGTGTTTGATGGGATATTTTGAGAAGCCTCACCTTCCTCGCAATTGCACCCACCAAGAAATAGTATGGTTTAAAATATCACCGAGATTTTGAAAATCTTGGGCGAAATTCGGATTACGGTCAAGGTCAAGATTTCAAATCTCATGGACCCCTCTCTCGCCTTGGCTCTCCCATGAGCGGCGCCGTTTCCTCGCTTGCGGCCGCCGCCTCCTTCCTCCCTCTCGTCGATCCGGCCACCGTGCCGTGCGAGACTTGTGAGTGGGAGGGCCACAAATGCGCACCCTCTCGCTATTCGCCGCAGCGGCGAGGCGGAAGGTGTGGCCCAGCGGCCGCAAGCTCTCAACCCACTCGTTGCACAGGCTCGTGAGCAGCTCGTCCTCTCCCCCTTCCTAGGGGTAAAAACGGGTCGAATATTTCCCGCCCGATCCGGGACCGTATCCGGGAAAAACCGGATCTGGGAGGAGGATTTCGTATCCGGTCGGATCCGGATCGGATCCGGATATTTAAATACGGATCCGGATCCGGATACGGGGCATCAAATATCCGCCAGATACGGATATTTCCCGTATTTACTTCGGATACTAACCCACATTCCTATCCGGATATCCGTCAACATGAGTCCATGACCTAATCGCTATTCCTCTATTCGGCTAATTCTCTATTCGGTTATTCCTCTGCTTGACTGCTTGGCTGCTCCAGTCCTCAAGTCCTCAATCCGATTCCTCCTCTCAGATCTGAATAGGAGAACACGCCGCCGCCAATGCGCACTCCTCCGCCGTCGTCCATCGCGCCCTCTGTCTTCATCCACCGTTCCTCGTCCGCCTAGTGAACACGCCTCCCTCTCCTCCTCGCGCCCGGCCTCTCCTTCCTCCTCGCGCCCTCCACAGCTCCGCCTAGAGAACACGCGTGGCGGGAGCTCAGCCAAGACGCTGCCGCGGCGGGCGCCGAAGCCGCGCTGCCCTCCGCCTCTCGTCCGCGAGGTGCTCTCCGCCCACGCGAGTTGGCCCAGTCCGAGCCTTCGAGGCGTGTGAGCGACAAGCCGCCGCTTTGTAGGACAATGCTTCGCTGATTATATTTCCCCAAACTTGCTTGCTACTTTCTGCTCATGAGGATGTATATGTGGTGGACGAGATCACGAGATAGACTTTAAGTATGAGACACGCTCCCTTTGCTAGAGCCTATATGTCATATTTTTAGTGAATCTGCCGCTTTGAGCTTGTCAACAGAGAGGCAAACCCAAATTGTCTGACTGAAAAATGTTTCAGTTTACAACCAAACTTGTCTGCAAGTATTGCTCTCTTCTTGCTTGGTCAAGATTTATATGTACCGAAATGGATTTATGGATGCTAGTTAATGTGTTGTGTTAGCTTCCCTTAGACTCAAGTTGTCAATGATATGCTTAAGCATTCATTTTTGCAAGTTAGATATGCTCAGGGTGATGACCAAAGTGATGCAACTTGTAGTTCGCGTTAAGTTTGCCACTCATTATAGCTAGTCGTTGCCTTATGCTCATTTTCACCGTGGTCTATTGTCGCTTTGTTACTATGTCCCCAAGTTCGAATTCTTGCGTCGACTTGAATATTCAACATGGTAGATGCACTCGTATAAGTATTGTGTACTTGCAATCACTCTTCGCTAACTTATGTATGAATCACTTATGTTGGACGTATTTATGAATTATGATTATCAATATGATCATGTATGTGTGTTATCGTGTGAGAGCTATGTTATATTGTTATGTATGTACTTGTGTTGAAAAGTTCATTGGTTCATGTGAATGTTGTATGGTTCATGCATTTTTTTGCCTTACATACTATCCGACTATATTATCCGTTTCCGATCTGTATCCGTCATGTATCCGTCCCGTGTCCGAATCCGAACTACTCCGAATTCGTATCCGTATCCGGTCTATCCGTATCCGACTCCGAATCCGGGATAATAATATGGGTTAGGATACGGGATAAGCAATATCCGACCGAATCCGACCCGTTTTCACCCCTATACCTTACCAAGAACGCCTTGCAGGGGAAGAGGCCCACTGAGGTTGTCTGGGCTCGCCACAGATTCCACCCCTCCCCCATCCACGCTCGCCGCCGCCGCCAGCAGAATGAAGATGTGAGTGTTTCTTGCCAACTTGTGCACTCTTTATCGGCGTGCCACTGCTTATGCTTGTCCATCCGTGGCTTAGAGCTTTTGAAGAGAATAACATCTTGTGTCTTGCATTTGTTCTTGATTACTCTCTCGTATAGTCTGCGCTTATCTTTGTTCTTGTAGCGACTTCACATCCTCTCTCAGTGCAATTTCATGGGGAAAGAAAGAGCGAGGCACACTGTCTTCTTCAGTAAGGGGCACCTCGGGCACTGCTCATCATGTCCATCGAATTGGGGCATATAGGTGATAGGAACTTATAGGGGCACTGAGCCATGTAGGTCAGCAGCCACACTGCTTCTTCTAAAAGAAATGGATATCTAATTTCACTAGTGTTCTTCCCCTTTCGCTTTTCTTCCACGAGGTTTGTTCAAAGATATTTGCTATATAAGATATTATAGCATAAATCGTGGATGAGTTCCTGCCGTTCTCTCGGGAGTTAGGAACTGTTGTATGCATGATTCTAAGTTGCTAGTTGATCTTTTAGTCAACCAGGTTTAATAGAATGTCCTTGGATGATTTTTCAGGATTGATAGCTTAATTTGTTAAAAAAATAATAAAAATTGGTCATAATATACTATGCTAGTTTTCTTCTTGTTTTGTGGTAGTATTGAATCTCAATTCAAAAGCTGGATCCCTAGAATTGTTGGGATATCCTCTAGTGAACTCCAAATGTGTTACTCAATATGAAATAAATAACCATCAAGCATGGAGCACCGAGTTGCAGATCTTAATTGTTATGTAGTACTTATCGGCCATTGTGTAGTTTAAAGCGCCAAAATAACCTATATTTGATATTGTTCTCAGAGAGAAAGTAAATGCAGTGGTTTCTTACAAACTTTGAAGTTCTTGACTTCTTACGATCTAGAGGTGCAAAACTGATCCCATAGGATGTTTGGGGGTCATGTCGCTACAGAGTGTAAGGTGATCGCTTATTTCTCTAATGCTTTTTTCCCCAATATTTTATACTCGGTGGTCCTGCTCGTCTATGTTCTTTTTACAACTATACCGATCTCATGGTCATCGTTGTGATGCCCTGTATATGAGTACTGCTGAAAACTCCTCGCTTGCAAACTGCATAAGGGAATCCATTGGTGAATTTGAAAAAATGTCGAGTTTCAAGCTTACAAATGCCGACAAGCTAAATGTAATCAACTGAGACCATCCACTACGGCCGATGCTTATGCGGCATCACATGTTTTATGTTGCTGATATTGGACATGAGTTTTAATTGTGCTATTTTACTTAGTTGTCGCAAACGAAGATATGCAGTTAGAACTCATTGATAGTTTGGTACAACATGAAAGTGGCTTACTATGCTACCTCGCTACGATATTAGTTTGTTTAGTGGTTTTGAGAAAAAAAGATAATAGTTTGCTTAAAGGTTAGCATAATTGAGGAGAAAAACTGGCATTGTCCAATTCAGAGTCAATACTTGATTCTAAATAAAAAGCAAATGAACTCGAATGTTTACAATAGTACACTCTTCAAGAAATTTTGCTTTCTAAATTCTTAAATCTTCAGATGACAAATGTACTTGATCCAGATCATTTAGAACTTTAAAGTTATTCACTAGTTGGATATCTACATTATGTTGATTATGCATGCATGAATCTGCATGACACTATGATCCCTTGCAATAATTGACAAATAAAATTATTTTGGATAAGCTCCTTGGGGTTCTTCTTCAATCCTATAAATTTGTATGCATGCAAAATCTTTTGTGCTAGTGTGTTGAGTACTGTGCATCGATTCATTCCATAATCACTCCTTGACCACTCTGGGAAGGTTTATCCGATCGTTACTTGAATCAGTCTCTGATGCATGCAGAGAATTTAAGTCTCTGTTAGAGTAATTTATTTGCAAACAAGTACAGCAATTTGCTAGTTTTTTTGGCCTTCATATCCTCTCCTTACTCTACATCTTTGTTAAGATCTCCGTACTATATTTGGTTTCTCTCCTCATTGCAGATGATAGAGGAGTGTGGTAGACGATTTTCCAAGGACGAGCAAGGTGTCAAGGCCCCAAACTTCAAGAACTCCTGGGACATCCGGAGTATCCGGATAAACATCCGGAGTGTCCGGATCCAACCCGGAATGTCCGGATAAAAGTCCGGAGTATCCGGATTGGGCTGACCGAACACCCCAACCGGAGTGTCCGGATCAATGTCCGAGTGTCCCGGTTGATTCCACCAAGACCCCAACCCGAGTCTCCGGTTAGAGGCCGAGTGTCCCAGATAAAGTGGGGGTCTTGTATAAAAGTCCCATTTCGTGGGTTCACTCCCTTCTTTCGTCTCCACTTGTCCTCTACCCCTCCCGTGCGTCTCCCTCACCCCAACCTTGTCTCCGGAGAGCTCTCCACTCCGGTGACCCTCCGTGGCTCCTCCCGCGACTCCTCCATCCCAGGAACTCCTCCTCAAGCCAGGCATCCTCCATCCTCCACCGGCGTTGCCTATCCTCCGTCCCACTTGGAGGTAGGTCCTCTTCTTAGGGGTTGATTCGTGATTCTTGGGTTCTAGGGTCATCAATGGTGGGAGTTAGAGCTTAGGTTTAGATTTGAAGTTTCGGAGTTGAATCTTGAGCTCTAGGGTTTTGGGTGTAGTGATTCTAGGGTTGGTTGGGGCTTGGATTGGTGAATGTGGGTTCTAGGGAGGTAGATCGGGTAGTGGTAATGCCGATCCAAGGGTCGCTTGGAGTTGGCTAGTGGTTTCATGGGCTAGTGTTGTTCCTCGTGGAGTTGGGTTAGCTATAAGCTTCTCCGGCTTAGCCACGTGTAGGAAAGTCATTGATCGGGTCCCCGCGATGCCGTTGGACTTGGCGGCACCTCGATCCGCCGAGTTATTGGGTAAAACTCGCCAGGTCGGAGTGTCCGGACACCCGTCCGAGTGTCCGCCTGTCCGAGTATCCGGACCGAATGGGCCGAGAGTCCGATTGTCCGGAGAGTCCGGATCAAATACCCGACCGTCCCGGGTTAGGCCGGGTCTGGCCCAAAGGAGTCGAGTTGTCCTGGCCATGCTATTTCTTCGGGGTTTTTCGCTTGTACTTCATTCATATGCATTGCATGCATTTTAATTATGCATTGTATCCGTGTAGAGAACGATCCACATGGCGATCGACGTGGCCGTGGTTGAGAGAGTTGCCGAGGGCAATTCGGCCGCCGATCCGCAAGCGTAAGAGCAAGGCAAGCCCCTAAGCATATCGATCCTCTATATTAATTTATTTTCGTGAATAAATTGCTTATTTGTTGGTTAAGTATTTGCATTAGGAGTTGAATCGTGGGTTAGGTTAGATCCCAATTGTTGCATTTACTCCTTGATGTTGTTAATTCTGTCCTTGAAGCTAGCTTATGGGTAATATATCGAAACACGCTTAGAAATGCTTAGATGTCGGGTTCGAGGCCAAGTGACGGAGGGTTCTGTCACTTGCGATTGTTACTATCACGCATACTACGTATGTTGGACGTGGATTTGGGAAAGGTTTTGAAAGAAAATGAATTGTGGACCGGGCGGGGAGGTGGTTCATTTGGGTATGGAGACTCGAGTGTGTAGCCCCGTCTGTCGATTAAGGACCGAATCGTAAGTGGAATCGCTTTGAGCACACCCCGGTTGGTCGCATGCCCGATTATGGTACTGGTAAGCCACTCTTTCTCTCATATGGAATCGATGGACCGTAACTTCTGTGGTTGGACGTGGTTGAGGGCGAGGCTTGGCCGACTCTCGGCGCCAAGCCGGGCTTGGGGCAGCTCGAGGGTGCTAGGTTTTCGAGCCACGTGAGGACGCTTCAGCGATTGGGTATGATTGGGAGGGTTGACACTAGGCCCTTATGGTAAGTGTCGATGCGATCAATGCTTCCTACTGCAGGTTAATTAAGCGATTCGAATTGCCGTGCTCTCGGATATGAGCAAGCTTGATCTGAACTTCTTCTGCGTAGTAAATAACTTGAACATGTGGTTCGCCGTTGGGCTTGAGCCTTGATTTGAAAGGTGGTGTTTGCTTTAATTAATGTTAATTACAATTCATGCTAGAAGTAGGTGCAGTAACAACCGCTTAAGACTTGGGTGAATTGAGTAGTTAAGCAACTAAACCACAAAATATGAGCATTTCGCAAGTTTACCTTCACTTGTTTCTTGCTACATCCAAATGCATATCCTTTGGAGTCTGGTCGTATATGGACCATGGGTAAGACTTGCAGTACCTTTTGTACTCAGGCTTCGCTTTGTGGTTTTGCAGTGAGGGTCCCGAGGGTGTGAGTTCTCGCTTCATCGCCTATCGGTGACCGGGCGGGGCACCGAGTAGAGGCTGTCGACGCTCGTGCGCCCGGGAGTGTTCAGGGCATGACACTTCCGGGGTGTTTTACTTTTGTTGTATAGGATAGTTGGCTTTACTTTTGTAAACTGTCGCGCTTTTATCTCTGCAATGGATTTGTCTACCTTTCGCTTGGTTGTTTCGTTGGTTGTTTTTGTTGGGCTTCCGTGTGCCGTGTGTGTTTTGTTGCTTCCGCGTTTCGTGCGTCTCTGGTAGTGAGTTTGGGCCCGATGCCCCTTTGTGGGAACTGTTGTGGTATGACTTGGGAACCGGTATGTGGGGATCCTGGGCGAGTTTCGGATCGCATACCGGGGGAATACCGGGGTTGTTGTCAAGTCGTTGGACGTTCGTGGGGTGGTCTCCATTGGGCTTGGTTAATAGCATCAGGATCACCTCCGGTGATTTGTTGCTAGTATCCAAATCCGACGGGAACAACCAATCATCCAACAACTCGAGGACGATCTGGGCGGCTCCTCTCACAGGTTGGTATCAGAGCAAGGCGCACAAAGACGGACCCCAACTCGACGACCAGCTAGGAGATTGCTTAGGATTGTCATTAATGCATTAGATAGAAAGTGATATTTGTCCCCGCCCTGGATTGTAGCGGTGAGAGTGAGTTGCGTTAGAAGTCGTACATGTCATCTCATCTCATGCCGTGCATGTGTCATGCTGCCTTGCATCGAAGTTGTGTTCTGGGTGTGGCAGACTTGTGGGACCCAGGCGAGTCTTTGCGATCTGAGTGGGAGTCAGTTGAGGTTGTTAGGTTAGTGTGGTGTGTCGTTTCCGTTTGGAGTCTAACTCTTGTCGTCGGTCTTGATTAACGACAGAATGCGGACCCGCGGGGCTTCCACTTCTGGGGGTGATGGAGGTGCGGAGCGACAGCAGCGAGAGGGTGCTATTCCGCCGCCTCCTCCCAATGTGCTGGATATTCTGCAGCGGACCGAGCAGCACCAGGAGACGACAAATCGGATCCTAGAGATGTCGGGTCCAGATCGGGTCCAGCCGGTGGCGCGGTGATGGGCGAGGCTCGGCCCACCGGCTATCTCGACTTCTGCACACGCAGCCCACCTGGTCTTCTCACGGTGCCGATCCATTGGAGGTCGACGATTGGCTGCGCACGATAGAGCGTAAATTTGCTCTTATCGATCGTAGGGAGCTCCGTAAGGCCCACTTCAAGACAAAGCGGCTCCAGGGCCTGCCCGGTGCTTGGTGGGCCAATTTGAAGGTGATGCGACTGCCGGCACCCGATTTACCTGGGCTGAGTTCCGTGAGGCGTTCCGGGCGTACCACATCCCGAAGGGCCTCATGGACATGAAGAAGCAGCAGTTTCTCACCCTCCGACAGCTCGGCAAGTCGGTGGTTGACTACTCGCAGGAGTTCAACTACCTGGCGCAGTACGCCCCGGAGGAGGTCGATACCGACCAGAAGAAGCAGGGTCGGTTCGTGAGTGGGTTGACAGCGAAGATGCAGGACAAGCTGTCCGTCTGCGACTTCGCCGACTACAACGACCTGGTGAGCCGCGCGATCACCGTTGAGCTCAAGATGCGGGCTCATCAGGAGGAGAAGAAGAGGAAGCGGCGACGCCAGATTTCGTGCCGGCGGCAGCTCGCGGGCTCGTCGCGATCTCAGATCGCCCGTCGAGGCCGTCTGCTCAGCGCCGTCTCGGTCGGTCGCGACGGCCGATCGTCGGTTGCCGCTACCGGCCACGACCACCACTACCGTCACGGCAGCCAGCAGCGGCGGGTCCCGGCCTGCGTGCTACAATTGCGGGACGTCACGGGCCACTTCATCCGGATCGCCCATTCCCACGCCAGTAGATCGCCGCGCTTCCACGGCCAGGGCGCGACGGCACCACCGCCGCTGTTTACGCCGAAAGCCGAGGCGCGCTACCTTCGTCGACGCCGAGGCGGTTCCGAGGGCTCCGCCGTGCTAGCCGGGCACGTTCCTTATTGAGGGGCATGAGGCTAGGTATTATTTGATTCGGGGCCTCCCATTCTTTTATCCGCACGGGGTTTGCGGGCGACATCGAGATGAAGATCGATGGCAGTGTCACCTCTTTTTCGATTGAGGCACCAGGGTCGAAGCTCACGGTTAGGCGAGATGGTTCAAGGCCGTAGTTCAAATTCGAGGATTTCGCTCACGGTTAGCTTGTCGCTCCTAGACCTTCGGGAATAGATGTCATCCTGAGGATGAGTTGGTCATCCACGGCCAATGGTCGCTTTAGTTCTTTGTAGTCGTACCTGTCACTCCGAAATCCGAAGAGGCCGACTCACCCTACTTCTTAGCGAGAACAAGGCCACCTTGTGTTCACCGAATGGGACGAAGTTGAAGAAGTGGACTCGATTCCCGTGGTGTCGGAGTTTCCGATGTGTTCCCGCCGAATTACCGAATGCCACCTGATCGGGATATCGAGTTTGTCGTTGAGCTCCACCAGGGGATCGCTCCAGTGTCCAAGCGATCAGACGGATGCCGCCAAATGAATTGGCCGAAATGAAGATCCAGCTGAAAGGGTTGATGGACAAGGGTTTCATTCGCCAGAGGCTCGCCTTGGGGTTGCTCGGCTCTCTTTGTGACCAAGAAGGATGGTTCTCTGCGCCTCTGCGTTGATTACCGTCCCCGAATGCGATCACCGTCAAGAACAAGTACCCTCCGCCTCTGATTGATATCCTGTTCGATCGCCTTCTTTGGTGCGGGTATTCTCTAAGATTGACTTGAGGCTTGGGTACCATCAGATTAAGATCCGGCCGAAGACATCCCGAAGACACCTTCTCCACTCGGTATGGGTTTGTATGAGTACACCGTCATGTCGTTCGGTCGACAAACGCGCCAAGCATACTTCATGTACCTCATGAACTCCATCTTCATGGAGGAGCTGGATTCCTTTGTCGTCATCTTCATTGATGACATCCTCATTTATTCGGCCAATGAGGAAGATCATGCCAGGCACCTTCGTGTTGTTCTCGGAAGACTCAGGGAGCATCGCCTGTATGCAAAGTTCAGTAAATGCGAGTTCTGGCTGAAGGAAGTGTCATTCTTGGGACACGTCCTTTCTGAGCGAGGCGTGGCGATTGACCGAGCAAGGTACAGGATGTACTCAAATGGGAGCAGCCAAGATCGTCACGGACATCCGCAGCTTTCTTGGATTGGTGGGTATTACCGCCGTTTCATCCAGACTTCTCAAAGATTGCGGCCGATGACCGAGCTACTCAAGAAGGGAGTTGAGTTCGATGGTCGAATCGCGAGAGCGCCTTCGCATTAATCAAGCAACGTCTGACTACGGCTCCTGTCCTTACGCAGCCGGATATACACAGGCCTTTTGATGTATATTGCGATGCGTCAGGCATCGGGCTTGGTTGTGTGCTTATGCAAGAAGGCCGAGTCGTTGCCTACGCATCTCGGCAGTTGAAGCATCATGAGGAGCACTACCCCACCCACGATTTGGAGCTTGCAGCAGTGGTGCATGCCTTGAAGATCTGGCGCCACTATCTCCTGGGGAACAAGTGCAACATCTACACGGATCACAAAAGTCTCAAGTACATCTTCACGCAGGCAGAGCTGAATATGAGACAGCGGAGATGGCTTGAGTTGATTAAGGACTACAATTTGGAAGTCCATTACCACCCTGGGAAGGCTAATGTGGTGGCGGATGCTTTGAGCCGCAAGGTACAATGCCATTGCCTCACTCTTCCACCACGGAGTGCCACCCTTTGTGCTGAGTTTCAGAAGCTCAACCTGGAAATGGTAGGAGAAGGTTTCCTGACTAATGTGGAGTTGAAGTCCACGTTGCTTGATCGGTCGTGAAGCACAAGTCGGCGATGCGGTGTCACCAACATTCGCAATAGTTTGAGTTCTCGTCAGGCCCTGGTTTCGCTGGATGAGCAAGGAACCTTGTGGTTCGCCAACAGCATAGTTGTTCGGATACCCAAGGGTTGAAGCGGGCAATCCTTGATGAAGCCCATAACTCGTTGCTCACAATCCATCCGGCAAAGAACAAAATGTACCAAGACACTGGCGGCAATTCGTGGACTCGCATGAAACGCGAGATTGCTCGTTACGTGGTCGAGTGCGATGTCTCAGAACGTGTGAAGGTCGAACACTTCAAGCCACCGGTACTCTTCAATTTCTACCCATACCCACCGAAATGGAAGACATCGAGATGGACTTTATTACCGGCTTGCCTCGACCTCTTCGAGCCACGACTCGATCCTGGGTGATTGTCGATCGGTTGACCAAGTCCGCACACTTCCTAGCCGTGACGCACCACCTATAAATCCGTAAAGTATGCGGAGTTGTATATTTCCTGATTACGTGCCTCCATGGAGTGCCAAAGCGGATAGTTTCAGGCAAGGCTCACAATTTGTCTCCCGATTACGGAAGAGTCTCAGACGCTGGCGTTGGGCACCAAGCTACTTCACGATTCAAAGATACCACCCTCGGGTGACCGGCCCGGTCGAGGCCAGAGAGGGTCAATCGGATCCTCGAAGATATGTTGAGGGCTTGTATCTTGTCCTACGGAAGAAGTGGGAAGAGTGTCTCCCGTCTGGCCTGAGTTCGCGTGACAACAATAGCTACCAAACCAAAGATCCAGATGTCTCCTTTTGAGGCCTTGTATGGTCGTGAGCTGCCGCACCTCTTAATTGGTGGGAAGCGGAGAACGATCATTTCTTGGGCGGAATCGTCATGGAGGCCGAAGAGAAAGTGAGGACCATTCAAGAAAATCTGAGGATAGCACAAACACGGCAAAGAGCTATGCCGATCGTCGTAGGAGACCCCTCTCCTTCGACTCGCGACTTCGTCTACCTGAAGGTTTCTCCTCTCCGTGGCACCCGCCGATTCGGAGTTAAAGGAAAGCTGGCACCTCGCTACGTAGGGCCGCTCAAGATCCTTGGAAAGCGGCCAAGTAGCATATCGCCTAGAGCTTCCTCCTTCGCTCGGAATGGTTCACGACGTGTTTCACGCCTCCCGGTGAAGAAGTGTCTCCGCACTCCGTTTGAATCTCTGGAGGTGGATGACCTCGGTTCACTGAACTCGATTTATCTTACCAAGAGCATCCTATTCGAGTTGTGGACGAGGCCGAGCATAAGACTCAAGGAAGACTCTCAAGTTCTATAAGGTTCAAGGAGCAACCACACTCGAAGATGAAGCCACTTGGGAGTCCGAGGATCGCTTGGAGAACGAGTATCCCGAATTCTTCCAAAGCATGTGAGTATTACTCACGATCCTTCGGCTTTGTCCCTTGTAGTTATCTTCCTAATCAGACGCTCGTTTCGAATCTCGTGAGATTCCCTTAAGGGGAGGGTTTGTCAAGGCCCCAAACTTCAAGAACTCCTGGGACATCCGAGTATCCGGATAAACATCCGAGTGTCCTGATCCAACCCGGAATGTCCGGGATAAAAGTCCGGAGTATCCGATTGGGCTGACCGAACACCCCAACCGAGTGTCCGGATGAATGTCCCGAGTGTCCTGTTGATTCCACCGAAGACTCCCAACCCGAGTCTCCTGTTAGAGGCCGGAGTGTCCGGTATGTCTTGAGGTCTTGTATAAAAGTCCCATTTCGTGGGTTCACTCCCTTCTTTCTTCTCCACTTGTCCTCTACCCATCCCGTGCGTCTCCCTCACCCCAACCTTGTCTCCGGAGAGCTCTCCACTCCGGTGACCCTCCGTGGCTCCTCCCCGGCGACTCCTCCATCCCCAGGAACTCCTTCTCAAGCCGGCATCCTCCATCCTCCACCCGGCGTTGCCTATCCTCCGTCCCACTTGGAGGTAGGTCCTCTTCTTAGGGGTTGATTCGTGGGATTCTTGGGTTCTAGGGTCATCAATGGTGGGAGTTAGAGCTTAGGTTTAGATTTGAAGTTTCGGAGTTGAATCTTGAGCTCTAGGGTTTTGGGTGTAGTGATTCTAGGGTTGGTTGGGGCTTGGATTGGTGAATGTGGGTTCTAGGGAGGTAGATCGGGTAGTGGTAATGCCGATCCAAGGGTCGTTTGGAGTTGGCTAGTGGTTTCATGGGCTAGTGTTGTTCCTCGTGGAGTTGGGTTAGCTATAAGCTTCTCCGGCTTAGCCACGTGTAGGAAAGTCATTGATCGGGTCCCCGCGATGCCGGTGGACTTAGCGGCACCTCGATCCGTCGAGTTATTGGGTAAAACTCGCCAGTCCGGAGTGTCCGGACACCCGTCTGAGTGTCCGCCTGTCCGAGTATCCTCGGACCGAATGGCCGGAGAGTCCGGATTGTCCGAGAGTCCGGATCAAATACCCTGATCAGTCCGGTTAGGCCGGGTCTGGCCCAAAGGAGTCGAGTTGTCCGGCTATGCTATTTCTTCGGGTTTTTCAGTTGTACTTCATTCATATGCATTGCATGCATTTTAATTATGCATTGTATCCGTGTAGAGAACGATCCCGCTACGATCGACGTGGCCGTGGTTGAGAGAGTTGCCGAGGGCAATTACTGTCGATCCATAGCGTAAGAGCAAGGCAAGCCCCTAAGCATATCTCGATCCTCTATATTAATTTATTTTCGTGAATAAATTGCTTATTTGTTGGTTAAGTATTTGCATTAGGAGTTGAACCGTGCGGGTTAGGTTAGATCCCAATTGCCGCATTTACGCCTTGATGTGGTTACGTCTGTCCTTGAAGCTAGCTTATGGGTAATATATCGACACACGCTTAGAAATGCTTAGATGTCGGGTTCGAGGCCAAGTGACGGAGGGTTCATCACTTGCGATTGTTACTATCACGCATACTACGTATGTTGGACTTGGATTTGGGAAAGGTTTTGAAAGAAAATGAATTGTGGACCGGGCGGGAGTTGGTTCATTTGGGTATGGAGACTTCGAGTGTGTAGCCCCGTCAGTGTCGATTAAGGACCGAATCGTAAGTGGAATCGGTTTGAGCACACCCGGTTGGTCGCATGCCCGATTATGGTACGGTAAGCCACTCTTTCTCTCATATGGAATCGATGGACCGTAACTTCTGTGGTTGGACGTGGTTGAGGGCGAGGCTTGTCGACTCTCGGCGCCAAGCCGCTTGGGGCAGCTTCGAGGGGTGCTAGGTTTTCGCCACGAGGAGGACGCTCAATGATTGGGTATGATTGGGAGGGGTTGACACTAGGCCCTTGTGGTAAGTGTCGTGCGATCAATGCTTCCTGCAGGTTAATTAAGCGATTCGAATTGCCGTGCTCTCGGATATGAGCAAGCTTGATCTGAACTTCTTCTGCGTAGTAAATAACTTGAACATGTGGTTCGCGTTGGGCTTGAGCCTTGATTTGAAAGGTGGTGTTTGCTTTAATTAATGTTAATTACAATTCATGCTAGAAGTAGGTGCAGAACAACCGCTTAAGACTTGGGTGAATTGAGTAGTTAAGCAACTAAACCACAAAATATGAGCATTTCTGCAAGTTTACCTTCACTTGTTTCTTGCTACATCCAAATGCATATCCTTTGGAGTCGGTCGTATATGGACCATGGGTAAGACTTGCAGTACCTTTTGTACTCGTGCTTCGCTTTGTGGTTTTGCAGTGAGGGTCCCGAGGGTGTGAGTTCTCGCCCCTCATCGCCTATCGGTGACTCCAAGGGCACCGAGTAGAGGCTGCCGACGTTGCGGCGCCCTGGAGTGTTCAGGGCATGACACTTCCGGTGTTTTACTTTGTTGTATAGGATAGTTGGCTTTACTTTTGTAAATCGTCGCGCTTTTATCTCTGCAATGGATTTGTCTACCTTTCGCTTGGTTGTTTCGTTGGTTGTTTTTGTTGGGCTTCCGTGTGCCGTGTGTGTTTTGTTGCTTCCGCGTTTCGTGCGTCTCTGGTAGTGAGTTTGGGCCCGATGCCCCTTTGTGGGAACTGTTGTGGTATGACTTGGGAACCGGTATGTGGGGATCCTGGGCGAGTTTCGGATCGCATACCGGGAATACCGGGTTGTTGTCAAGTCGTTGGACGTTCGTGGGGTGGTCTCCATTGGGCTTGGTTAATAGCATCAGGATCACCTCCGGTGATTTGTTGCTAGTATCCAAATCCGACGGGAACAACCAATCATCCAACAACTCGAGGACGATCTGGGCGGCTCCTCTCACACAAGGACAAGCACAAAACGAAGATGAACGAGTCCAGGAATTTTTGGAGCTAGTAAAGGAGGTTTTACCTCCACCCCCTCCAAAGTCAGCCGATGATTGAGTGAATGTGGATGTGAAGAACATCTGAAAGAGAGTCTCGACATGAAATACAAATGATCAATGTTTCCTGGAACTTTTGTATGCATATTAGAGCAACAGCTCCTAGAGAATTGGTGAAACACTATTATAAAGCAACATTTGGTGGCAGTGGTGAGTTCTACCCACGTCATTAATTGCCCTGCTTAATTGCTCTATTTAATTGCCCTGCTTAATTGCCCTACGCAAAAAGCGAAGCGTTGCTTTAATTAGCCAGCTTTCGAAAGAAACGAAGCGTTAAAGATAGATGTTTGATCTTGTGAAATAAATTTTTTTATTTTTTAATCTTTATTTTTCGTTATCAATTTTGTTTTTCGTAGCAATGCACGGGCGTGTAACTAGTAAATATAATAGTACAGCTACTCGAATAAATATAGTTATAGATTAATCTCTGGGTCGTACCTTAGTGTCACTAATAGCAATGGGTTCATTGGATTTGGACAGAAGCCTTGTCACCTTCCTCGCGATCGCACTCACGATCCACCAGGTAGCAAGTGGCGTGAAATTTGGGATGGAATAGGATAGTATTTCTTTCGGTTGTAAATAATAGTTGGTTTAACACGTGTGTAGTTATATTTTTAAAAATTTATCTATTGATATCTTTTAAATATTTAGATTAGACGAATAAAAATCATATATTCAGATTTATCTAAAAACATACTTTCATATTATTATAATTTTATTTAGATTCTTTAAATATATTATAATACAAATTAATAGTTAGAGTTGAATTTTAAAGATTATGTGTGTATGACAGAGGAGCTAAAAATACACATAGCAACCAACGGTAAGATATTCTGTTGGTAGATAAGCGGTGCCAATGATTGCTAGTGACTCGTATTTACAAAATAATACAAGAGTGTATTTACAAAAAAAAACAATACAAGAGCGTATTTACAAAAATCGCTGATATCAGGAACACGAAAAATCGAATTGCATCTCGGATCATCAAAAACCGGACATAGCGTATTTGCATCCCAAAAATCGGACATAAAGTATTTTTTTTAATATTAAATTGCTTTTCCGGCGCATGGGAAGCCGGACAAGCCTTCTCCGGTGCATGGAAAACCGGATAAGGGGGGCATCGCCACCGCCCAGCTCCTTTCTTTGTCCGGTTCTCCATGTTTGGGAGATGAGGTGGCAACCATGTTCAGTTCTCCATATGCCGGATAAGGAATAAAAAATTCGAAAATACATGATGTGTGGTTTCTAAACAACTAAATACACTCTGTCCGGTTTTTGTGAACCGAACATGCAATTTTGGTTTTCCAAGTAATCGATATGACTGCTTTTTTATAAGTCTGTGAAATCATATATCGTTTGTAAATACTATTCAAAAGTTGTATTAAATACGAAATTTTCCTGATATAATATAGATGAAAATAACGCATATAGCAAGGAAATTTTACAACAATCTAAGAATGAGAAGATTTTAGAAATTCTCATATTAATCGGAAGAAGAAGAGAAATATATCAATCACTTTTTTTGTGAAGCTAGATTATAACGATGCAGAATAATTATATATAGATATTAGAGTTATATAACAAATTCAATTATATTTCAATTATAAGGAGTAGAGTTGTATATCAAAGATAAGTGTATTATAATATCTAGCCACACAGTTACACAAATAAATATATTATTTTTTAATTAGAATGGCGACACACCGTTACACATGATAAGACATGATAAATATAAGATAGTTATTATAGATTAATATCTGGTCGTACGTTAGCGTCTCTCATAGCAACGGGTTCGTTGTGTTTGATGGGATATTTTGAGAAGCCTCACCTTCCTCGCAATTGCACCCACCAGTAAATAGTATGGTTTAAAATATCACTGAGATTTTGAAAATCTTGGGCGAAAATTCGGATTACGGTCAAGGTCAAGATTTCAAATCTCATGGACCCCCTCTCTCGCCTTGGCTCTCCCATGAGCGGCGCCGTTTCCCTCGCTTGCGAGCGCCGCCGCCTCCTTCCTCCCTCTCGTCAGATCCGGGCTACCGTGCCGTGCGAGACTTGTGAGTGGGAGGGCCACAAATGCGCACCCTCTCGCTATTCGCCGCAGCGGCGAGGCGGAAGGTGTGGCCCAGCGGCCGCAAGCTCTCAACCCACTCGTTGCACAGGCTCGTGAGCAGCTCGTCCTCTCCTCCTACGACTAGGACTCGAGAAGCTTCTCCTCTGACTGTCAAACTTGTACAACTGCCCGTGCAAGAACACCAAGGGGTGTCGCATCGCATAGTTGTCGATATAGCTTCGAGCTACCACGAGGGTCGACGGTGTCCGCCGCCATGACAAACAATGGGTTCGCAATGGTGAGGCAGTTGGCCGACCCGTATGAGGATTTTCGCATGCCCATGGTGGAGATGCTCGCCGAGTGGCCGGTTGGTGGCGACGGCGAGCACAACGCGGAGCAGCTGGTGAAGACGTACTTAGTGCTCATATTTTTCTACCCTTGGGAGACTATTTCACAATGGGTTGTGAAAATGACTGAAATTTTGGTCATTTTGGCAAAAAAATTTCGGTTTTTTCGGCATCAAAAATACCGGATTTGAAATTAAATTTTTGGATTTCAGCCGATGATGGAAAATCCAAAATCGCGTCGAAATTTCGATCGTCCAGAGATGTGGTTTGAAAATAAAATTTGAAACCTCGGTAGCTAGCGGAGTGGAGTGGGGTAGGTGGAATAGGATAATACTAGCAAGTAGCGATACACACAGAGACAGAGCATTCCAATTAAGGCCATTATTCAGTTCCGACCTGTCGTGTCAGTCTTGCTCTTGCAACTGCAAACTATTGATGCTTACTACTGACAGGCTAGGAGGCATTCAGTCGAGCCTGACGAGCTGCTTGCCGACGTTGCGTCCCTGAAAGAGGCCGATGAGGGCGGAGGGCGCGGCGTGGAGACCGTCGGCGACGTCCTCGACGTAGACGACCCTGCCCTGGCGGATGTGGGGGACGACCCAGGCGGCGTACTCGGCGTAGAGGTGCTTGTGGTCGGGCTCGATGAAGCCCTGCAGGCGGAGCCGCTTGGCCACGACACAGAAGAGGTTGTGCACGCCCTCCTTCTCCGTCAGGTTGTACTGCGAGATGAGGCCGCAGACGGCGATGCGGCCGTGCACCTTCATGTTGAGCAGCACGGCGTCCAGCATCTTGCCGCCCACGTTCTCGAAGTAGATGTCGATCCCTTCAGGGAAGCACCTCCTGAGGGCGGCAGCCAGATCCCCTTCCTCCTTGTAGTTGAAGGCGTCGTCGAACCCAAACCTGCTCTTCAGGAGCTCCACCTTCTCCTTGGACCCTGCGCTGCCGACCACGTAGCAGCCCATGAGCTTGGCGAACTGGCCGACCAGCTGCCCCACCGCACCGGAGGCCGCCGAGACGAACACGGTCTCGCCTTTCTTGGGGGAGCAGATCTCGTGGAAGCCGACGTAGGCGGTCAGCCCGGGCATCCCCAGCACGCCCGTGTAGTACGACAGGGGGATGTGCTCGTCGTGGTCCTGGATCTTGGTGAGCAGGCGGGTGAAGGGGGCCTTGATCAGACTGTAGTCCTCCCAGCCTGTGATGCCCCAGACGAGGTCTCCGGGCCCGAGGCCGGGGTGCGACGAGTCCACCACCCTGCCGACGCCGTAGCCGGTGATGACGGAGCCCGGCACGAAGGCGTCCGTGTAGGACTTGTGCAGCGGCCGCGACATCTTGGGGCGCATGTACGGGTCGCACGACAGGTACAGGTTCTTCACCAGCACCGAGCCCTCCGGCTCCTCCTCCGGCTCCGGCACCTTGAGGACGATGTCGCCGGCAGGCACGAGCTCCATGTGCTCCTCCCGGGGGTAACCCTCCACGTACTCCTTGAGGAGCACGCGCCGGTTCTTGGCCACCATCATCTTCTTCACCTCCTCAGAGGCCATGGATGGATCGATGGATATCTATCTCAAGTTCTGAGCCTCTACTGCTCTAGATCTGCGATCTCCTCCGTTTTTATTTGGGAACGACTATTTTAGGGTCAAAATTAATAAATTTAAATCATTATTTTTAAATATCATATTTCATCTTTTTTATTTATCTTCCTCTTCCCTTTTTCCTACTCACTTCTTCCACCTTTCTCCCTCCCCAGCACAAAAATTTTAAATTAAAATATTTAAACTTTAAAAATTCAAATATAAAATTCCAACTCAAAAAAAATTAAATAAAAAACATTTAAATTAGAAAGTTTCAACACAAAAAAATTCGAATCACAAATTTTCAAATTATGCAATTTCAACTTGGAAAGTTTTAAAACTAAAAAAGCTTTAAATCAAAAAATATCAAATAAGGAAGATTCAACTCAAAAAAGTTTCAAATTAGAAAATTTCAACACAAAAAAAATCAAATTAAAAAATGTTAACTCGAAAAGTTTCAACACAATTTTTTTTAAAAAAAATCAAAACAGAATCAGCAAAGCAGCTCTACAGCAACACATAATTAGTAAACAAACATGCAAAACAGAATCATCCACGTGTCGTGCTGAATCCCCAGTCGCACGACCACACGCGTACGGGCTATTATGAAACGAGATCGTTCACCCATTCCAATCAACAGCACGTTAATGCAATCACATGAACAGAAGTAAAAGCAGAAGAAATCACACATAATTGACGAGTACCCATACCATGGGTACCCCCATCACCTAAGCACGAATCGGGTGACTTATCACTGCCAAGGCCCAAGACCACCGAAAGGTACTTGGGCGCGAACGAGCCCCGACCAGTAAGGGCCGACTCGACGCCGGCTGGATTCGGCTCGCGGTACGATGCGCCGGCCGCTTAATATTGAAGCTTCAAGCTCCACCGCACACTGCCAAGCAGGCTCACGCCAAAGGTTTCCGTGGCCGCTTTGTGCGCAGCTGCCTCTGGCATCCAGAGCCGGGTAGGTGGCTCCTTCCCAAGACTGCCGAAGAGCCACCGAAGAAGTCAAGCCCGCCCCGCCGCTGGCACACCGCAGAAGATTACGCCCGCCCCGAGGCCAAGGCAAAGTCAAGCGCCATTAAAGCCACCGAGGCCGACAGAGCACCACGCAACACGCCACCTGCAGACAAAGACTACGCAGGATCGCTCATCACGTAACCACCAACCTCGCCTCGGGACGGGAGGGCCTGACGACAAGACAGGAACCAGATTTCAAGACGTGCAGGCCCTTTTCCTCGTGAACTTTCCCAACTCCCATGTAACCTACCTCCTCCGCCTATATAAGGAGGGGCAGGCCCGAGAGGAGGAGAGCGAAGAGAGAAAATAGCCTTTCTAGGTAGCCTCGACTCCTAGCGAAAGCATCAAGGGGATCGGACAAATGCCGTCCGCCTCGCTTGTACACCCCTTGTCCATCTCCCAAAGATCAATACATCCACACCGCATTTAACCGGAGTAGGGACATTCGGCCCGAACCAAGATACATCTTCGACTCCTTGAGTCGACCATTCGAGAGAGGAGCGCGACCCATCCGACCATAAATTCGTATTTGCCGGCTGCACGAACACCGATTGGCCGCGCCAGTAGGGGCTCTCGCGCGTCTTCACCGACATCCTCATCTTCGGTTCCCATTCTCCTCCTCGATGGCTTCCTCCCACTACGATTCGCCGATGTCGAGGGCCGGATCCGCTTGCCGCCCTCGATTTCATCGTCACTACGGCGGGGAGCTTGTCTCGCCCTCGCCGCTGCCCAGACCGGACGCCCTCCGCAAGCTGGATGCGATTGCCGACGCCTCAAGAACCTCGGCCTCGAGGCCCCGTGCCGCTACGCGGACGGGCCTGCTGCGCCGGCGCTTCTGACGCGTTGCCTACGGACTACGGCGGCGACGGAGCCGCTTTCCACGAGCTCGCAGCTGTGGCCATGGCGCCGCTACGCCGGCTTCCCTCCACGACTCATCGACGGATTCCTCCACCATGGCTCTAGCTCGACAAGGAGTGTGCCTCGAAGGGCCTACACTGCGAGTGCAATATGACGGGCGCGGCGGAGCCATCCTCCACCCGTTACTATCGGGACCTTCCTCCCGCGATTTAAGCGCGGGAGGAATCCCCGGCGGAAGACGACGAACAAGCACTTACAACGCTCACGACTCTCCGATAGCGAGGAGTTAGAAGCCCGAAGGCCGAGCTCGATAAGCTCCAGTCGAATCGAGCGCCGCCACCTAACCCACCACCTGTCTTCGGCGCAAGGCCGTGTGCATCAAAGAATTGGTCGAGGAAGCGAACGACCTTCCGCTCTTCCTCACGCCAACCGTAACATTGCCGCGCGCGGCAATGCCGCCCGAAGGGTCGCTCGAGCCAACTGAGCCTGGCCAAGGCCACCTATCGTAACCTCCGGATCGTAGAGCGTCCGCCGTTCAAAGACGCCTGCAAGGTTCTAGCTCCGCCGAGCGGGCGCCACTTCGCCACCTCGCCACTCCTCACAGGGTCGACGGAGCCAGCCAAGACGGCCCCGCCTCACTTAACTCCCCAGGCATCATACACCCGCAAGCGCCATCGCCTGGGGACAAGTATGATCTCCGCACCACCCTCGAGGCGCGAAGGAGAGCTACCGACGCAGAAGACTCCTCGCAAGTCGCCGATGGCGGCGACGCAACCATCCCGACCCAGGATTCGACGGTCCTGGTCGCGCTGCTCACCCGCCGCATCCGCACGCCGACTTCCCGGTCCGATTCGGCTCGACCAACATAGCCAAGTACACAGGGCTACCAACCCCAATGTTTGGCTAGAAGACTACCGCTCGCTGTCGAGTGGGAAGCGACAGACGACTCCTTCGTTATCCAAGACTCTCCCATCTATCTTGCGGACTCGGCTCGAGCATGGCTCGAGTACCGCCCGCAGATACCATCGGCACCGGGCCGACTGACGAACCTTCTTCGTCGGGAATTTCCAGTGGCACGCATAAACGCCCGGCAACTCCCTGGACTCAAGAGTCAAGCGGCGGGGAGACCCTCCGGATTACATCCGCCGCTTCTCCCAAAGAAAGGCAACGAGCTCCTCGACATCCGTGACGCCGACGCCGTCGTCTGGCGTTCATCTACGGCACCACGTGCGAGGCTCGTCCACAAGTTGGGTCAGGCGAAACCCCGGACCACCAAGGAGCTCCTCGACATCGCCACCAACCACGCCTCCGCGAGGAGGCCGTGGGGCCATCTTCGAAAGGAAGACGGCCCACAAGACACCTCGAGCCGGTGCCCCTCCGACCGCCCCGACAAAAGGAAGCGAAGGGGAAGCAGGTCGCTGAGGCCGAATGGTCGCTGCCGCCGACCGACCGCTAAGCAAGAGGCTCGGCAGACGCCCGACCGATTCGAGAAATTGATGGATAGTCCGTGCCCGAACCACGACTACCCCGCCAAACACAAGTATCGGATCATGAGGTCCTGGCGCTTCTCTCCGGAACCCCACGACGTCGCGGGGTAAGTGAAGAAACGCGACCCGGCTCCGACGCCGGCAAGGGCGATGAGGAGCCACCGACGAAGTTCCCACAACTCGACGGCCGCCTCATGATCTTCTGAGGGGCGAGTGCTACGCCGACAAGCGGCTGGCTGAAGCTCGCCCACCGAGAGGTCCACACGGCTACCCGCCGTGCTCACCTACCGAGGTGGTCGGAATGCCCAATCGCTTTCGACCGAACCGACCACCCGACCACATCCCGCACCGGACGCTACCCGCCGTCGTCGACCCCATCGTGGGGACGAAGCGCCTGACCAAGGTGCTCATGGACGGCGGCAGCAGTCTCAACATCATGTATGTTGAGACCCTGGATGCCCTAGGGGTCCCTCGCTCCGCCCTTCGGCCGAGCAAGGCGCCCTTCCACGGCGTCGTGCACAGGCCAACAGCCCACCCCTCAGCAGTCACCGCCTGGCCACCTTTGGGAGCCCTGACAACTTCCGCACCGAGAGCCTCACTTTCGAGGTTGTGGACTTCCCGGCCCTACCACGCCATTCGGGACGACCATGCTACGCGAAGTTCATGGCGGTCCCCAATTACACCTACCTCAAGCCGAAGATGCCAGGGCCGCAAGGTGTCATCACCGTGGCCACATCTTTCCACGCCTACAATCAAGCGAGCAAAGTACCGCGAGCCGGCCTCAAGAGCTGCCGCTCGCCGAGCTCGCCAGCTCCAGGAGAAGGCCTCGGATCCGCCCGACTCCAGCAAGTCGGGGCCTAGCTCTTTCAAGTCCGCGGAGGACACGAAGGAGGTCGCGGTTGATCCCGAAGATCCCGCCAAGACTGCGGCGGATCGGGCCGCCTCACCACCAAATAGGAAAGGCGCTCGCCGACTTCCTCCAAGCAAACCGAGACGCGTCTTCGCTTGAGACCTCGGACATGCCAGAGTCCCAAGGAGGTCGCCGAGCACTCCTGAACATTCGATCGGATCCAGACCGATCGCCCAGCCGCGCTGCTTCGACGAAGAGAAGCGACGCCATTGGGGAAGAGATCGCCAAACTTTTGGCCGGTTTTGTAAGGGAGGTGCGCCACCCCGAGTGGCTCGCCAATCCCGTCCTTGTAAAGAAAAAGTCGGGGCAATGGAGAATGTGTGTTGACTACACGAGCCTCAACAAGGCCTCGTCCGAAAGATCCATTCCCATTACCTCGCATCGACCAGTCGTGGACTCCACCGCCGGTGCGAGTCCCTTTCTTTTGGATGCCTACTCTGCTATCACCAGATTGCTATGAAGGAGTCCGATCAGCTCGCGACCTCCTTCATCACTCCGCACGGGCTCGTCTTTACGCCACGATGCCTTTTGGTCTCGAAAACGCAGCGCCACATACCACGGTATGCGAGCATGTTTCTCGCACCAAATTGGTCCGTTTATCGAGGCCTACGCCGACGACATCGTTGTCAAAACCGGAAGGCCGATGACCTCATCACCGACCGAGGAGACTTTTGCGAACCTCCGACGGTTTCTCAGATAAAGCTCAACCCCGAAGTGCGCCTTCGGGTCCCCAAGGGCAAGTTGCCGATTCATCGCTCGAAAGCGCCGCATCGGCCAACCGAGATAAGATCTCCGCTATCGCAAGGATGGGGCCAATCAACGATCTGAAAGGAGTTCAAAGGCTGATGGGATGCCTCGCGGCACTAAGTCGCTTCGTATCCCGCCTCGGTGAACGCGGGATGCCACTCTACAAGCTGATGAAGAAGTCCGACCATTTTTCCTGGACCAACGAGCTCGTGAAGCCTTTAGTCGAATAAAGGCCTTTCGACTCACCTCCGGCCTGGTCGCCCGGAGCCACAGGAGCCTTTGCTCCTCTACATCGCCACCACGACTCAGGTCGTCAGCGCGGCACTTGTTGTGGAGCGAGCGGAGGAAGGCCGCGTTCTCAAGGTGCAGAGGCCGGTCTACTTCGTCAGCGAGGTGCTCTCCGAAACAAAGGTCCAATATCCCTGCATACGTGGCCATCAGACTCGGTGCTCATCACCAAGAGGAAGCTTGCCCATTACTTCGATCGACACCCCATCTCCGTGGTAACCTCCTCACCGCTCGGAGAAGTCGTCCACAACCGCGACGCTACCGGAAGGATCGCCAAATGGGCTCTCGAGCTCAACGGCCTCGACATATCGTGACGCCCCAGACGGCGATCAAGTCCTGTGTCTTGGCGGATTTTGTCGCCGAATGGACCGAGGCGCAAGTCCCCGCGGCCGAGGACCGAGTAATCGACGATGTACTTCGATGGGTCTTACACCAAGAACGGGCCGGCGCGGGGTCGCCATCATCTCCCCACTCGGCAACAAGCTCCGTGATGCCATACGACTACTCTTCGACGCCACCAACAATGTCGCCGAGCACGGCCCTCGTCAATGGCCTTCGGATCGCCGCCGACCTGGCGCACGACGGCTCAACGCTCACGGCGACTCCAAGCTGGTCGCCGACCAAGTAATGAAAGCCACCGAGCCCCGTGACGCCGGATGGTCGCCATCGCTCGAGGTCCGCAAGCTCGAGGAGAAGTTCAAGGGTTTCGAGCTCCATCATAGCTACCGACGCTACAACGGTGAAGCCGACTCCTCGCCAACCTCGCCTCCGGAAGGGGCCGGTTCCTCGAATCTTCGCTCCGACCTCAAGCAGCTTCTTCAATCCGTTGGACCCGAAAGGGCCGAGGGCGCTGCCGACTTCAAAGGCGGCGCCCCACCGATCGTCTGGCCAGTGCCCACTCTACCTGGCTCGGACTTGGGCGCCCCGAGCGCCGAACCGATCGAGGCAACCGATTGTCGATCGGTTGATTTAACGGGTCGCTTCCTCGCCGATACCACCGAGGCTCGGCGCCGCCGCTAAGTCTTTCGCCTTGATCGAGGGCGCCTATACAAGAGGAGCCCGTCCGAATCCTTCGGCGCGTTCGACCGACCAAGGGAAGCACCTTCGCCGGACATCCACGACGGGTGTGCGGGCACCATGACGCGCCGCGGTCCCCTGGTAGGAAAGGCCTTCCGACAAGGTTTCTACCGCCGACCGCCGTAGCAGATGCGACCCAAATCGTCCGCACTGCGAAGGATGCCAATTCTTCGCCAGCAGACGATCTTCCTCGCAAGAAGCCCTGCAGACGATCCCCATCACATGGCCCTTCGCGGTTTGGGGGCTCGACCTGGTCGGACCCTCAAAAAGGCGCCCGGGGGCTTCACTCACTTGCTTGTCGCCGTAGACAAGTTCACAAAGTGGATCAAGCAAAGCCATTGGCAAAGATCACATCTGCGCAGCAGCGAAGTTTCTTCCGCTGATATTGTCTACCGGTTCGGGTGCCCAACTCCATCATCACCGATAACGGACGCAGCTTCACAGGAAAGGAGTTCCTCGAAGTTCTCGCGACAACTTCAATATCCGAGTCGATCAAGGCGGCGGGCACACCTCGAGCCAACGGACAGCCGAAGCGAGCCAACGGCATGATCCTCCAAGGACTCAAGCCGCGAATCTTCACCGATCAAGAAATTCGCGGACGATGGGCCGCCGAGCTACCGCCTCGTTCTTTGGAGTCTACGACCACACCAACCCTGGCCGACGGGTTCACACCTTTTCTTGGTGTTCGAGCGAGGTCGCCCTCCCGACCGACCTTGAGTACGGTGCGCCAAGGGTGCAGAACTACAATAGCGCACGGGGACCGAGGAGCGGCAGGATGACCTCGACCAACTCGACGAGGCTCGGGATGTCGCGGTCTTGCGGCGGCCAAATATCGCCAGGCGCCGTTGCCGCTACCACACCGACGTCCGCGCCGCTGCTCAAGTCGGCGATTTAGTGCTGCGCCAAGTCCAATCCGCTGGCGACAGCACAAGTTTCTCCATACAGGAGGGCCCTTTCACCATCACTAAGTCCTCCGACCCGAGCACTTTCCGCCTCAAGGACACCGAAGGGAATCTCGTGACAAACGCTGGAACATAGAGAAGCCGAGAAGGTTCTATCCATAGTCACCTCTCTCCTCTTTTGTACCATGCAAAAACACTTGAGCAAAGAAAGCCGCAGCGGTCGGACGATCGACCAAGTGGTTTTTTCTCTCTCGAACCTCTCTCGCTTTGCTAATCTGAGCACCGCGACCTCCGCCCCGAAAGCAGAGGTCCCGGCTGTCCTCCTTTGATCACGTAAGTAAAGAACGAGGGCTAGATCTCAACACAAAAAGAGAAGAAGGAGCGAAAGAGACGAAAAACACAAATGCACTTTATTTATTTACAGGAGGAACATCAGCCCAACCCAAAAGGAACCACCCGCCAAGGTCCTTTACTCTAAGAAAGGCGCCGATACTCCTCCTGGTGTGCGCCAAACCCACCGACCGACGCGTGACGCCGCTCGGTCACCGCCGGATCAGCGGCGCCTCACCTCCCACAAATGGGAATGCTCCGCGACAAGGATGCCGACTTCGCCACGATCCCACGCACGGCTTCGGCCTCGACCTCCGCCACCACCCGCAGCCAGGCTTGCTCGTCGCCCACCTCCTCTTGAAGTTGTGTGTAGCGGTCCGCCATAGCACACGAAGCAAGTTCGTTTGGCGGCTTTGGCGAAGTAACAAGCACCCTGGCGCCTCTCCTTTTATAACCTGCGGCACGGAAGACGAAGCGCCCCAAGTCGCCAAGACAAATAAGGAGGAGCAGAAACGGCGCCTTGGGGGCACGCAACGGAGCGGAAGACGAAGCGCCCGACACCAGTTCCGAAGGCGGCGCGGTCCTCAAGGCGAGTTAATCCACCCTTATCCTCGAAAGCATAAAGTTCCTTTTCGAAAAAATCGCACACCCGCCACGAGCTCAAGCGGCGCGTGGCGACTGCACCCTCAGTCCCCACCCACCACTGGGCTGCCTCAGGCCTCGTGGGTCGGCGACCTAAATCGATAATCGTTACCACTCCGACGAAGCTCCTCTTAAGTAACCTCTCAAACCAAAATGCTACGGCCCACGCCCCTGCGGCTACGGTTTCGAAGTAGCACTTTGCGCAAAAAGGAGGCTACCTGAGCGAAGGGCCGAGCGGCGGTCGGACGGAACCTTTCGATATAGATCGGCGAGCCGACCGATCAAACAATCTCTATCCTTGCGGTTCGCTGGTGTCGCTTACATGAGCAGTACTCCGACAGACCAAGCTATCTACCTCGTTGCTACTTCCATCTGCTCAAAGTTCTACGGCCTACGCCCCGCTGCCACGGCTTCGTGACACTCATGAGGGAAACAAGCCCTCCGAGCAAGAAACACTATGAGCGGTCTGAGCACCCCACTTAGGTCAAGATTTCAACTCCGCTAAGCTTCGCGAAGGAGGTGGTCCGACCCGACACCTCCTTCACCAAGCAATCGCCGAGGCAGCCGCCTCGCCTCGTGTCCTCTTCGCATGGACTTGGTGCAACGCCACGCCTCGTGGCACCCTTGTGGGCCCTCGTAGCTACTGGCCGAAAATCGCCCAAATTCATAAAAGAAACACGGGGTAGACGGCAGAGTAACTTAAAACAGCCCGGCTGAGCTCGACTAGGCGCCATGTTCATTACATGTTCTGTACAAAAAAGAAGAGAAGGAAAACTAATCTTCCTCCCTTCCGACGGAGGATTTTCGCGCACGAGATTCGGCCGGCAATCTCTTGGGCGCACGGATCGACCGGGCCATGAACGCGCCGACCTCTTCGCCGCTTTGCCGCCAGCCGACGCCGCCTCCCGATCGCCTCAAGGTCGACGCCGTCGTAATAAGAGACGGTGTTGACCAGGCCGAGGAAGCGCTACACCGCCGCTTCCCGCACCGACGCCTCGACGCGCTCAGGGATCCATCCAAGCATGGCGGGATGGCGCTGGGCCCGGAGTAAGCCCAACAAATGGCCGCAGCGCCTGACGCCCACATGAAGGACCGCTACCGGGCCGCCGATCGCCGCATCCTCTCCGCCACCGCTTGTTCAAAGGGCCGAAGTCGCGTGACTCGACCGCTGCCTCGCCCCTCCACCGCCACCCTTCGCGACTCCAAAGACGCCGCTAAGGCTTTTTCGCAGACCGCAGGGACAAAACGACGTCGGGGGCTCGCCGTGGTGACTCCGGAAGAACGAACTACTCACCGGCCACGGAAGCCTTCCTTCGTCACGAGCTCCCCGAAGCGAGATCCCGCCGCTGGCCGGGTCGGCCTCCCTTATGGCGGGCCGACTCGCATTCCTCCCGATAGAGGGCGGCCTCGCCCGAGCGGATCCTTCTTCGCAAGGACCGCAGAGGCCTTGGCCGCCGAGATCCGCTAGGGACGACCTGGCCCTCTCTCCCTCGGTGGCCAACGACTCCGACGTCGCCGAGCCTCCCGCAAGGCTTCGTGACCTCCCCACCAGCCGACCCGGCGAGGCAGCCTGGCCCTGTTTCGGCTGGCAAGCGCCCGAAAGGCCGAGCAGCTCTTTCCCTACGGCACTTCCCTACCAGTAAGTGCCGGAGGAACATCGACTTGTCCACCGCCGATGTCAAGCGCTGCGAATACCCGCCTGGCCGATCTCCATTTCCGGCCGAAGATGCACAAAGACAAATCACCGCCGACTTACCGATCCGCCGAGCGGGACTCTGAGCAATGGACTTCCTCGCTTTGGACGCGCGCGTCAACAACGAGTGAGGTCGGCGTGGATCCTTCCCATCTCCTCCTCCGTAACGCCCCAATCCGCTGCTTTCGCTCGCTGCTCGTAACGACCGCGACTCCCGGCCGGTCGTGGCCGGGCCAAGTCGGGCGACGGCGATCGCTTCGACTTGATTTTCTCCGCCACGGACGCTTATGGCGGCCGGGCCGCGCGCTTCTTCGGCGACACTCGGACCTCCGAATCAAGGCGGCCCGGCGCGGGGGTGGTGGATCTCGTCCACGGCTGTAAACGCTGCCAGAATCCCAAGAGTTTCCCCGGCGACGGTTTCAACGACTTCCACGGCCGGGCAACACGGGGAAGGCGTGGTCGGGCAGACTCGCCGGTCTCACTGTCGACGGTGACGGGCGGCACGCCCGACGGAAGCTTTCGCCGCGACGGCCGCATCCGGCAGCCGGTCCAGATGCGCCCCTCCGGCAGCGTTTTCACCGACGGGTTTACCGCTGGGAGCGCGTCCGACGATCCTCGCCCCGACGACCACCGCACGCCCGCGACAGACCGGAAGGGCGATTCTCACCGCCGGCAGGACTCGCCCTCTCCTGGCCACAAGTGAGGCCCCTCAGACGCGGTCGGTCAGAATTACGTAAGAAGACAAAGACCGAGGAATTATGTAAGTCACTTACCGGGAGGAGCGAACAACCGGCACTGACGTGCCCTCTTTGCCGACCCGCGAGGAGGCGACAGGATCTGCGCTCAGTAGGACAAACCTCGCGCTCGCGGTTTCTTCTGGAGGAGCCGCGGTCGCTGGCCCCGCTGATCGACTGCGTCGCGCCGCTAGAATCGCCTCGGCAACTTCTTCTCCTCGCCGGCAACGACTCCTCGTCACCCTCACTGAGGTCTCCTCCGAGGTCTCCTCCGAGACCTCCTCGCCACGCTGCGTCCCGGTCCGCGCGCTCTTCCCTCTTCCGCGTCTTGGTGGCCTCTTTTTCCGCCAGCAGGGCGGCGTCGCGCTTCTTCTTTTCGAGGCGCGCGGCCGCTCTCAACTCCTTTTCCCCCGGAAGCAAGGGACGGGAGATCAGCCCACCGAGCCCTCGCGAGAACACGCCGGTAAGGGGCGAAGGAGCAGAGCAAAGCAAAGCGAACAGAGCCGTCAGACGCATTGTGTTCAACGGATTCTGCGCCGAACGGCGCAGCGCCGCCTACCGCTCGTGATCTCCCGCGATGGAGATCAAGTGACACGCGCGAGGATCTCCGACGAGGGAGCTCCGCCCGACGACCTTGCAGGTCGGCCGCCCAATGTACTCAAACATGGGACGCGACCGATCCTTGAGGGGTTGGATGCGCCTCTCCATGAACGTGCTGAGGACCACCTTGCCTGTCAGGCCCCGCCGCTTCAGGTCCGCGAGCTTTTCGAGGATCGCGTCCACCTTCTTCCGGTCCTTCGCCTCAGGACCCCAGCCCCAACAAGGATGCGGCGTTGGTAAATTCCCGCTGAAGGGAGGGGCACTGTTGCCGAGGTTCCGGACGTAGAACCACTCGCTATGCCACCCCCGGTTAGACGTCGGCAGCCTCAAATCGACGTAGAACGGCTTGCGATGGTTGCGCAGTTGGATCATCAGAGCTCCGAGGAGGCCGGTGGTGTCCGGTGACGACCTCGCGAAGAAGAAGTGGCGCCAGAGCCCAAAATGGGGTTCAATCCGTAAAGGCCTCACACAGCCATAAAGACCGCAATATGGAGGACTCCATTCGGGTTCAGTGATGAACTTCCCCGTAATAGTGCAAAGCAACTCCCTGACGAACGGGTGGAGTGGAAGTCCGGCCCTGCTTCAGAAGGACGCCAACAGACTATCTCGCCGTCCTCAAGTTCGAGGACCTCGGTCCCGGCCGTGGAACTTCGCCCGGCCCGGACTCGGGCCCGCGGAGGAAGGAACTCCTTCCTCTCCGCATCGAGATAGCGACTCCGCCACGAGCGCGGGTTCACGACATCTCCAAATGCGCCGAAGGAGAGCAGGAACGACGCAGCGAAGCAGAAGCTCCTCTTCTTCCCTCGTGTTCTTTCTTCCCTTTCCTTTTGCAGAGCGCGAACAGAGGGCTTGGCGCCTACCACGCCACCCACTCCTTCCTTTATAGACGCCAAAGGGAACAGACGCGCTCGCGCCAAATCGACGCCTCACGCAAATCAACGCGGCCGCAGACCGCTCGCCGCCGCCTCGCTCCCCGGTAACGCATCGCAGTCCATTTAAATCCCATCACGCATTAATCGCTCCGACAGGACGGCCGCCAAGGCCACAGGCCGCGACAAAGATCGTGGCTCGCTGGCTACGATGGGCCGGCGCCCATGCCGAGAAAGGTATGCAAACGGCCCACTGGGCCGCCTGGCCTCGGAGGGCAAGCCGCCTATAGGCTCGCACTCCGAGGCCCGGCACCGCGGCCGTGGGTTACGAAGGCCGAATCGGCCACCGGAACGAAGCCGCCTAAAGACGTAAAAGAGCGAGGCGAAGTCGCAGTGAGCCCCCGCAGGGCCTCGGATGGGTCGGCGGACGACCCAATCACTGTGACTCGTCTGAGACCATACCTCACACTCTCCCGCGAACTCATCGATGAGTAGCGCCACCGCCCGCCCGGTCGGACGACCCGGCAGTCCGACACGGATCGAGTAAGGAAAGGTTTTTATGGAACGCCCCGGCCTCGGACGCCCACGCCAGAGCTACGCCCGCTTGGAAACGAACCCTCAAGGGGATCGCCAGGTTCCACTCGGATTACCCGATAGTAGCTCGCACGAGCACTCGCTCAAACCGACGAAGGTAAACGCTGCTTACCACCGACTCGAGGACTCCACGCATAACCGTGGCCTGCTAGAGTCCGATCGGTAAACCCTCGACGGCTCTCCGACTCCGCCGGGGCTCTGGGTTACACTTACCGGTGCGCCACACCGGGCTCTTTGGGCGGCATGGCCGACACGCCATGCCTCGACCAAAGCGTCGCCGACTCAGGTCCGCGGCCGCCTGACCAGAGTAAACCCCGACCAGGCTCCTCGACCGCTCGGGGGCTCTACATCCACCGGTGTGCTCGTGCGCACCGGCTCTTTGGCGGGCATGACCGACAAGCGGCGCCCGACCAAAGACGCCGCCGACCTCGTGGTCCGCGCCATTTTTCGACGGTAAACTCCCGACCGGCCTCGACTCCGCCGGGGCTCAAGAGACTCCACCGGCGCGCCAGGCGCACCGGGCTCTTTAAGGCATGACCGATAAGCGGCGCCCGACCAAAGGCGCCGCCGACTCGTGGTCCGCGGCCATTATCCGACGCCAAACCCCGACGGCTCTCCGACTCCGCCGGGGCTCGGGGGCTCACACCTGCCGGTCTTCCTTTCTGGCTCTTTCTAGGCTGGCGCGGCTCCCAGCGACGTGGCCAGACTGACGTCACCTCGACGATTCGGCGACTCATGGCCAAGGCTAAACCCCGACCGCTCTCCGACCCGGGGCTCTGGCTACACTGCCAAGATGCGCTCGCGCCACAAGACCGGCTCTTTCTACCGGGCACAGCCCCAGTGCACCCACGACGACCTAGCATCACCGACCTCCGACGGCCTACCACCGCCAAGTTAAACTCCCCGAAGCGGCTCTCCGACTCCGCCTCCGGCTCTGGGCTGGACGAGTACCCATACCATGGGTACCCCATCACCCTAAGCACGAACGGGCCGACCTATCACTGCCAAGGCCCAAAGACCACCGAAGGTACTTGGGTCACGGAACGAGCCCCGACCAGGCGGGCCGACTTTGACGGTCGGCGGACTCGTTCTCGGCGGTCGGCAGATGCGCCGCCGCCTAATATTGAAGCTCAAGCTCCACTCGCACACGGGCTAGCAGGCTCACGCCGTTGTCGGGTGGTCGCTTTGTGCAGCTGGCCTCTGGCATCCGTGAGCCGGGTAGGTGGCTCCTTCCCAAGACTGCCGAAGAGCCACCGAAGAAGTCAAGCCTCGCCCCGCCGCTCGCACACCGCAAGATTACGCCCGCTTCCCGAGGCCAAGGCAAAGTCAAGCGCCATTAAAGCCACCGAGGCCGACAGAGCACCACGCAACACGCCACCTGCACAAAGACTACGCAGATCAAGCCATCACAGAACCACCAACCCTGCCTCGGGACGGGGAGGGGTCGGACGGACAAGACAGGAACCAGATTTCAAGACGTGCAGGCCCTTTTCCTCGTAGCTTTCCCAACTCCCATGTAACCTACCTCCTCCGCCTATATAAGGAGGGGCAGGGCCCGAGAGGGAGGGGGGAGCGAAGAGAAAAAACAGTCTTCTAGGTAGCCTTGACTCCCTAGCGAAAACGTCAAGGGGATCGGACAGCCGACCGTCCGCCTCGCTTGTACACCCCTTGTCCATCTCCCAAAGATCAATACATCCACACCGCACGAACTGGAGTAGGGACATTCGGCCCGAACCAGTATACATCTTTTGACTCCTTGAGTCGACCATTCGGGGAGAGGGAGCGCGCGACCCCATCCGACCATAAATTCGTGTTGCCGGTGCACGAAACACCGACAATAATGTAGCAGCTAAATTTTTCTCTTTATTAAATTAAATTTTCTGTACAAGGCAATGCCCTATATATAGTAGAAAACCCTCAGAGATTAATTCGGATTCACCCACTAATGGATAGAGTCCTTCTATACAGGGGCACAGACTCTATCCATATCATAACACTCCCCCTTGTGCGAATACCGCGTAATGCACATGTCTCATTAAAAAATCCTCCTAAAACCCAATGGAAAAAATAGATGTAGAAATGAGTATATTGCACTCACACTCTGTGTTGCACTTATTGCCTCATCAAAAACCTTTATGTGAGAAACTTCATGAAAATTCACTAAATAGAAAAGAGTACAACTTATAATCTTCAAGATATAAAATATGATCTTTAGGACCACACAAAAGGGATTATGGTTCAGGAATTTACTCCCACTGAACTTTGCAAATCTCTAAGTCTTCTCATTCCAATGTTATTAACACATCTTTGGAATGTAGACTTTGGCAAAGATTTTGTGAATAAATCTGCTAGATTTTCACATGACTTAGTTTGTATTATTTTTATCTCATCATTCTTCTCGAGTTCGTGAGGATAGAAGGCCGGGCGTGGTCGGCGGGCAGCGACTGCAGGCCATGCGAAAGCCGAGCACAGTAGCAAGCCGCGACATGGGTTCGTGGCGGCAGGCCGAGCAGGCTGCGGCGTCGACAGGTGTAACATCCCAAATTTTGTTTTTCTTGTATTTTAGTTCTATTTTGAATTTTTGGGATTTTTTGGAATTTATTTGGAATTAACTTGAATTAATTCCTCTGTTGAGCTATTTAAATATTTAAAAGTTTTAAATAATTTCTTGTTGGAAATATTTTATTTGAGTCCAAAATGTCCTAAAATATTTTTGAGAATTTTTCTGTAATTTTTCTGAGCTTTTTTTTTCTATTTTTCCTGAATTATTTGAATTACTGGGAATTTATTTGTTTATTTATTCGCTGGAAAAACCCTAATGGGTTTGCACTGTTCCACCCACCGAACCTGAGTCAGACTCGAGTCCGGCCGGACCGCGCCGCACCGCAACCCTAAACCCTAATTCGCTCCACCGTCGGATTGGAATCCCACAGTCGGGATTGGTCCGCGTGTGCGCCCGCGCGTGGACGCAGGATCGTGTGCGCATGGACGGGCGAGATGACGCCATGTCATCGTCGTCTCCGCGAGGAACTCGGAACCCACCTCCCCACGGCCGCTGGACTCCTCCGCAGTGTGGGCTCGAAAGCCAAGGCTATTTAAGGCGCTGCGCGGCCTCCGAGGTTCGTCTTTTCCGTGCGCATCCGAAGCCCTATCTGCCGCCGCCGCCTCCCGATTGCTCGCCAAAGTAGTGGAGTGCCGCCACGGGATTTTGCCGTGTTTAGCCGCCATCCACCGTCGTTCGCGGTGAAGGAGGTCAGTTCTGGGATCCCAGAGCTGAGGCGATTCAAGCGCAATCACCCACCTCGTCGGAGAGCCACGGGAGCGCCGCGCTACACGTCGTCTTCCCCAACCCTGGCCTGCTTGCGCCACCGCACCGCCATCACCGACCGCGAGCTCCATCGACCGTTCGATCTGCATCCAACGCACAAGGTTAGGCCACGTAGTCCTTTCCTGTTTGAACTAGATCCAATCCTAGCCATAGGATCTTGATCGTGTGGCTCAGGTTAGATCGAGTAGATTTTGACCTAGCTAATTTCAGCCGTTAGATCTAAATCCTAAGGTACGGATTAGGCCACGTAGGAGCTGCGCTGTGCGTAGGGTTGGATTGGATCTGGGCCGTAGAATCTGATTTGAACAGTATAGATTGCATCGCGTAGATCCAGTTAGGGTTGATCCTAGGCGTTCGATTGAAACCGTAGGGCTGAGATGCACCCACACGTCGACCACCGAAACATGCCACGTCGCGTGGATTAGATCGCATCTAAGCCGTCGGATTTTGAACGGACGGTTCAGATCGCATCGCGTGCGAGCCAATCAGAGCATGCCACGTAGCCGAACCTAGCCGCACCGTGCGGATACGTTAGCGGTGACATCATGGTGACGTCATCATGGGTCCCACGTGTCAGTGACACGTGTTCCGTGGACCGGGTCCACCATGGACCGGCTGACGTCATAATTCGATTTTCTTTAAGAAAAATAATTCATGACTAAAAATTAATTCATAATTCGGTAGAAATGGGATGGCGGCAAGTCGCTCAGGGCCGATGCCGATCGGCGGCGGTGTAACGCGGTGCGTGGCCGTGCGTGGCTTCTGGACGCGCGGCAGAGAACTATGTGACCTGCAGGGTTGCACGTGGGCCGTCGTGCGGAGCTGCAAGCGATGTTGCACAATGTCCAGTGACAACCTCGGCTTGAAGACCGAAACAACCCTCTTTGTTTTAATGATGAACAATACCGATCTTTGACAGCACATTAGTTCAATGTAATCAGCGAAAACGGTCTGCAGGATTTGTTCACACGCGATCGCTTACTAAGGCTCGAGGTGGTGTATATTGCGCGATGACGGATGCGCTCGATGCCATGTAGACTGGACGCAGGTAGACGATCAGCGATTCACCATGATCAAATTGTCGATGTCGTGTGGACGATTCCGATGAGCCGCGCGTAAGGCGATCATGTTGATAACGTGTTGTGAAATGAGATCGTTTACCCGTACCAATCAACAACACGTCAATGCAATCACACAAATAGAAGTAGAAGTAGAAGAAATCACACACAATGTAGGGGCTAAGTTTTATCTCTTTTTTAGATTGAATTTTCTATATAAGGCAATGCCCTCTCTATATATAGTAGAGAATTTTTAAAGATCTATTGAGTTGCATGAACCAGCCAGTTCACCTAAAAGCTTAAGCTGATGAGGAAAGACGAGAAATTCGCTTATACTTCAATAAGATTAATTTAGATTTATCCATCAATAAATAGAGACATTTTACGATACAAACTAGGCTCTAACCAAATCTCAACACGGGCGACGGCAAAGTAACAATTCCGATTTTATTTTATGGCGAGCCAAGTTCAGCTCATTGGTGGTTGCCCTGTCCTGCCACGTGACCGCGATTGCGATGTGCAGATGCAGATGCGATCATCATCATCATTATTATTATTATTATTTTCTTATTTATCTTGAGCAATGCAGATGCAGACGCATGACAGCGTGATTGAGACGACGCCTTTACTCGTGTTTGGACGGAGACATCTTGTGATTCTGATCACTCACATGCCACGATGCCAACGCCGTCCTTTTCCATCACCTGATTCGTTGGCGATCTGATTCTCTCTCTCTCTCTCTAGCAGGTCCAGCCCTCGAGATTTTTCAGGTACTATTCTTCCTCAAAGCATTTTCCCTAATAAATTGCAGCTGGCAACGGGAATAAAATCTCACTGAGACTTGAAATTTCATAATTCTAGCGAAATTAAGAAAACAAAAGAAAAAATTATAGTAATATAAAATCTCAGCGAGATCTCGGTATATTTGACTGAAATTTAAATAAAATTTGATCGGATTGGATTCTTCACATCGTTTTACTTGTGGGACAGTCGGTAGACCATAATTCCAGTAAAATTAAAAAAATCTTAAAAAAATTCAAAGGGTGACAACACCTAAAATTTTGCCGAGATCTCGGCATTTTGGACCGAAATTTTGGTAAACAAAATTTGAAACCTTGGTTGACACCACTGAAATTGACTCCAGTTGCGCTGAACCAGCAGCGTTACACCATCGTTGCACAACGCCAGCTAAATTGACATCAACCCTTGAATCCAACCTTTGAATCGATTTGTAAGCTTTTATTTGAGCAGGTTTCCCAGGTGAAACCAATATAGCCTTCTGAAACAACCCTCAAAAAATTCAAAATGAATTTATTCGGTTTGTTTGAATTCGCGTTTGATTTGAGTGTTGGAAGTTGGAATTTGAGTTTGGAATTCAAACCTTGTTGGGCCGGATTCCTCTCCTTCAGGCCGCTTCCTCGCTCGCTTTCGCCTCTCCTCTCGGCCTACTGCCTGCCGCCCGGCAGCCGCTGGGCCGCTCCGCTTCGCTTCGCTAAGGCTGGCTGGTTGCCGGCCTCGCAGCCAGAAGCGCCGCTGGCGTCGCCGCCTCTCCGCTTCCTGGTCTCTCTCGACTGCAGCCGCCTCGCTTGCTCCTGCCTCGCTTCGACCGCTTCGCCTTCCTGGCCATACACAGCCAAGGCGTCTGGCCGCCTCGCCGCCATCGCTTCTCGGCTCCGGCTTATAAAGCCCTCCTCCTCGCTTTCCTCGCCCCGCTTCCTCGCTCGTGGCGAGCCCTCCTCTCCCTTGCTCCTCGTCTCGCCGGGCCTCGGCCACAGCCGCCAGCCTGGCCGCCGCCTCGCCTCTGCCCTGTGCCTTCTAGCTCCTCCTGTGCCGTGCCTCGACCGACGAGCGGCCCCGCCATTTGGCCGCCTCCTGCCAGCTGGCCCTCTCTCTCTCCTCTCGCCGGGCTGGCCGGGCCAAGCCACCTACAAGGCCACAATGGCCGCTGCCCATTTCACCAAAGCCAGCCTGGCGCCAAAAATAAGAAACGGATTTTTTCGGATTTTAATTAATTAATTAATTCCGAAAATTCCTTTTAATCCAAAATAGCCGTAAAAGTCCGTAAAAATCCGGAAAATCCTGCAGCTCCACCAAATACATTTCCGAACCGTCTCGACTCCACCGAGTCCGTAAATGCTATCCGCTCCCAGATCCGAACCCCGTAAATTCCCCAAATCCCGCCGCTTCTCCGTTCTCTTCCGACTCGATTCCGCTTCCCATTTCGCTCGCTTTCTTTTCGGTTGTTGTTTTATCGCTTATTTATGTTGGTTGTCTTTTCGCGCTAGATTCGACCGCTGAGACGCCTGCGGAGCCGAGCAGTCCCTCGAGCTCCGAGCAGCGAGCAGACGTTGGACCAGACGGAGCGCAGCATTTACTACTTCCCGACGACTCGTCCGATCCAAACCGCGCAAGGCAAGCCGCACACCCTTTGATCATATTGATCCTATCATGCCATGCTATAGTAGTAATTATTTTATATCGCATTATTTTATCAGATTTGAATTAATGAAATCCAAGATTTTAGAATAACATGATAAATAGGTAATACCGAATTGCTCATGAAACCTCCTTGAAATATTTGAACCTCGTTAATCCTTTGGAACCCTAGTTAATTGCTTATTGCCATGAATAGGTTAGATAATACCGCTAGGTTAGTTCAAAACCTGGATTTAAAGAAAATGTCACGAATCTCCGATTCGGATTTTTATAAAAGTGTCGCGATGGGGACAGATGTCGGATTAATCCCGAGTGGATGAGATTCCGATCCCCGACCGTGATTAATGCCTTGGTTAGTGGTGGTGATCGCGAAATACCTGAATGGGTTTGTGGATGAAGGCTTGGTCTTTGGCAAAAGTGTAAGGTTAATAATCCCTCGAGCAAAGTAAATAACTTAGTTTCCGCCAACCACAGTCGGATCGGTCAAGGACCGTGATCCGACACGGCTCATTAAGTTAATCATTCCTGAGATAATAATTGACCGTCTTGGTGGCTACCATTCTCTGGAGAGAATGGGGACCGGCTTTCCTAAGCAGTGAAATGGACCTGAGGGGTGGAACGAATGGTCCAGAGTGACATTCTTGGTTCTCACAACCAGACACTAATGGGGACCCCGAGTCCAAGGTAGCGGTACTATCGGTAAACAACTAAAGGACAGGAATGATTAAACGAAATGTCTTGTGATAATCTAAATCGGGCCACATGCATTTAAGTTGCATGAAACTCGCGATTGGCATAAAGGTTATAGATATCTTGTGGGTAAAGTTGAGCCGCTCACAGAGTTAATCTTAATTGTAATCGACACGCTGCACTTTCCTAAATGAAGTTAAGTTGGAATCTGGTTGATACCCGTGAACTCAAGCTCAAGTTCTTGTTTGGAATTTGGATAATTGTGGTTAAGTGTTGTTGAACTTATAAATTCAAACTACTTATTTATTAGTTTGTGCTTCAAATGTAAAATGAATTGTGAAATAAAATCGCATCCAGATACTAAACCCTATTGCCATCCCTTGATTACCCCTACATTTAGTATTCAAGTGGTTCCAGATTTAACTTGTTGAGTACTCCTGCACTCACCCTTGCAAAACCCCGCCCCTTCAGAGTTCAAGATGTTGGCGCCTTCCAGGAGATCGTAGATGGCGATTTAGTCTGGTTCTAGGTCTTTGTCTTCGCTCAGGCCTTGCCTGTGGTTTCTCTCTTTTGTTAGTGTAAGTTTAGAAGCTTGGATGCTTCTCTTGTAAAACTGGTCGTTAGACCAACTATATTGAATAAAAAGTGTTGAAAGTTGCTTTTGTCAGGCAATTGTACTCTTGTCTTCCAACAGTTAGTCTTCCTGGGTAATCATGTGAGTTTCAGATCGCTCTAAAAAGGCGGTCCGTCACAAGTGGTATCAGAGCCTAGGCTTGACCGTAGACTGAGACCTAAGTTGGCTTAAGGAGTCTTTTTCGAAAGATTATTTCAAACTACAAAATGAGTTTCGAAAACTGTAAGTACTATCCTTATAATCCTGTTTCTCTCCTCTCTCTGTTTCCCACCCTTTCCTTAAAATTCTTTTCTCTCCTTTAAAACTCACTTAAAACCTTTCCGCTCATCTGACTTAAAAAGATTCTCGTTTTGGCAGATGGTGCACCACGTCTACCCACTTCCCGAGGTTCCCGAAGGATGGGCCGGATCAGTGGAGAATGCTACGATGTTGGAGCCGATCAGATTGAGATCCCCGTTTTCACACGGAGGAGCTTTTCCAGGGTGTCGTCGCGCTGAGTGGAGAGCCTGGTTCAATCTGATCCCCGCCAAATAATCCAGATATTCCGTCACTTCCAAGGGCACCGCGCCCACGAGTCGACGCTATTCAGACTCGCCCGTCGGGCGTTGAAGCACCTGCGCTGCCTCTTCGCTACCGAGTTCGACCCGCGATCGATTTCGGCTGATCCCCATGAAGGGGATGCCTCAAGACAGTTGATCGCCTCTGCTCCAGAGGACGAGGCGCATCCGCGTGTCGAGGAAGCCGCGAGCTCCTTGTCAACAAGGATTTCTGTACACTACCCTTCTCCTCGAGCGGGATGATCTTCAATGGCGCTGAGCAATGCCTGGATGGAGATCGACGAGCTTCGTGAGGAGATAGACCACCGCATTTCAAGACGGAGCCCGAGAAGAGATGTCCGTGGATGGTCCGTCATACCGTGGATCGACTTGGCCCATGGCGTAAGATGTGGAGGAAGATCCAGAGGAGCGCATCATCTACATCTCCGATTTACGATTGAAGATTCCAGTTAGAATAGGGCGTTAGTCCTAGAAGTTGGCTTTACCCCTTTTGGAGTAGTCTTTTGTAATGTAAAATAGGTTGTTTCTTACCTTAGTATGACGGTATTGTAAACAATCTATGTATCAAGAAATTAAGTTTCCTATCTCTCAGATGTTGTTTGCTCTATTATCCTTATATCTTCGGCCTAATTCCACTAATTCTTTCCCATTTCATCTCGCCTCTCACCTATTCTATCTCTCTCTGCCCCGTGTCTAAATCTTACTTATCTTCTGCTTTGCCCAAAACCCTGCAGCAAGACCTAAAAGATAGTCAAGATGGATCAAGGTGAAGGATCCCAACACCAAGGTTACGGAATGAGGCAGCACTCCAAATTTTAAATCCAGTCAACATAGCTCAAGTACTGGCAGATATAGAAAGGAACAGATACCAGTCAGAACAGAGGCAGAATCAGATGATTGAGATGATGATGGCACAGTTTGCCGCAAGACCCCGCATGAATCCCCAAGGAAGCAACTTTGGACATGATGGATTATTAGGTGGGTCACACTGTCTGACTTCCAAAAGACCCGGCCCCTATTTTCTCCACGCCAATCGAGCCAAGTTATCGCTAGATGATTGGCTCACGGTTATCCAAATGAAGCTGGATACCGTGCAAAGGTAATCGAGAAGGAGAAAGTGTTTACGCTCTCACCACCGCAAGGACAAGCAAGAAGATGGTGGGTCAACTTTCGACTCAAGACAGGACAAGAGATTTCGTGGCGGATGTTCAAGAAGCTTTCCTAAGACTCACATTCCAAAGAGGCTTGATGGCCTCCAAGCGGAGGGAATTTTTGTCTCTCCATCAAGGAGGAAGGATCGTGATGGAATACCTCGCACCACTTCAACAACCTTTCTCGCTATGCACCCAGAGAAGTAGACACAGAGGAAAAGAAGATAGAAAGATTCTATGAAGGACTGCAGAAGAACCTTAAGTTCCATATCTCATCAGTGGAGTTCAAGGATTTCTCAGCCATGGTAGATAGGCTGATTGTGTCAGAAGAAACAAGGAAATGACCTGGAGGATACTAGAAAGAGAAAGGCACAGCAACAGAGAATGTCAGCAGCAAGTCAGTTCAAGGGAAGGACCTATACCTTCAACCCCAATGTTCCAAACAAGAGACAAGCAAAGGAGGATCCCGACTGCTCCGCCCAATGCTCACCCGAATGTTCGATGCTTTACCCGCAACGGAACCATTACTCTAATGTGTGTCCCAAGAAAGGTTCAGCTTGCTTCCATTGCGACAATGACACTTCAGCAAAGAAGCGTTCGAAGAAGGACTTGCCGAGTGATGTGGCAAAAGCTCAAGCGCCGCCTTCCGCCAACAGATACCTAACGCCCGTCGGCCTCGGCCGCCCCATCAAGGTTATTTGAGGGCACCACCAAGACCGAGGGATATTCCAACAACCGCGGAACCAACCCGCCCAGAACCCTCAAGGCAGATCAACCATGTGTCACAGCAGTATACCAAGCAACGGATGTTATCGTTGGTAAGTTTCCGTCCAAACCAAGTTGGCCTTAACCCTTTTGATCCAAAGCGACCCATTCGCTCATTTCCTTGGCTTTTGCTTGCAAAAGTGGGTTGCCCTATTCTCCCTTGCCCTCTCCATGTGTTTTCCACACCCTCGAAGTCGGTTGATGGCAAGATTCGGCAAAGAACCTAAGGATAGAAATCCAAGGGATTGAGTTCAGAGCCAACCTGTTGTTATTAGAGATGGATGGTCTAGATGTCATATTGGGAATGAACTGGTTATCTAGACACCATGCTCAGTTGGATTGTTCTCAGAAAACAGTGACACTCAGGAATGGATTTGGTCGTAAAGTGATATTCAAAATGATCCAAGGCTGATCAAGAGGAATCAGAACGTCATCAATGCAGTTGCCCGTGGAGTAGACAGCATACCCGTAATTCGGGAGTACCCCGAGGTATTTCCAGAAGAGTTACCAGGAAAACCTCCGAACAGAGGCATAGAACTGGCAATAGAGTCAGTTCTCGAACAGCTCCTATCCATAAGCGATCCCGCCCAATGTCGCCTTTGGAGTTAAAGGAATCAAGAAGCAATTGGATGAATTTGCTGGACAAAGGATTTGTACGGCCAAGTATATCACCTTGGTCCGCGCAGTTGTATTTGCCGTAAAGAAAGATGGAAGTAAGAGACTCAGATAGACTACAGAGCCCTGAATGATGCAACCATCAAAAACAAGTACCGTTACTCCCTGATAGATGACCTGTTCGACCAGTTGAAAGGAGCCAAGATCTTTTCGAAGATAGACCTGAGGACAGGATATCATCAGTTGAAGGTCAGAGAACAAGACAGAGAGAAGACAGTATTTGCTACTCGGTACGGATTATATGAGTTCACCGTGGTGCCATTTGGACTCACAAATGCCCCGGCTTACTTTATGAACCTGATGAACCAAGTATGCATGGAGTTCTTGGACAAGTTCATCGTGGTATTCATAGATGATATACTCATTTACTCCCAGACAGAAGAAGATCACAAGGAGCATCTACACTTAATTCTGGGAAGGCTTAGAGAACATCAGCTATATGCAAAATTCTCTAAGTGTGATTTCTGGTTGGATGAAATCGCTTTCCTAGGACACATCATCACCAAGGATGGCGTGAAGATGGATCCCGAGAAGATCAGATGTTGTTAGAATGGAAACGGCTCGTGTCGGTGCCAGTCGAAGTTTTCTTCGGTTTGGCAGATACTACGTAAGATTTATAGAAGGATTCTCCAAGATAGCCAAACCAATGACTCAACTTCTCAAAAGGACAAATTTCACGTTTGGACCGAGAAGTGTGAGAAAAGTTTCCAAGAGTTGAAGACCAAGTTAACCTCGCACTCAGCTTCACTCTCCTGATCCGGATAAAGATTTCCGTGATCTACTGTGATGCTTCGAAGAGAGGATTGGGATGTGTGTTAATGCAAGAAGGAAAAGTGGTTGCGTATGCATCGCGACAACTCAGACCGCATGAAGAGAATTACCCAACCCATGACCTGGAGCTAGCCTCAGTAGTGCATGCATTGAAGATTTGGAGACATTACCTGCTGGGGAACCATGAAGTGTTTTCACCACAAGAGCCTGGCACGTGTTCACTCAGCCCAATTTGAACATGAGACAGAGAAGATGGTTGGAGTTGATTAAGGATTATGACTTAGAGATCCTTTATCATCCAGGAAAAGCTAATGTGGTAGCAGATGCTTTGAGCAGAAAAGCCTGCCATCATTTAGCTCAAGTTGAGACTATCTCTCCCCAGCTGAAGTCAGAAGTACAGGAGTTGAACCTGCAGATAGTGTCAGAAGGATCAATATGTTTCCTAGAGATACAGTCAGAACTTCTGAAGCAGATCAAAGCAGCTCAGCAGACAGATGAGGAGATACTGGAATACAGGAAGTTGATGAAGGAGGTTAGTCCCTCAGAGTTCTCGGAAGACAAGCAAGGCATACTACGATTCCGCGATCGTATATGCATCCCGAAGGACAAGGATATAAGAGGATTGATTTTGACAGAGGCTCACTCGTCACAATTCTCAATACATCCCGGCAAGACGTAAGATGTACCAAGACTTGAAGAAGGAGTACTTGGTGGAATGGAATGAAGAAAGAAGTAGCCGAACACGTGGTGTGTTGTGACGTATGTCGGAAAATCAAGATAGACCACCAAAAGACGGCAGATTGCTGCAACCCTTCCAAAGGCCGTAATGGAAGTGGGAAGAGATTGGAATGGACTTTATCACTGGTTTTCCCAAGACTCAAGAAGGATATGATGCTATCTGGGTAATCATTGATAGATCGACCAAAGTAGCCCATTTCATCCCTATAAAGCATCATTGGAAGAGACAAGTTGGCAGAGTTGTACCGACCCGCATCGCCGATTACATGGAATCCCTAAGAAGATCGTGGTCGATCGTGGAGCCCAGCTTTACTTCAAAGTTCGAAAAGTCTGCATGAAGCGATGGGTACAGACTTAAATTTCAAGATACCCTATCACCCTCGCACCGATGGTCGGCGAAAGAGTCAACCGTATACTAGAGGATATGTTGAGAGCCTGCGCTCTAGCATATGGAGCCTCATGGGCCAAGTGTTTGCCATTTGCGGAGTTCTCGTGACAATAACAGCTACTGTGCCACCTGGGTATGTCACCGCTTGAAGCCTTGTATGGAAGGAAGTGCAGAACCCCGTTAAATTGGACCGAGACCGGAAAGAAACAGCTTTTTGGGCCTCAGTTGGTACATGATGCCGAAGCTCATGTGAGGATCATAAGGAAGAATCTGAGAACAGCTCAAGTCCGACAGAAGAGTTATGCGGATACAAGGAGAAAAGACATAAGTTATCAGATTGGAGACTTCGTTTATCTGAAAGTGACACCCTTTAAGCCCGTTCGCCGTTTTCAGATAAAAGGGAAGTTAGCTCCGAGGTATGTTGGACCATACCCCGTGACTGACAGAATTGGAGAAGTAGCCTACAAGTTACAGCTAAGTCCAGAGCTGTCAAGGGTACACAATGTCTTTCATGTGTCCCAGTTGAGGAAATGCCTCCACACCGTCGAGCAAGTGCGCTTGAAAGGGATAGACTTGAAAGAAGATTTGACATATCATGAGGAACCAAACAGATTGTGGAGACTATGGAAAGGGAACTCAAGTTCAAGAATGTCAGATCTGAAAAGTGCTATGGAAGAATCATACACTCGAGGAAACTACTTGGGAGAAGGAATCGGAATTGCAGCAGTAATTTTCCCAACCTATTTTCCCGAGTAAATGAATCTCGGGACGAGATTCCATTTTAAGTGGGGTAGGTTGAAACAACCCTCAAAAAATTCAAAATGAATTTATTCGGTTTGTTTGAATTCGCGTTTGATTTGAGTGTTGGAAGTTGGAATTTGAGTTTGGAATTCAAACCTTGTTGGGCCGGATTCTCTCCTTCGTGGGCCTTCCGGCCGCTTCCTCGCTGCCTCGCCTCACCGGCCTCCTCGGCCCACTGCCTGCCGTCGCCCGCCGCTGGCCGACCGCCTCCAGCGCTTCGCCGCGCCTACATCAGGTTGCGCCGGGCCTCGCCAGAAGCCGCTGGCGTCGCCGCTCGCCTCCTCCGCTCGCGTGGTCTCCCGACTGCCGCCGCCGCCGCTTGCCCGTCCTCTCGCTTCGACCGCCGCCTCCTCCTGGCCATTGCCATGAGCGCCAAGGCTGGCTCGCCGCCATCGCTTTGCCTGGCCCGGCTTATAAAAGCCTCCTCCTCGCTCGCCCGCTCGCCTCGCTCGTGGTGAGCCCCTCCTCTCCTTGCTCCTCGCCTCGCCGGCTGGCCGCTGGCCGCTGGCCGCCATGCCTGCCCCTCTGTCGCCTCGTTCCTCGTGCCTAGCTCCTCCCTGTGCCGTGCCGTGGATCGACGAAAGGGCCTCGCTGCCGCCCCGCCTCCTTCGCTGGCTCTCTCTCTCCTCTCGCCAAGACTTGCTGGGCCGGGCCGCCCGGCTACAAGCTCAAGGCCAGCTGGTCATGGCCCATTTCCCACCGAAAGCCACCAATAAAAAACAAGAAACGGATTTTTTCGGATTTTAATTAATTAATTAATTCAAAATTCCTTTTAATCCAAAATAGCCGTAAAAGTCCGTAAAAATCCCGGAAAATCCCGAGCTCCACCAAATACATTTCCGAACTGCCTCGACCCAATCGAGTCCGTAAATGCTATCCGTTCCCAGATCCGAACCCCGTAAATTCCCAAATCCCGCCGCCTCCGTTCTCTTCCGACTGATTCCGGTTTCCCATTTCGCTTTCCGTTTTCTTTTTCTGTTGTTGTTTTATCGCTTATTTATGTTGGTTGTCTTTTCGCGCTTAGATTCGACCGCTGAGACGCCTGCGGAGCCGGAGCGAGTCGAGCAGCCTGAGACGTTGGACCAGACGGAGCGCAAGATTTACTACTTCCCGACGACTCGTCCGATCCACCAAGAAGGCAAGCCGTACACCCTTTGATCATATTGATCCTATCATGCCATGCTATAGTAGTAATTATTTTATATCGCATTATTTTATCAGATTTGAATTAATGAAATCCAAAGATTTTAGAATAACATGATAAATAGGTAATACCGAATTGCTCATGAAACCTCCTTGAAATATTTGAACCCTGTTAATCCTTTGGAACCCTAGTTAATTGCTTATTGCCATGAATAGGTTAGATAATACTGCTAGGTTAGTTCAAAACCTGGATTTAAAGAAAATGCTGCCGAATCTCCGATTCGGATTGTTATAAAAGTCTTTGCAATCGTGGGGACAGTATCGGATTAATCCCGGAGTGGATGAGATTCCGATCCCCGACTGGTGATTAATGCCTTGGTTAGTCTGGTGGCCGGTACTGCGAGTACCGGAATGGGTTTGTGGATGAAGGCTTGGTCTTTGGCAAAAGTGTAAGGTTAATAATCCCCTTGAGCAAAGTAAATAACTTAGTTTCCGCTCAACCACAGGTCGGATCGGGTCGCTGACCCGTGATCCGACACGGCTCATTAAGTTAATCATTCCTGAGATAATAATTGGACTGTCTTGGTGGCTACCATTCTCTGGAGAGAATGGGGACCGGGCTTTCCCGGCAGGGAAATGGACCGGAGGGGTGGAACGGGAATGGTCCAGAGTGACATTCTTGGTTCTCACAACGGTAGACACTAATGGGGACCCTGAGTCCAAGGTAGCGGTACTATCGGTAAACAACTAAAGGACAGAATGATTAAACGAAATCTTTGTGATAATCTAAATCGGGCCACATGCATTTAAGTTGCATGAAACTCGCGATTGGCATAAAGGTTATAGATATCTTGTGGGTAAAGTTGAGCCGCTCTGCAGAGTTAATCTTAATTGTAATCGATTACGCCGTACTTCCGGTAAATGAAGTTAAGTTGGAATCGGGGTTGATACCCGTAACTAAGCTCAAGTTACTGTTTGGAATTTGGATAATTGTGGTTAAGTGTTGTTGAACTTGCGAAATTCAAACTACTTATTTATTAGTTTGTGCTTCAAATGTAAAATGAATTGTGAAATAAAACTGCATCCAGATACTAAACCCTATTGCCATCCCTTGATTACCCCTACATTTAGTATTCAGTGGTTCCAGATTTACTTGTTGAGTACTCCGTACTCACCCTTGCAAAACCCCGCCTTTCGTAGTTCGAAGATGTTGGCGCCTTCCAGAGATCGTAGATGGCGATTTAGTCTGGTTCTAGGTCTTTGTCTTCGCCAGGCCTTGCCTGTGGTTTCTCTCTTTTGTTAGTGTAAGTTTAGAAGCTTGGATGCTTCTCTTGTAAAAGCTGGTCGTTAGACCAACTATATTGAATAAAAAGTGTTGAAAGTTGCTTTTGTCGTGCAATTGTACTCTTGTCTTCCAACAGCTTAGTCTTCCTGGTAATCATGTGAGTTTCAGATCGCCCTAAAAAGGCGGTCCGTCACAAGTGGTATCGAGCCTAGGCTTGACCGTAGGATCGAGACCTAAGTTGGCTTAAGGAGTCTTTTTTCAAAGATTATTTCAAACTACAAAATGAGTTTCAAAACCGTAAGTACTATCCTTATAATCCTGTTTCTCTCCTCTCTCTGTTTCCCACCCTTTCCTTAAAATTCTTTTCTCTCCTTTAAAACTCACTTAAAACCTTTCCGCTCATCTGACTTAAAAAGATTCTCGTTTTGGCAGATGGTGCACCACGTCTACCCACTTCCCGAGGTTCCCAAGGATGGGCCGGATCACAGGAGAATGCTACAAAGATGTTGGAGCCGATCGATTGAGATCCCCGTTTTTCACACGGAGGAGCTTTTCCAGGGTGTCGTCCGCGTTGAGTGGAGAGCCTGGTTCAATCTGGATCCCCTGCCAAATAATCCAGATATTCCGCGTCACTTCCAAGGGCACCGCGTCCACGAGTCAGACGCTATTCAGACTCGCCCGTCGGCGTTGAAGCACCTGCGTCGTCTCTTCGCCGGCCGAGTTCGACCACGATCGATTTCGCTGATCCCCATGAAGGGGATGCCCTCAAGACAGTTGATCGCCTCTGCCTGCAGGACGAGGCAGATCCGCGTGTCGAGGAAGCTGCGGAGCTCCTTGTCAACAAGGATTTCCTGTACACTACCCTTCTCCTCGAGCGGGATGATCTTCAGCGACAGTTGAGCAATGCCTGGATGGAGATCGACGAGCTTCGTGAGGAGATAGACCACCGGCATTTCAAGACGAGCCCTGAGAAGAGATGTCCGTGGATGGTCCGGTCGTGGATCGACCTGGCCCATGGCGTAAGATGTGGAGGAAGATCCAGAGGAGCGCATCATCTACATCTCCGACGACGATTGAAGATTCCAGTCTTAGAATAGGGCGTTAGTCCTAGAAGTTGGCTTTACCCCTTTTGGAGTAGTCTTTTGTAATGTAAAATAGGTTGTTTCTTACCTTAGTATGACGGTATTGTAAACAATCTATGTATCAGTAAAATTAAGTTTCCTATCTCTGTATGTTGTTTGCTCTATTATCCTTATATCTTCGGCCTAATTCCACTAATTCTTTCCCATTTCATCTCGCCTCTCACCTATTCTATCTCTCTCTGCCCCGTGTCTAAATCTTACTTATCTTCTGCTTTGCCCAAAACCCCGCAAAGAAGACCTAAAAGATAGTCAAGATGGATCAAGGTGAAGGATCCCAACACCAAGGTTACGGGAATGAGGCAGACCCAGCCAGAAATCCAGTAAACATAGCTCAAGTACTGGCAGATATAGAAAGGAACAGATACCAATGTAATGCAGGCGTAATCAGATGATTGAGATGATGATGGCACAGTTTGCCGCAAGACCCCAGATGAATCCCCAAGGAAGCAACTTTGGACATGATGGATTATTAGGTGGGTCACACTGGTCTGACTTCCAAAAGACCCGGCCCCCTATTTTCTCCACGTCAACTGAGCCGTTATCAGCAGATGATTGGCTCACGGTTATCCAAATGAAGCTGGATACCGTGCAGTGCACTGAGAAGGAGAAAGTGCTCTCGCCTCACCACCGCAAGGACAAGCAAAGAAGATGGTGGGTCAACTTTCGTGACTCGAAGACAGGACAAGAGATTTCGTGGCGGATGTTCAAGAAGCTTTCCTAAGACTCACATTCCAAAGAAGCTTAATGGCCTCCAAGCGGAGGGAATTTTTGTCTCTCCATCAAGGAGGAAGGACTGTGATGGAATACCTGCACCACTTCAACAACCTTTCTCGCTATGCACCCAGAGAAGTAGACACAGAGGAAAAGAAGATAGAAAGATTCTATGAAGGACTGCAGAAGAACCTTAAGTTCCATATCTCATCAGTGGAGTTCAAGGATTTCTCAGCCATGGTAGATAGGCTGATTGTGTCAGAAGAAACAAGGAATGACCTGGAGGATACTAGAAAGAGAAAGGCACAGCAACAGAGAATGTCAGCAGCAAGTCAGTTCAAGGGAAGGACCTATACCTTCAACCCCAATGTTCCAAACAAGAGACAAGCAGTGGGAGGATCCCGACTGCTCCGCCCAATGCTCACCGAATGTTCGATGCTTTACCCGCAACGGAACCATTACTCTAATGTGTGTCCCAAGAAAGGTTCAGCTTGCTTCCATTAAGTGGACAGCCCGGACACTTCAGCAAAGAAGGTTCAAGAAGGACTTGCCGAGTGATGTGGCAAAAGCTCAAGCGTCGGCCTTCCGCCAACAGACATTAACGCCCGTCACTCACCGCCCCATCAAGGTTATTTGAGGGCACCACCAAGACCGAGGATATTCCAACAACCGCGAACCAACCCGCCAGAACCCTCAAGGCGAGAATCAACTATGTGTCGCCAGCAGGCACCAAGCAACGGATGTTATCGTTGGTAAGTTTCCGTCCAAACCAAGTTGGCCTTAACCCTTTTGATCCAAAGTGCGACCCATTCGTTCATTTCCTTGGCTTTTGCTTGCAAAAGTGGGTTGCCCTATTCTCCCTTGCCCTCTCCATGTGTTTTCCACACCCCTGGAAGTCGGTTGATGGCAAGATTCAGTTGCAGTAACCTAAGGATAGAAATCCAAGGGATTGAGTTCAGAGCCAACCTGTTGTTATTAGAGATGGATGGTCTAGATGTCATATTGGGAATGAACCAAGTTATCTAGACACCATGCTCGCTGGATTGTTCTCGTAAAACAGTGACACTCGTGAATGGATTTGGTCAGAAAGTGACAGTTCAAAATGATCCAAGGCTGATCAAGAGGAATCAGAACGTCATCAATGCAGTTGCCCGTGGATTAGACAGCATACCCGTAATTCGGGAGTACCCCGAGGTATTTCCAGAAGAGTTACCAGGAAAACCTCCGAATGCAGGCATAGAACTGCAATAGAGTTAGTTCTCGAATGCCTCCTATCCATAAGCGATCCGCCCAATGTCGCCTTTGGAGTTAAAGGAATCAAGAAGCAATTGGATGAATTGTTGGACAAAGGATTTGTACGGCCAAGTATATCACCTTGGTCCGCTGCAGGTTGTATTTGCCGTAAAGAAAGATGGAAGTAAGAGACTCTGCATAGACTACGAGCCTCAATGATGCAACCATCAAAAACAAGTACCGTTACTCCGGATAGATGACCTGCTCGATCAATTGAAAGGAGCCAAAATCTTTTCAAGATAGATCTCGAGGACAGATACCATCGCTTGAAGGTCGAGAACAAGACAGAGAAAAGACAGATTTGCTACTCGTGCACGGATTATATGAGTTCACCGTGGTGCCATTTGGACTCACAAATGCCCCTACTTACTTTATGAACCTCGATGAACCAAGTATGCATGGAGTTCTTGGACAAGTTCATCGTGGTATTCATAGATGATATACTCATTTACTCCCGCATGTAAGAAGATCACAAGGAGCATCTACACTTAATTCTGGGAAGGCTTAGAGAACATCAGCTATACGCAAAATTCTCTAAGTGTGATTTCTGGTTGGATGAAATCGCTTTCCTAGGACACATCATCACCAAGGATGGCGTGAAGATGGATCCCGAGAAGATCAGATGTTGTTAGAATGGAAACGGCCTCGTGTCGCGCCGAAGTCGAAGTTTTCTCGGTTTGGCGGGGATACTACGAGAAGATTTATAGAAGGATTCTCCAAGATAGCCAAACCAATGACTCAACTTCTCAAAAAGGACAAATTTCTACGCTTGGACTGAGAAGTGTGAGAAAAGTTTCCAAGAGTTGAAGACCAAGTTAACCTCAGACCCAGTTCTCAATCTCCCCGATCCTGATAAATATTTCCATATCTACTGTGATGCTTCGAAGAGAGGATTGGGATGTGTGTTAATGCAAGAAGGAAAAGTGGTTGCGTATGCATCGCGACAACTCGCACCGCATGAAGAGAATTACCCAACCCATGACCTCGAGCTAGCCTCAGTAGTGCATGCATTGAAGATTTGGAGACATTACCTGCTGGGGAACATTGTGAAGTGTTTTCGCACCACAAGAGCCTGGCACGTGTTCACTCAAATTTCAATTTGAACATGAGACAGAGAAGATGGTTGGAGTTGATTAAGGATTATGACTTAGAGATCCTTTATCATCCAGAAAAGCTAATGTGGTAGCAGATGCTTTGAGCGTAAAAGCCTCGCCATCATTTAGCTCAAGTTGAGACTATCTCTCCCGGTGAAGTCGGCACAGAGTTGAACTGCAGATAGTGTCGAAGGATCAATATGTTTCCTAGAGATACAATGATAACTTCAAGCGGATCAAGCGGCTCACAGATGATGAGGAGATACTGAATACAGAAGTTGATGAAGGAGGTTAGTCCTCGAGTTCTCGGAAGACAAGCAAGGCATACTACGATTCCGCGATCGTATATGCATCCCGAAGGACAAGGATATAAGAGGATTGATTTTGACAGAGGCTCACTCGTCACAATTCTCAATACATCCCGGCAAGACGTAAGATGTACCAAGACTTGAAGAAGGAGTACTGGTGGAATGGAATGAAGAAAGAAGTAGCCGAACACGTGGTGTGTTGTGACGTATGTCGGAAAATCAAGATAGACCACCAAAAGACTGGCAGATTGCTGCAACCCCTTCCAAAGGCCGAATGGAAGTGGGAAGAGATTGGAATGGACTTTATCACCGGTTTTCCCAAGACTCGGCAAGGATATGATGCTATCTGTAATCATTGATAGATCGACCAAAGTAGCCCATTTCATCCCTATAAAGCGGTATTGGAAGAGACAAGTTGGCGTAGTTGTACCTGACCCGCATCGTCGATTACATGGAATCCCTAAGAAGATCGTGGTCGATCGTGGAGCCCGGTTACTTCAAAGTTCTCGGAAAAGTCTGCATGAAGCGATGGGTACAGACTTAAATTTCAAGACAAATTATCACCCTCGTGACCGATGGTCGACGTAAAGAGTCAACCAGATACTAGAGGATATGTTGAGAGCCTCGCGCTCTAGCATATGGAGCCTCATGGGCCAAGTGTTTGCCATTTGCGGAGTTCTCGTACAATACTTGATTACCAGGCCAGTCTGGGTATGTCACCGTTTGAAGCCTTATATGGAAGGAAGTGCAGAACCCCGTTAAATTGGACCGAGACCGGAAAGAAACAGCTTTTTGGGCCTCAGTTGGTACATGATGCCGAAGCTCATGTGAGGATCATAAGGAAGAATCTGAGAACAGCTCAAGTCCGACAGAAGAGTTATGCGGATACAAGGAGAAAAGACATAAGTATCAGATTGGAGACTTCGTTTATCCAAAGTGACACCCTTTAAGCCCGTTCGCTTTTGATAAAAGGGAAGTTAGCTCCGAGGTATGTTGGACCATACACCGTGACTGACAGAATTGGAGAAGTAGCCTACAAGTTACAGCTAAGTCCAGAGCTGACAAGGGTACACAATGTCTTTCAAGTGTCCTGGCTTGAGGAAATGCCTCCGTCACCGCCGAGCAAGTGCGCTTGAAAGGGATAGACTTGAAAGAAGATTTGACATATCATGAGGAACCAGTCAGGATTGTGGAGACTATGGAAAGGGAACTCAAGTTCAAGAATGTCAGGATCTGCCGAGTGCTATGGAAGAATCATACACTCGAGGAAACTACTTGGGAGAAGGAATCGGAATTGCAGCAGAATTTTCCCAACCTATTTTCCCAGTAAATGAATCTCGGGACGAGATTCCATTTTAAGTGGGGTAGGTTGAAACAACCCTCAAAAATTCAAAATGAATTTATTCGGTTTGTTTGAATTCGCTTGATTTGAGTGTTGAAGTTGGAATTTGAGTTTGGAATTCAAACCTTGTTGGGCCGGATTCCTCTCCTTCGTGGGCCTTCCGCTCAGCTTTGCCCATGGCCTCGCCTCCTCCTCGGCCCACTGCCTCGTCGCTCGGCCCAGCGCCGACCGCCTCCGCCGCCTCCGCTTTTCGCTGGCCCGATTGCAGTGCTGCCGGCTCCCGCCCGCCAAGCCGCTGGCGTCGCCGCCTCTCGCTTCCTCGTGGTCTCGGACCGTGCGCCGCCTCGCCGCCTTGCCCGTCCTCGCCCGACCGCGCCTCTCCTCCGCCTCGCCATGAAGCGCCATGGCCTCGTCACGCCGCCTCGCCATCGCTTGCCTCCTCGGCTCGGCTATAAAAGCCCTCCTCCTCGCTCCTCGCCCGCCTCGCTCGTGGTGAGCTCCTCCTCTCCCTTGCCTCGCCTCGCCGCTCGGCCTCGCCTTGCCGCCACGCCGCCGCCGCCCTCGCCTCCCTCCCCTGCCTAGCTCCTAGCCTCCGTGCAGTGCCCGATCGACGAGCGGGCCCGCCGTCAGCCCCGCCTCCCCGCTGGCCCTCTCTCTCTCTCGCCGCCGTCTTTGGTCGGGCCACGCCACTGGCTCGCCAGCCCGCCACTTGATGGCCGCTGCCCATTTCTACCAAAGCCAGCCTGCCCAAAAGCGATAAACGGATTTTTCGGATTTTAATTAATTAATTAATTCCAAAATTCCTTTAATCCAAAAATAGCCGTAAAAGTCCGTAAAAATCCCTAAAATCCCGAGCTCCACCAAATACATTTCCCGAACTGCCTCGACCCATCGAGTCCGTAAATGCTATCCGTTCCCAGATCCAACCCCGTAAATTCCCCAAATCCCGATTTAGCCCTCCGTTCTCTTAGGCTGATTCCGGTTTCCCATTTCAGTTTCCGTTTTCTTTTTCGGTTGTTGTTTTATCGTTTATTTATGTTGGTTGTCTTTTCGCGCTAGATTCGACCGTTGAGACGCCCGTGGAGCCGGAGCAGTTCCCGGAGCAGACGTTGGACCAGACGGGAGCGCAGTACGACTACTTCCCCGACGACTCGTCCGATCCAGCTGCCGCGCAAGGCAAGCCGTACACCCTTTGATCATATTGATCCTATCATGCCATGCTATAGTAGTAATTATTTTATATCGCATTATTTTACTGTATTTGAATTAATGAAATCCAGTATTTTAGAATAACATGATAAATAGGTAATACCGAATTGCTCATGAAACCTCCTTGAAATATTTGAACCCTGTTAATCCTTTGGAACCCTAGTTAATTGCTTATTGCCATGAATAGGTTAGATAATACTGCTAGGTTAGTTCAAAACCTGGATTTAAAGAAAATGCTGCCGAATCTCCGATTCGGATTGTTATAAAAGTGCTGCAGTCAGGGGGACAGTATCGGATTAATCCCGGAGTGGATGAGATTCCGATCCCCGACTGGTGATTAATGCCTTGGTTAGTCTGGTGGCGATCATCGCGAGTACCGAATGGGTTTGTGGATGAAGGCTTGGTCTTTGGCAAAAGTGTAAGGTTAATAATCCTTGAGCAAAGTAAATAACTTAGTTTCCGCTCAACCACGTGTCGGATCGTCAGTGACCCGTATCCGACACGGCTCATTAAGTTAATCATTCCTGAGATAATAATTGGACTGTCTTGGTGGCTACCATTCTCTGGAGAGAATGGGGACCGGGCTTTCCCGGCAGGGAAATGGACCGGAGGGGTGGAACGGGAATGGTCCAGAGTGACATTCTTGGTTCTCACAACCAGAGACACTAATGGGGACCCCGAGTCCAAGGTAAGCGGTACTATCGGTAAACAACTAAAGGACAGAATGATTAAACGAAATGTCGTGATAATCTAAATCGGGCCACATGCATTTAAGTTGCATGAAACTCGCGATTGGCATAAAGGTTATAGATATCTTGTGGGTAAAGTTGAGCCGCCTCACAGAGTTAATCTTAATTGTAATCAATTACGCCGTACTTCCGGTAAATGAAGTTAAGTTGGAATCGGGGTTGATACCCGTAACTAAGCTCAAGTTACTGTTTGGAATTTGGATAATTGTGGTTAAGTGTTGTTGAACTTGCGAAATTCAAACTACTTATTTATTAGTTTGTGCTTCAAATGTAAAATGAATTGTGAAATAAAACTGCATCCAGATACTAAACCCTATTGCCATCCCTTGATTACCCCTACATATAGTATTCAGTGGTTCCGTACGACTTGTTGAGTACTCCCGTACTCACCCTTGCAAAACCCCGCCCCTTTCAGAGTTCGAAGATGTTGGCGCCTTCCAGGAGATCGTAGATGGCGATTTAGTCTGGTTCTAGGTCTTTGTCTTCGCTCAGGCCTTGCCTGTGGTTTCTCTCTTTTGTTAGTGTAAGTTTAGAAGCTTGGATGCTTCTCTTGTAAAACCGGTCGTTAGACCAACTATATTGAATAAAAAGTGTTGAAAGTTGCTTTTGTCAGGCAATTGTACTCTTGTCTTCCAACAGTTAGTCTTCCTGGTAATCAAGTAGAGTTTCAGATCGCCCCTAAAAAGGCGGTCCGTCACACCTTCCTTACTCTATAAAGAAGCTATCCCAACAAAAATATAGCCATAACTATTGGGAAAATTTTGTCCGTACCAATATAGGCAGTGTGAATGCTATTTTAGAGGATTTGGGTATGTTTTTTTCTTGTGTGAAACGGTGCTCAGGGTGAAAGTATGATTTTTTTTCACCGTGACTCACCTATATATACTGCAGGCAAGCCATTCCATTTTTCACCTCTGTAGCTCGCCGTCCACAAGATGTCAGACCAGCTGAGTGATCCTTTCTCTACTGATCAAGACGTTCCAGTAAGCCACACCTTTGATATTTTAGTGGATTTCCTTGCTGAGGATGATATTTTAGATGATTTAGTCGATGAGACCGTGGTCATTGTGAAGTCTACCATTGAAGCTCTGCAAGAAGTGGCGTATGATCCTCGAAGTGGTCCAAGGGAGTACATCAAGAGGCCAAGGGAGTAGTTCCATCAGCATCTAGTTGATAACTATTTCTCGGACAATCCACTATATACAGCCAGAATTTTTCGCCGGAGATTTCGTATGTCAAGATCGCTGTTTGACGCATCGTCAATGCGTTAGGCCAGTGGTCCGATTATTTCACTACAAAAGTGGATGTTGTTAATCACCAAGGTCTAACACCATTGCAGAAATGTACAGCGGCTATTCGCCAATTGGCTAATGGTAGTGCCGCAGATCATCTAGACGAATACCTGAAGATTGGTGACAGTACTTCATTGGAGGCTATGAAAATGTTTGCCGAAGGTGTTATAGCAATTTTTGGTGGACGCTACTTGAGGCGGTCGACTTTAGAGGATGCTGAGCGTTTGCTCAAAATTGGTGAGAGTCGAGGTTTTCTTGGCATGTTCGGGAGTATTGATTGCATGCATTGGCAGTGGGAAAGATGTCCTAATGCATGGAAAGGCCAATTCACCCGGGGTGATCAAAAAGTCCAACCATAATTCTTGAGGCCGTCGCTTCTCATGAGCATGCATTCTTTGGAGTTGCTGGTTCCAACAATGATATCAATGTTCTTAACCAATCGACTCTATTTATCCAAGAATTAAAGGGGCAAGCTCCTCGGGTGCAATACATGGTGAACGGGAACCAGTACAACACAGGATACTATCTTGCTGATGGAATATATCCGAACTGGGCTGTATTTGTGAAGTCAATAACCTTGCCTATCACCGACAAGGACAAGTTATTTGCATAGCAACAAGAATCGAAGAGAAAGGATATTGAACGAGCATTTGGTGTCTTGCGACGTCGGTTTTGCATTTTGAAGCGACCAGCTCGTTTATATGATAGAGGACAACTTGAGAAAGTTGTACTAGCTTGCATCATCCTTCATAATATGATAGTTGAAGATGAAAAAGAAGAGGACATTGAAGATAATCTTGATTTAAACGAGGCTCCAAGTACAACGATTGTTCAAGCACAAGAACTCTCCCCTAAAGATCAAGTAACATTTTAAAGAGTGCTAGAGAAGGATGCTGATATTCGAGACAGTTCAGCTCATTTTCAACTTAAGAAAGATTTGATTGAGCATATTTGGCAAAGGTCTAGGCACCGTTGAAAAAAAAATCTCTAGTATCTATGTAATCTATTACATGTGTGATTCATTTGATACCTCATGATTATTCGAGTAAATTAATCAAATTTTCATTGACATGTTTTATTTCCCATCGTGAATTTCAATTTTATTAGATGGGCACAAGTGGTACATTGTTCATCCATCTCATAGTTCTAGTATTCTAGCACTTGATTTATAGAAGCAAATACAAGTGGTCACATAGTCTCATGGAGCACTAAACCACAGTACCATCCAAGTAGTAAATGGTATTGATTGCCTATGAAACTGTACATTGGGAATCCTTGTTTCATTCAGCAGTCCACATCTCTTTAGATGAGGTGGCACCTTGGAAACTACAGAATGAAACCCCCCACTAGGAATAGCCTAACGAAGAAAGTAAGCCGAAGAGACGCGACGAATCTCGTAAACCAAGGCAACTACCCAAAACATTACGATAAAGTTTGTTTTCGAATTTTTTTAATAAAATGAAGCTGGAATAGCCCGGCCAGAAGTCATAAAAAACGTTGCTTCCCCAACATGTGTATTCAGTAGCAATATTTGTTGAAGTATATTTAGTAGCAATAGTAGTAAATGATCCAATTATGTGAATGATATTGATATGCGAATGTTGTTTGTATGTGATTACATGAATACCTATTTTTGCCCTTATATTGATATGCGATAACTTGCAATTATCTTAAATATAGCAAAGGTTATGCTAGAATTTTTCCATATTTACGAAAGATTATGCCGGATTTTTTTTTGTTTTCATTTTTTATATATTTCTAACATGTTTTCTATTTTTTTGGACTTTAATGGTCTTTTAAAAATTTTACAATGTTTTTTTTTTTGCAATTTTTTCTTTTTTTCTTCTCAATTTTTAACCTGTTGGTGATTTTTGAGAATAACAATCATCTTTTTGACAAAAAATTCACTGTTTTTCAAGAGAAATTTGACCTTTTCATTGTCGCCATTTTTTGAGAGAAAAACAATTATATTTTCGAGCGAAATTCTCTGCTTTTCAAAAGAAACTCGATCTTTTTATTTGAATTTGGCGAATATCACCACAGGCACGCGAAAAACATGGTTGAAAGAAATGTTTAACCTGGTGATAAGGATGAGGCAAAGAAGACTAGTTGCTCCCGATTCCCAAGACTCCGCCTGCTGCGACTTTTTAATGAATCGCGCTCGCGCCGCGCAGTCCAGGTCCAGGTTGCTTGTCTCGTCTCCTCTCCTCTCCTCTCCTCTATCCAACAATTAATTAATTGTATCCATCCTCTCCACCACCCACCAATCCTCGTCTCGGCCTGGGGTGGGGAGGCAGTTGAATTGCATCCGATCCATCCATGGCGGAGGAGCAGATGTTGAAGAAGGTCATCATCGACACCGACCCGGGAATCGGTCCGTAATCTTCCTCAATCATCCTTGCCTTGTATCTTCTCGATCCATCCAATTCTACTTCTTGGGGACATCATCACTAATCTTGCATTACAATCAATCAACGAATCATTCGACTTGTTAAATACAGTGCCAATTCCAGTTTTTATATCGATTGCGCGAGATTGCTTGGTCTCGAATGCAATGAATGAACACGCAACGCGTCAATGCAGATGACGCTATGGCCATCTTCGTGGCGCTGAGGTCGCCGGAGCTGGACCTGCTGGGCCTCACCACCATCTTCGGCAATGTCTACACCACCCTCGCCACCCGCAACGCACTACACCTGGTTCGTTCCTTCGTTGCTGCTTCCCCTCTTTCTACCCAGACTAGCTAGTCTTAATTTAGCAATCACTCTTGTCGTGCGTGCCTCATTCTTTCTTTCATTTCAGCTGGAGGCTGTTGGGAGGACCGACATTCCCGTGGCAGAGGGATCCCATGTAACAATCAAGGTACGTAGCATATCTGTATCTATCTCATTTATGCAGTTGCAATGTCATGCAGTTACCATTCTGAAAACTCTCAATATCCTACTAGGCTAGCTAGGCTAGTATTCATCTTAACAAGTTGTTTTTTCCCCTGTGCATGTATTATGTCAAAAAGAAAGCCACCAAACTGCGGATTGCTAGTTTTGTTCATGGTTCAGATGGCCTGGGAGATCAGAATTTTCCTCCACCCACCGGAAAGCCAGTAGATCAATCCGCCGCTGCCTTTCTTGTTGAGCAGGCAAATCTGTACCCTGGACAAGTTACAGTGGTCGCCCTCGGTCCGCTTACCAACCTTGCTTTGGTCTGTTTTGCTTTCTTACTACACTAGATGCATGTAGCATCACTCTGGTGATCTAGCTTGTCCGCCTTCTTTTACAAAGTAAATTAGCAACTCATTTCCCAGGCTGTCGAGCTCGACTCTTCATTCCCCAAGAAGATAGGGCAGATTGTTATTCTTGGTGGTGCATATTCAGTTAATGGAAATGTCAACCCCGCAGCTGAGGCAAATGTGAGGGCCCTCTCTTTCTCTCAAGCATTTCTTTAGTCCTTGGTTACGACGTGATTACATTGTGTGTCACATCTTGATGTGCTTATTCCCTTACCAGAGGGCACTAAACAAGCTATGCTAATACTGTCTGTTTGCCGTATTCGAATATTTTGTACTCTCAAAGTGCCAGGAATTACTGCTACAGGTGGACGCTAGTGCTCGTGCTCGTGGTAGGCGTACATACATGTTGCTGCTTGTTTCACCTCTTGGTTGCATTGCAATTCCACAACTCTGTTTGCTGATTTTACTCTGATCCGGCAAATGGAGTTGGTAACTATTCACTGTGACGCTGTGAGCTAATATGCAGTACTTTGTTAAATGAAGTTGTACTGTAATTGCTTCATGGATGAATTCGGAAAAAAAATAATCTTTGTTGTGATTGGATAACGCACATAGTGTATGAATTGACTAGTTGTTATAGAGCAGCGACTAATTATTCCATGGTGCAATTTCAAGTATTTGTCATCTTGCCTTCACTAATGGGTTATATTTATTAACAGATATTTGGTGATCCTGACGCGGCTGATATAGTTTTCACCTGCGGTGCTGATATTTTGGCTGTGGGAATAAATGTAACGCACCAAGTAGTTCTTTCAGGTAATTCTTGATATGCTTTGTGGTTAACTTCTATTTGAGATGTTTGCTGCATTGAGCTGTTCAGATATGTCTGTATACCTTCTTACTTTATTACTTCTAGTGCCTTGCCATACATCAGAGCTTAAAACAACATGATATCTTTTGTTGTATCGGTACATAGTGGGCTATATTCTTCTTTCCTCGCGATTACATATTTTAACCCTACTTTTCACTGATGTGTTAATTGCATTCGAATAAACAGTGGTTAACAGCAACCATATGAACGCTTGGTTAATTGCGTTCTTGCTGCTTTACCAACTAACAACTTAGAAGATTTCCTTTTTTTTCTGAACGAATAGAAGATTTCCTTTTTCAGGCATACATTTTGACATCGAGTGCTTTCTTAGTTCAACGTAACAGCATCGTAATTGTTGCTCGGTTACATTGATGTTAGCTCAATCAATCATGACTCCAGATGGTTAGGTTTCATGGATGTATTGCATTCATAGTTGTCACGGCGTCGACTAGGCGTCCCTAGCGGCCGGAGGGAGACGCCTGGACCGGCCGCCTCGACTGGAGGGAGTTAGGCGGCCGCCTAGATTTCCACTCGAGGCGGCGAACGGCTGGGCGTCGCAGCAGACGCAGTGAGGCGGGTGCTGAACGGTGATGGCTAATGAGGATAAGATAAGGCTCCGAACCTTGTCGATCTTCTCGAAGGAGTCAGCGCGCCGCGAGGTCCAGCCGTCGATGGCCTCGCCAGTGATGACGGAGAGGCAGGCGGCCAGCTGGCGGTGACCTGCTCCTCGCGAGCCCTGTTGGCGAAGCTGTTGCCGAGTCGGGCATTGGCGGCGGAGCGCAACGAGCGGGAGCACCTCTCGCGCCAAGCCGACTTCTTTGCCGCCACCGCCGGAGCAGGCTCGGCGGCGGTGGCTTCTTGCGGTGACGGGCTGACGGCGGCTCAGGGTGCTGCTGGGGCGGCGGGTGGTCAGGGGTGGGGCGGCGGAGGGGGCGGCCGTGGACGCAACTTATGGGTTCTGGTCACCGGTGGAGGCGCCGCATTGGGCGAGGAGTAAAGTGGAGGGCGCGAGTTGGGGAGGGGAGGGGACCAAGCTGGCTGGATGTGGAGAGAAAGGTTTGGCTCACTCCGATGTTGATGGATGGATGTGTTGGTCTCTCTCTCCCCTCTCTCTTTAGTTCAGTCTCTGTGTTCGTATTATGCGCAAGGTTCAAAATCTCGTCGAAATTCGGCGAAATATCGGATCTCGGAACCCTCCTAGTTTCATAATCCCGGCGAAATTAAGAAAACCCTAAAAAAATTCAAAGCGCTACAGTAACCTATAATCTCGCCGAGACCTCGGTGAATTTGACTGAAATCTCGGCAAATTGGACCGAGATTTGACTAAACTTGACCGGATTGAATTCTTCGCGTGGTTTCCCATGTAGGACAGTCGATAGATCATAATTCCGGCGAAGTTGAAAAAATCCTAAAAAATTCAAAGTGTGACGGTGGGTAAAATCTCGCTGAGATCTCGGTGAATCTCGCCGAAATCTCGGCAAATTTGACCGGATTCAAATTTTGGTTTTTGTATTTCGTTCGGATTTCTTCCGAAATAACGAGAGCTCGGCGAAATTTCAAATTTCGGTAGGTGACGAGATTTAATCCGAAAACGAAATTTGAAACCCTGATTATGCGTGGATGTGGTCATGTGAGGGCAATAAAGAAAGAAAAGGCTTTTAAGACAGAGAAGGGCAGTTTTTACTAAAACATCTAGGCGCTCTTGGATCGCCACGCCTAGCCGGACCGCCGTGACAACTATGATTGTATTTGGTTAAATCTATATGCTAGTTGGCAGTTGCCATGTATAGAGCACAAATGCGCTCTTATTTTGACAACTCGCATCCCTCATTGCAGATGCTGACCGGAAGAAGCTTGAACAGTCCGATAGCAAATATGCTCGCTACCTGTGTAAGATACTGGGGCTTTATTTTGATTATCACAGGGACGCTTACTTCACCAAAGGTTAGCATTAGTATCATGCATGGAAGTCAGATGGGCAGTATGCTTGAAGAGGGGACAGAAGAGAAGCTGAGCAATATTGTACTAGCAGCATAGTGACTGGTTTTGTACATTGAAATGCTTGCAGGAGTGTATCTTCATGACCCAACAGCACTTGTTGCTGCAGTAAATCCATCATTGATGACTTACACAGAAGGCGTCGTGAGAGTGCAGACGGTTGGAATCACAAGGGGTCTTACAGTTTTCGACAATAGCAAGAAAAGGTTAGGTCTCTTTTTCTGCGGTCCAAAGACAAATGCTGCATGGAGAAGGAAGAAATATTGATCGAGTGCACTCGTCACTGCAGGTATGCGGAGATAACAGCATGGAGTGGTAAGCCTACCGTGAAGGTTGCTGTCACCGTTGATGCCCCCGCCATTGTGGAGCTGATTATGCAAAGGCTTACGATGGATGATTAGTAGCAGCAGATAAGCACGCACCACAGGATGATCATCCTGTTTGCAAGGCAATGAATAGTCAATAAAAGTTGATGATGCACTATGCAATCTTTGAAAGAACGCATTTTGTTTGTACGTGCTAGTAGCACTACTTTCATGTGCGTTTTGTTCTACATCTGAAAACACCGTACATGCATTGCATGGTGAAACTGATATATATATATATGTATATATATATATGTAGCTTGACAGATTGCACAATGTGTCTCTTGCAATTGCTGCGCGGTATAGTGCAGTGACTGGCACTGATGCACCCACGGTGTCAGCGATGGTGCACACAATCCAAGTATGCAGGCCTTCCTGCCCAGTGCCTCGCAAAGTGAAGTACAGATTAGAAAGAATCCATTTCAGTTTTCTACCAAGTTCGTCTTATGAGTGCGGCTTCGGCAATTGATTCCTCAAGAGCGAGTTTATAGTCCATTTCATTTCTCAATGCACTACTTGATTCCTCAAGAACGAGATTACAGTCCATTTCATTCCTCAACGCAGTACTGAATCAATCGTATGACATATTACGACGTCATTTTTCAAGAGTTTCGGTGCAAAACAGCTCTTTGAAAATTAACATGACAGAGAGTAGTTCAGGATATCTTTTTTCACGTAGCATTTTCTCGTCACAGCTATTTGACATGCTGCTCAGAAAAGGAACACAGCTTCTTCTCATCTCCTGACCTGCAAGTCCTTGGAGTTGCACCCAATAGACATATTTTTGTTTGAAAGGTGCTTCTATGCTTTTCTTTTTTTTGAAGTTGTACAAATATTAAAAGCATGAATCAAGGGTAGATAGTGATTTAGGGTCCATTTAGAATGTAGGAATTTCACATAAAATAGTTTAATTTCTACAGGAATTGAGAACAGTTCCTGTGTTCCACAAGGCCTTAGCTCTGCAAAGCTCGTCAATGATGTATAAAAAAAAGGCTGGGAAATATCCTCCCACTTAGGGACTCAGAAAATTCAATATATCATGCTAAGTCTTAAAAAAAGAGGTGGGAAATATCTTCCCACTGTAATCGTCAGGGAAAACAAGTACTTAAGATATATCATGCTAAGTCTTAAAAAAAGATAAACAATACTTCGCCTATTCAAGGGACTCAGAAAATTCAAGTCAGAGGTATGTCAAATATCTTGATAACAGCATATTAGGTTACTCCTTGGGTAACAATTATTATTCGGTTTTAAGGTGATACGTATATGAATCATTCACAACAGGTGAATACATAACAAATACATGCTCTCTTTTTCAAAGAAGTTCATATGAGAGCACAAAGAAACAGGAATAATAGAGAAATTACATACAGAAACAAATGCATGATGTTCTCCAGCAAATGTACTTACGATACCAATTTCAAATGGCTGTCTGTATGTTGATTTTAGACAGTGGCATATATATGAAACTCTAGTTTGGAATTTCATACAGTATGGTGGAATAGTTCACCAGATTATATAATAAATTTAGAATAATTACTGATGGTTACATTAATCTTGCAGCTATGACTAACCTCTTGTTGGCCGGCCCTGAGGTGGGGCGAGCGGGGCGGCCGCCCCGGGCCCTCAAATTTCCGGGGCCTCTCCATAACTTTGTCATAGCGTGAAAACTACGCGCCTACATGAGAGCCGAGAGCGATTGTTGTTGGTAATCAGCCCAAAAACTAGATTCCAATGATAAGTTTTATGTTCCTTGTCTGAAAATGCTCGGCCGAAAACGCTTCGGTTAAAACGTTCGTGTAAACTTTCTAGCAGAAGCTTCAGACTTAACATTATTTTCAGAAGAAAAACAACAATTGAACTAAAACTACTAAATAGACTTGTTTTTGCGACGTGGGAACTGCTCACGTCTTTTCTGATTTCATTACAATATATAGGCTCAATTACAAAAGTTCAGTTGCTTCACATCAAAGCAGAAAACCGAAACAAAACTGGGCTGGACTTCTATTTTCCATCGCGGGGTACTGTAGCACATCCGAGACAGAGACCGAACACAACACGCAATGTCTATCTAAAAACTGAAAAACTGTACAGCTACCGTGGAATTGTTGCTTATCGGATCTTATTTACTATGCCGGTAACTGTGGCATCAGCTGAAAGAAGCTTTTCAAAGTTGAAATTATTGAAGAACTATTTGAGTTCTATAATGTCTCAAGAAAGGTTAAATGGTTTGGTAACTTTATGTATTGAGAAGAAGTTATCGGATATCATTAATGTTGAGGGCATAATTGATGATTTTGCATCTAGAAATGTTAGAAGATATTTTCTAAGATGATCTCTACAAAATGTTTGTGGTAAATAATATCACTTTTGTACTTTCATTTATCGGTATTCGGTAACAATTTCTGTAATACACTGAATATTATCTTTTCAATTGATACATGATAGTATAAAAATATTATAATGCTTATATTATGGGGCCTCCGTTTATAACTTCGCCTTGGGCCCCTAAAACCCAGGACCGGCCCTGCTTGTTGAGACAAGGAAACTACCCTCCATCGAGCAGCAGTGATGTAACGTCGTTTAAATGCTGTGTGGCCTAATGGTGTGCCTGCAAATTTAGTACACATCTAGCATTATTTTCTACTTTGAGACCAAGACTCCAGTAGCGTAACAAGAAAAAAATGGACAGCCTGTAGGTCTATCAAAAATGGTACATAGAGATTAGAGCTATATGCATCACTTCTTAATATAAGTTGCACAAATTGTAAAGCAAATGAAAGGAAAAATAATCACCACATATCATTTATTCATGCTTTAATAGTTACGTAACTTTTAAAAAGTGATGCATAGAAAGAAGCACCTCCAGAAGAGTAAATGCAACAAAAAAGCAATAAAACATACTCCCTCCAGTTTGATAATAGATGTCGTTTTGGACATCGGCACGGTCTTCAAAACACAACTTTGACCGCTAATTTTTATTATAATATATTTATAAAACCCAATAAAATTATAATATTATGAAAGTACTTCTTGACACAAGTCTACACATATAATTTTCATATATCCAATTTAAATATTTAAAAATATATCGATAGTCAAAGTTTTAGAAGTTTGACCATCACTATATCCAAAACGACATCTATTATCAAACTGGAGGGAGTACCTAAATTCCTTGAGAAGTGTGTCATCCCGCCTATCTCAAAGGCAAGTTTCTCATCAGCTAACACCGAATCAACAGTGTAAACATCAACAGTATATTCTCTAATACACTCATGCCCCGTACTATATAGGAGACGCCCAACCTCGTTTTGAAACGAGGAGGTTGTCTTCTGATTGAACGGCCGTTTGCTCTTTACAGCTTTTGTTATCTTCAAGATCACCTCTTAAGCACATTTTTTTTGACATAACTCTTAAGTACATATCAAGATGAGGGAATCCAAGCTTCAAAGATTGATTTGCAAAGTAAACTCGTGAAGCAAACATCATGTCTCCTCCTCTATACTGATCCGATCGAGACTTGCTGCTCTTTGAATTGACCCAGAGTTCGAGTTTTCCAGAGATGTGAGAAGAACTGACGATCCATTTTGCCCAAGAACAGCATAGGACCAAGCAATGTTCCCAAGCTGATCTCGATCGCCCAAAGTTGAGATCATGAGCATTGCTACCAATCTCTCGGCTGAAGCCTCTTTGGCCGAGTTCCGCCGCATGCCTGGCACTAGATCACATACGCGACATCACATTGGAACCTGGCCGCATCCCGAAAAGCAGCATCTAGTGCATCAAGCAAAGGATCATATCTCATTCAGAGAAGCACATGCCCACAAGAACTGAGCGAGCTCTTGCTTGAAGGTTTGCACTAGTTGTGCTGCTCTTCGGTTCGGGCCAGGGCTGAGAAAAGGTCTTGTGCTGATTGGTGCATGCATGGAAGCGAAGGCTCCAGCGAAATTGGCAATATTCTGTGCGTTGAAGCCTTGAAGCTCGGTGATGGCTATATACCTCAGCAATCCTATATATCCATCTCCGGCAAGTAGAGTAGGTCACGACAAGCTCGGTGATGGCGGTGCGTCTGTGTCATGGAGACCGTCCGTCTCCAATCTCCATGCTCTTGGCAATGCAGTCGAGCGCAGTGGCGATGTTGAGTGGCGTGAGTGGCGAAGGGCTGAGACCTTTGGCGACAGCCGCAATCACCTCATGATTTTCTCTACGAACCAAGGTACTTACTTGTGTATAATCCCTAAGTACAGCTAATCCAAAATAATCCAAGCTACATGGCTTGAATCAACTCCCAAACCAAAACTAGAAACTAGAAATAAGAATCCTTAGCCTTTACCTTTGATCCGAAAAGTCATCACTTCACAAATGGTATTTTTCTTGATCATCACCACCAAAACCAATAAAAAGCATTGTTGAGAAATTAGGGGGCTAGATGTTTTCACCATGTCCATGCCCTTAAACTTAGTAGCCATATGTCAGCGTACTAGCCAACAGGCACCTCCGAGACGGGTGCTTATGAGGTTCAGACGGAGGGCTTTCGGGGCAATCGCCGGAGAAAGGAAGAAGATGACCGAAGTACCGGGAGGCTCAGGCCAACGGGGGGACGCAAAAAGTTTTACCCAGGTTCAGGCCCTCCGGAGAGTAATAGCCCTAGTCCTGCTTTCCTTGGTATTGCTTGTGTTCTTGCTTGGAGAAACGAAACTCATCGCCAAAGGATCGAACCCTTTCTCCCATGCACCCAGTTCCTTTTATACTTGGGCGACGGGGCGTCTGGGAGACTTACACGGTAAGGCGTACTTATTACACTGCCTCGGGCGCATTAAATGCGCCCGTCACTCTTCTTACATCCCATTAATGTCTGCCGCAGCCGTCACAATCCCGCCTCGGACCCCATGTCCACCAACGCCGCCTGCCTGGCCATGGGGTGAGGTGTAGTCGTGACGTCTCCCGTAATTAATGCACACCTGGGGAAGGCGCGCCGCCATACTGCAGCCTTCACGCTTTGCATTTAATGCGCACTACCCGCATTAAATGTCCTTGACCGGCGTGGCGGGTGAGCGCCAGGGAGTGGCTCAGACGCCACGCGGTTCATCTGGCGACCACCTTGCTGAGCGCTCAGTGGTGCGGCCTGGCTGATTGCCACCTGTCCGCTGGGCGACCACCTTACTGGCGCCCGAGCGGCTCGATCGCCACTCGCCCATCGGGCGACCACCTTGCGGGCGCCAGCAGCGGCTCGATCGCCACCGCCCACTGGCGACCACCTTGCTGGCGCCAGTGGTCGGCTCGACGCCACATCGCCCACCGGGCGCCCGCCGGGTCTACTCGCCTGGCCGTGGCGGTGGGCCCGGACGCGCCCTGCCCGCCTGGCGACCGTATTTATTCATTGCGGGGGAGTGGGTACCCTGGCGTAAAATACGCCGACAGTAGCCCCCGGGCCCACCCAGGAGCGCTTTTTGGTCTTCCACTCCTTTTTTAAACGTCCTGAGTGGGACCATAAAAAGCCCACACGCCCCGCAGCCTTCAAGAGGTTTTTTGTCTCCTCCGGTTTCCAAGGCGGTTTGTGCAGTTATTCCCGCTTTTGAAACCGTCGTACGGCCCTCGGGGCGCGCCCTCTTTATGGGGCTCTTGAACTCCCTTTGCTCGAACCGCCGCGCCCTTTCGGTTTTCCCGCCGAGCCTTCCTTTGTTGCCCTATAAGAGGCTGACCGAGGGGGAGCGGTTCTTCCACCTCCCGACTGCTTCTTCCTGCTTCTTCTTCGACGCGCTTCCAAAGACTCTACTGTGCTTGATGGCTCCAGTCCTCCTTCCTCGTCTGTCGAGGCGAGCTTGCCTCCGCCTCTCCGGAACATTATCGCAGCGCCCTCCGCGTCTGCCTGGGACTATCGAGCCCCATTACCGTGGCGGAGGTGATCTTCTTTGGATGGCAGCTTCGCCGCTCGCCGCCAGTTTCTGATTTTTATCTTTCTGTTCTTAATTTCTATGCCATTCACCACATCCATCTTCCTCCCAATTCCGTCATCCTTCTTTCTGCCTTCGCTCACTTCTGCGAGATGTTCGTAGGAGTGCTCCCTAACCTCCTTCTGTTCCGTTTCTTCTACACTCTTCGTGCCACCTGCGGCTCCGAGACGGGACTGTATCGCGCTACATTCCACTGGATTGCCGATCCAGCTGGAGGAATTGGCGCGAAGAGTGGCTGTACGTTGAGGACGACAGCGGCATTGAGGTGCTGGACCTCCCGTCCGGCCCGGCGGTTAGCAACCCCGACTGGGGGGCCCAAGTGACCGAGACGCCGGAGCTCCTGGCAATGCTAGCCCGCGTCGACCATCTGCGGACGGCGGGCCTGACGGGGCCCATGGTTATCCGGGACTTCATCTCCCGGAGGCTGTGCCCTCTGCGTCGTCGTGTTCGCCCCGGCCTGGCAAAGACATGGGCCAGACGATGGGACCCGAGCATTACCGAGGTGACCATCCCTTCCTTCCTTTCCTTCTCTCTTTTGCTCAATCGACTTGGTCGACCCGGCGTTCTGCTTCCCGGGTTTCCTTTCCCTTTGGTGCTGCCGTGGCGGGAACTTGGCTGGCGGCAGGATAGGCAGTGGATGGCGAATCCCAGGTTTCCTTGGTCCCGTCCCCCCGTTCCCGGAGGGCGCGGTCCCGCTTTGCCGGTTATCACCAAGGGATCGCGCGGCGATAATCCACGCCATGCCGTCGATGGACGCCATGGGCACACCTATTGTGATACGCCGGGCGCCCCTGACAATTCGGGACCCTCCGCCTGCCGGGGGTCAGGGGAGATGTAGGAGCCCGGACGATGACGATGGCACCGGCGGGCCTTCCCAGAGCCTCCTAGGACCGGCCGGGGCGGGATCTTCCACGGCGGCCGGGGGGACTTCTTCGGTTGCGACGGTAGGCTCCGCAATGGCGGCGGGAGGTTCATCGACCGGCGGGACCTCGTCCTCCCTCGCTCCTGTTGTGGTGGTGACAGAGGACCCTCCGGCGCCGACTCTTCTTCCGCCTTCGCCCGGCTCAGATGGTGAGAACGGCCGCCCGCCGCCGCTCCTCCGCCGCCGCCCGGCGTGGCGGTTCCTCCTCCACTGCCTGGCGTCGGTCCGCAGGCCGCCGGGGCAGTTCGCTCGAGTGTGCCCCGATTCCCGAGGCCATCACCTAGGTATTCATCTTAAAATGCACATGCGATATGAAAGTTAGTCTCTTCAGGTAGTGTCTTACCCTCGTTCCTTTCCTACCCCCAGGACTCTCGCTTCGGATGCCCCCGCCACCCAAGCCAGGGGTGACCAGGGCGCTGCGGCTACGGAGGTTGTGCCGGCCGGGGTCACCGAGCCCCTGGTCGAGCAAGGGGAGGGAGGCGACCCTCAAGCGGTCGATGCTGCAGCCGTCGTTCAGGACCCAGGCCCGCTCGGCCCCGTGCCCACCCCGGAGCCCCCCACCGCCTCTGTTCCTTCAGCCGACGCAGACGCTCTGCTGGCGGCTCTCGGCGAGCTCTATTCCAATGCGAGCAGCCGTCTGGCGACAAGCGAGGCGGTAGCGGGCAGCGATCGAAGTCATCCGCCTCCGCAAGGAGGTGGAGGACTTGCGCGAGCGGGGACGGGCCGAGCTGAATCGCGGCGGAGCGAGAGCAATGAGCAAGCGCCCACTGCTGCGACGAGCTCTCCGCGGAGTTGGAGGCGGAGAGGGTGGATCGGGTCCGGTCGGAGGAGGACACCTTGAGGATGCTGCGGCACCCCTTCAGCCGGACGGTGGCCAGCCTTGCTCTACTGGGCCGGCGACCCTCGGGAGAAAGGCGCGACATTACGCTTTACGCCTCTGCCGAACGCGGACTTCCTCACGCACTGCCGCCGCTTCACCGCCCGTCCGTCCAAGAGGGGCGCGACAGCTGCGGCGCCACGGCTGGCACGTGCTGGTCGCTACGCCAGCCGTGACGCCAACTTCGACCCCACAGTTGCCGTCCAGGGGGCTGAGGGCGATCGGGCACAAAGTGAGGAGCGGAGTCCACGACGCCTCCGGCGAGGTGTTGCCGCCTGATTGGCGATGGAGAACCCCAGTGGAGGCGGCAGCAGAGGACGTGGCGATGCAGCTGGACGTTGGCCCGGTCGAGGAGGACGTGGCGGCTGCTGTGGCGGCAGCGGAAGATGAGGAGGATCCCCCAGCTCCGCCAGTAGTGTAGTTTTTTTTCTTTTGGCCTTTGTCTGCAAAACTTTAGACATTAATCATTTCGAATGGAGCAGAAGTGTAAGCTTCCTGCTAAGTTGCTTTAAAAATTCGCTTTCGCCGTAATCTTTTCCGGTTCCGCACGAACAAGCACATAATCGCTTAAAGACTTAAAGTCTTGCGCCGTGGGACCTCGGCCCTCAAACCCCTCGCCTTAGCAAAATTTGCCTCCCAGATAGCCTCTAGGGAACGAACACTTAGTGAGTCGTGGCAGGACCTTGGGTTTTTGGCAATGGTGCTCAAGTCGTCGACCCCCACGGGGACACCCGGAGTGTCATGGCCGTGCTGGGGGTCGTGCTGAACCAGCCGTCCAACCGCCCACTCCTGCACGCCACTCTCACTTAGCGATTCCGCCTTTGCTACTGGGCTTTTGCAAGGCGGCAGGGTACCAGGGGCAAGTATCCTGGCGCTGCCCAGCAGTGGGCAAAAGACCGAAAAGAGGGTAGAAAGAACAAATATTTCGGATAAAGAAAGTGAAGATTTAATTTCAAACAGAGGGCCTCCCCCGACCAGCGGTGGAGAGGAAGACACACTCCGGCCGGTCGGGGAACGGAGCCCGGGACTTACAACCGATCAAGGGTAGAACTTGCGCAGATTTTCTATATTCTGGGAGTTCGCTAGCTCCTCGCCGTCTTCAGTGGCCAGCCTGACCGCCCCGGGACGAGAGACTGAGACCACTTTGAAGGGTCCCTCCCACTGGGGAGACAGTTTATGCGACCCGGCATGCGACTGGATTCTTCGCAAGACCAGGTCGCCCACTGCCAGTGTTCTCTCATTGACCCGGGAGGCGTGGTACCGCCTGAGACTTTGCTGGTACTTTGCAGCACGCAAAGCCGCTCGATCCCGCGCCTCTTCCAAGAGGTTGACGTCGTCTCGGCGCAGCTCCTCCTGGTCTTCTTCCATAAATGCAGTAATGCGGGGTGACCCCAGTTCCAGTTCCGAAGGGAGAACAGCTTCTGCGCCGTAGACCAGGAAGAAAGGGGTTTCCCCGGTAGCCCGGCTAGGGGTGGTCCGAAGTGACCACAACACGGCTGGGAGCTCTTCGGTCCACCGAGCGCCACGCTTATGGAGTCGGTCTGTAGGATCGAAGTATACGAATATAGCAATCAGAGGGGGGGGTGAATGATTGTGCGGAAGCTAAAACCAAATTCTTGACCTATTAAAAGTTCACCCCAAAACAGAACCAAATAATTGCCTCGTTTTCGACAAAAACAGAATGACAGAGGTTTGGTAAAATGAGAATTCCCGGAGATCCAATCGTCGAAACGATCTGAAATTTGGACACAAGAAACTAGATTCCAATACGAATCGAATCCAAAAAGAATCAGCTCGATCGGACTTACGGATCAAAAGTTATGAGCTTCGCAAGCTTACTGATCCAGAACTTGACGAGAATCAATCTAATCAAAACTTCAAGATTAAACAAGAACGACAAAAGATTGATCAACTAGACTTTGAGAAACACTAGATCAATACCCTAGAGAGGTTTTTGATGGATCAACTCAAGATAAAACTTGAAGAACAAAAACCAATCTAGAACTAGAACAAGCATGCAAACAAGAACCAAAGCGAGAAAATCTTGTAGCGACGTGGTTATCAGAGCACGCAAAAATCTTGGAAGAATTGATCTTTATTTCTTGTCTAAAATACTCTCATCAAAAGAGTACAAACCCTAAAACCAAGCTCAAACCTTGATGCGCTCAGCTCTACTTGGTGCCTTTCAACAGGAGACCCCCACCTATTTAAAGCACCAACCCACAAGGAGTTCGAATACGATTCCTATTCCTAGAAGGAATCAGTATTCAACTCAACTCTACTTGGCCCAACCAGGCCGAGTACAACTCTTGCACGCGTGTGGCAACCCTACCATACTCACGTGACTAACACTTTGCACGCGTATGGCCACCTGCCATACTCACGTGACTAACACTTTACACGCGAATGACCTCCTGCCATTCTCACGTGACTAACCATTCTTCATGTGCACCATTCTCTTAGCCCGAACGTCCCGCATGACATCCTTGACCACCAAGACCTCGGTTCCTCCTGAACCTAGTCCCGAACCTCAGTTCCTCCATGAACCTAGTTCCGGTCCCGTCATCGACCACATTCGTCTTCGAGCAATACCTGCACATGAACAAACCACAAAACAATTCCGAGCACAAGTCCACGACTTGACTCAATGTCAATCCATGCAACTACTCACATGAGTATTGCATAAAGTCCACTTCAAAAGAAGCATCATGAAATCATTACAAATTTCAAATTCACATTCAAAATTCAAATCCAAATCGCTCAAAACCCTAATTGAGCAAAAACGCATTCACGACGGACAAACAAAACCAGTCCGGCGCAAATGCCAAGTGAAACCCTAGAAAACAGTTCACAACGGACCAACAAAGTCTGTCCGTTGTACAAGGGAAACTCTCGGTTCCAAAAGAAAACATTCCGGCCAAAACATGTTTACGACGGACAACCAAAATCGGTCCGTCATACATGCAAAAGTCTCGGTTCAAAAACGCTTTCAAATTCATGTTCACGACGGACAAAAAATCTTGTCCGGCGCAAACGTGCCACGCTCGGTTTCAAAAACAACATGGTCCGAACAAAACCCTAAAGCAAAAATGCATTCACGACTGACCAAAGAAGTTTGTCCGCCGTACATGCAAAACTTACTGGTTTCTTGGAAGATTGAGTTCGACTCTTGAGCTCAAAAACACGTTCATTTACAGGACCCAAAAACTTTGTCCGTCGTACATGCACAACTTACTGGTTTTTGAGGAAAATTGAGTTTGGCTCAATGAGTTCAAAAGCATGTCCACGACAGACCAACAAAGTTTGTCCGTCGTAGATAGGAAACTTACTGTTTCTTGAGATCTTGGTCCGGCGCAAAAGCGAAACTTACTGCTTCTTGTCAAATTGTCAAAACACATGAACAAACACATTTTGCAAATTCAAATCTAAGTTAATTTTTCAGTTCAAAGCCAATTTTTCAGCACATGATTTCACACGGTCAAACGCCCGGGTCTTGAGGCCCTTCAGTACCAGCGCGTTGGCCCGCTCGACCTGGCCGTTGGTTTTGGGGTGGGCGACCGAGGCAAAACAGACCTTGGTGCCCATCTCTTCGCAAAAGTCTAAGAAGGCCGCGCTGGTGAACTGCGTGCCGTTGTCGGTGATGATGCGGTTGGCGACCCCAAAGCGGGCGAAAATCCCCTGCATAAATTTGACCGCGGCCGCGGCGGTGATGGATCTTACTGCCTCGGCTTCCACCCACTTGGTAAACTTGTCGATGGCGACGAACAAGTGGGTGTAGCCCCCTGTGGCCCGCGGGAACGGGCCAAGGATATCCAGCCCCCAGACCGCGAAGGGCCAAGAGAGCGGGATAGTTTGCAGGGCCTGGGCTGGTTGGTGGATCTGCTTGGCGTGGAACTGGCACGCTTCACATCTCCTCACCAGCTCGCAAGCATCCTGGAGGGCGGTTGGCCAATAGAACCCTTGACGGAAAGCTTTTCCCGCCATCGTTCGTCCGGACACATGGCTCCCGCACACGCCTCCATGGATATCCGAGAGCAAACTGCTCCCCTCTTCCCGAGTGATGCACTTCAGAAGAATTCCGTTCTTACCCCGACGGTACAGGTCCCCGCCCACCAGGGTATAGCACTTGGCCTTTCGTGCTACCTTCTTTGCTGACGCATCATCGTCGGGGCACACTTGATCCCGTAGGTAGGCCAGGATCGGATCCATCCATGTGCCTTCCCGGTCAAGTACAGCGACCATGAAGTGGTCGCCCGTGTACTCCGCCTGGCCGGGCGTTTCTACCGGAACCACTTTCCCTCCAGAGGCGAGGGCTGAAGCGGCATCACCATCGTCCCCACCAGAAACGGGGGCTGCGATGGACGGTCACGGAAGCCTTTCTTCGAAGACCCCGATCGGTACAGGAGATCTGGTTGAGGCGAGCTGGGCGAGCTCGTCTGCCAGATGGTTGTCACGCCGTGGGATGTGAGTATATCCCAATCCTTCGAAGTGCCGCTCCAATTTCCTGACCTCCGCTAGGTACGCCGCCAATGGGGTCAGGACAGGAGAAATCCTTCCTTGCTTGATTGACGACCAGTAGGGAATCGCCCTTTACTTGCAGGCGCCGGACACCGATGGTGGCGCGGCCCGAGCCAAAAGAAGCCCTCGTATTCGGCGACATTGTTGGTAGCCTTGAAGTCGAGGGCGACCACGCATTTGAGGAGGTCCCGATCGGGAGACCAGAGGACCCCACCCGCGCCTTCCAAATAATGATCCGTCAAGAAGAGCGTCCAGGGGAGGGCGCTGAGCCGCAATGGCCCGACTCGGCCGGGTCCACTTTCGACGACGAAGTCCGCCAGCCTTTGACTCTTTATTGCGGTACGAGGAGCGAACTTGACCCCGAACTCCCCCAACTCAACGGACCATTTTGCGATGCGGCCCTCTGCTTCTCGGTTGTGGAGGATTTCACGCAGGGGATATGGGGAGACCACTGTGATCTCCCTCCCTTGAAAATAGTGCCGCAACTTTCTCGATGCTACCACCACCGCATAGACCATCTTCTGAGCCTGAGGGTACCTTGTCTCTGCGTCGTGGAGCATTTTGCTGATGTAGTAGACCGGCCGTTGGACGCCTTCCCGTTCTGCCACCAGCCACTCACTACTGAGAGGGGCTAGCCGCCACATACAAGAAGAACTTCGCTCGCTCGGCTCGACCAAAGCCTTTGAGGGAAGAGAGGTACTTCTTCAGATCCTCGAATGCTTGCTGGGCTTCTGGGGTCCATTCAAATGAGTTGGTCTTCTTCAACAGCTTGAACAATGCAGCTTTTCTCCTAGCCGGGATATGAACCTACCAGGAGGCTAGCCTACTACCAAGCATTGCAGCTTGTTTGAGCCGGGTAGGCGGTTGCATCCGCTCGATTGCTTCTATTTTCTCCGGTTGACTTCGATTCCACTACCGGAGACCAGAAACCGAGCAGCTTTTTCTGATGAGACACCAAACACGCACTTCTCGGATTCAACTTCGCATGAAGAGTTTCGAGGCGAGAGAAGGTCTCTTCAAGGTCCTGTACAAGATCATCGGCCTTCTTTGTTTTTACGACTGCATCATCAACATACACTTCGAGGTTCCTCCCTATTTGGGGCGAAACACAATGTGCATGGCCCGCCGATAGGTGGCACCAGCGTTTTTCACCGAAGGGCATCTTGACGTAGCAAGATATCGCCGAGGAGTCACAAAGGCGGTCTTCTCTTCGCCTTCTGCGCCATACCGATCTGGTGATAACCGGAGCAGGCGTCGAGGAAGCACAGAGCTTCGCACCCCGCCGTGGAATCGACGACGATGTCTATCCGCGGCAAGGGGTACGGGTCCTTGGGGCAGGCTTTGTTGAGGTCGGTGAAGTCGATGCACCTTCGCCACTTTCCGTTGGAGTTCCTCACGAGCACGGGGTTGGCCACCACTCCGGATAGGTGGCCTCCCGCACAATCTTGGCGGACAAAAGCTTCCCCACCTCGTCGAACGGCATCCTGCGTCGCTCGCGCCCGCTGCCGGATCTTTTGCCGAACTGGTGCGCTTCCAGGGAGCGTTGCCAATCGGTGCTCGATCACCTCCACTGGGACCCGGTCATTTCGATGGTTCCCGGCGAACACATCCAGGTTAGACCGGAGGAAGGTGACGAGCGTCTTCCTATTTGGCGCTGAGGTCGGTGCCGATCTTGACGACCTTGCCCGAGCCATCCTCGCCCACGGGGACCGCCTTTGCCTCGCCCGAGGGCCTGGGCGGAGCGGGTCTTGGCCGAGGGGAGCCCGGTTGTCGCCCTTGTCGCCGCCGAAAGCGGTGGTGCCGGCCAGATCTCGCAGCCGCTTGTCGAGGCGCAGGCTTCCATCTATCCACCTTCACCGTGAATTGGACCCCGTGCCCCGGGATTTTCACCAAAGATGTAGGCGTAATGGGCCACTACCATGAACTTGACCAGGGTCAAGGCCGGTGAGCAAGGCATTGTAGGGGAGGTCGAAATCGGCGACCTCAAAATCCACGGCTCCGTTCGGAAGTTCTCCGAACTTCCGAACGTAATCGCAACCGGACTTGTCCCAGGTAAGAGGCCCACCCCGGGCAACTCCGTAAAGAGCGGGGCCGACGCAGCTCGTGACGGGATTTGGAGCGCCTGCACGCCCCAACGGACAAGAGAGTTGATGGCACCGCCTCCATCAACCAGGACTCCGCCTACCAGATTATGGACCGTGGAGACACCACGATCGGGAGATGGCCAGGGCTGAGGTGTTCTCCGGGTGGTCGGCCCGACCGAAAGTGATCGGCTGCTCGACCACTTCAAGCACCGCCCGCCGAGGATGACGTGGTGGCACACACCGCCTCAGATCCCGCTTGTATCAAGCGAGTTCGATGAGTAGGTGGCGGAGCCACCGTGTATGAACGCCACCGTGCGCTCACTTTCTTTGGAAGGCTAGCGGAGCCGCATCTTCGCTGCCTTCGTCTTTGTGATCTTTCGCGCGCGCTTGAGCCGCCTGTCGACCAGTTTGGACACAACTTGGCAGTCCTCCAAGTCGTGTCCACTTGTTCGATGGATGGGGCAATAGGGCTTGCCGCCATCGTTTTCGCGGCGGGGCGAGCGACGGTCCCTGCGGTCGCCGCGCCTATCCCAGCGCTCGTCCCGTCGGTCCTGATCATCATGACGCCAGGATTTGGGTTCCGGCTCGGCGACCAGGACCTCCCTAGCGGCTGCCTCCCTCCGCTTTTTCTTTTTCTTCTTGCGGTCGGAGGACTTCGAGGTGCCAGCGTCGCCGGAGTCAGAAGGTCTCGTCGCGCACTTCCGAAGCTGGCCGCCGGGCGCACTTGTGCGCCAGGAGAACAACTCAGGCGTGGTTGAGATGACGCCGTAGCCATCTTTTCCCGCATCTTCCGGTCTCGGACCCCCTCCGAAAGCAATAATCACCGATCGCTCGTAGATCCGGGGATCGTGTTGCGGCGATGGGCTGAACCGCCGGATGAACTCTCTCGAGGACTCCTCTCGCCTGCTCCAGAGCGTGGAGGTCGTCCTCCACGCCTGGTTGAGCGTAGGAGCCCTGAAAGTTGGCGACAAAAATGTCGCACAGCTCCTCCCATGAGCGCACAGAGCCTCGCGGGAGGTTAAGTAGCCAAGACCGGGCAGAGCCCGTCAGTGACGTCGGGAGGTAGTTGGCCATGACCTTCTCGGACCCTCCCGCCGCACGTACCACCGTGGTGTAGATTTGCAGGAACTCCTCCGGGTTGGTGGTACCGTCATACTTCTCGATGGAGGCGGGGCGGAATCTCTCTGGCCATGTAGCTTGCCGAAGGCGGAGAGAGAACGCCTGGCCCTCCGGAGAGTAATAGCCCTAGTCCTGCTTTCCTTGGTATTGCTTGTGTTCTTGCTTGGAGAAACGAAAACCTACTGCCAAAGGATCGAACCCTTTCTCCCATGCACCCCAGTTCCCTTTTATACTTGGGCCGGCGGGGGCGTCTGGGAGACTTACACGGTAAGGCGTACTTATTACACTGCCTCGGGCGCATTAAATGCGCCCACATCGTTTTACATCCCATTAATGTCTGCCGCAGCCGTCACAATCCCGCCTCGGGCCCCATGTCCACCAACGCCGCCTGCCTGCTATGGGGTGAGGTGTAGTCGTGGCGTCTCCGTAATTAATGCACACCTGGGAAGGCGCGCCGCCATATCGCAGCCTTTCACGCTTTGCATTTAATGCGCACTACCGCATTAAATGTCCTTGACCCGGCGTGGCGGGGTGGCGCCAGGAGTGGCTCGCGACGCCACGCGTGTCCATCGGGCAACCACCTTATCGGGCGCCCAGGTGCGGCTTCGACGCCACCGCCCACTGGCGACCACCTTGCCGGGCGCCAGCAGCGCGCTCGATCGCCACTCGCCCACTGGCGACCACCTTGCCGGGCGCCGGTGCGCGCTCGACGCCACTCGCCCATCGGGCGCCCGCCGGGTCTATCGCCGCTGGCGGTGGGCCCGGACGCGCCCTGCCCGCCTGGCGACCGTATTTATTCATTGAGGGGGAGTGGGTACCCTAGCGTAAAATACGCCGACACCATATCTGTCATCATTATGATATGCTCACGAACGCTGTTGGAGCCATCATACTTAGTTGCGAGCATTTTTATAATTAAAGTACTGGCATATACTTTTGAGGAGCCCTTGAATTGCTCCTCGACTGAGGCCAAGTACTACTTAGCATTGTCAGATTCAGGGATTGCTCCCCTTATTCCAACAGATATTGTGCTCTTCATGATCATTAGGTGTAGGATCGAGGATGCGCCTAGAGAGGAGTTGAATAGGCGATTAAAAATATTCTACTCGAGGATTATGCTCTAATCAACCATTATGTCAAAATATAAATAAATAGCGGAAGCATAAACTACGGCTTTGACAATTAAAGCCTAAATCAACTAGGCTCACTAGTGCACTAACTAAATTAAGTCTCTACACAAGAATTGCTATGTTGATCAAACAAACTATACTAATCAATTCTATATACAATCAAGCAATAGATAAATATGCAATAATGTAAATGCTTGAATGGACCGGCTCACTCACTTGAGCCTTTCATCTTAAATCCACTCGGTAGTTTTTCACTCTTTCAAGTAGGCTCAACTAGAATCTTCACAAACTTTGCCGAGGCGTCTCACAAACCTTGAGAGCTCTTGACACGATGCTCCTACGCCGTCTAGGTGGCGGCAACCACTAAGAGCATCTCCAGCAGAGCCCCTAAACCAGCCCCTAAATCTTAAAATAGGGAGTGTAGTAAAAAAACAGATCCAGCAGGGCCCCAACTCAAGCTCCTAAATTTAGGAGGCCCCTAAATTTGCCTCCTCAGCCCCAATTCTCATAGACACGAGTACATGAGAGGCTTCGAGATGATCTTATTGAGCATTTGTGGGCAATTCACAACGATTCATAGTTTGATTCATTGTTCGGAGTTTCTATTTATATATTTATCATGTTTTGAAAATTTTAAATTTAAATTTGAAATATCATGTTTTTAAATTGTAAATGTTAATATGCTTATGTTTTATGTATTACAAATATTTTTGATTGAATTTTAGTGGTGGATATGTCAAAATAGGAGAAAAAGTAAAATATGGGCCGAGATTTAGGGGATGTTGCTGAACTTGTACTCTGAAAACAGGGCCCCAAAAAATAGGGAGAGTCCCTAAATCCAAAATAGGGACCCTGTTTTATGGGCATTTGCTGGAGATGCTCTAAGAGCAATAGGTTGAGCACTCTGCTCGAACTTCACCTAGTACAACACATGCGCTTTCGGTGATTCCTAAGTGCAACACATGTGCTAGGATCCTCTTAATCACACTCTAGATGCAACACATGCAATCTAGGATCACTCTTGAGCTCAAAACCGAATTGAGAGAAAGCAACGCATGCAAAAACCCTCCCACAAACACACCAAAGACTCAAGAGCACTTCCAACACCAGCAACAACAACCCAAGGACCCCCAATGCCTCCTTATATAGCTACCAAGCCAAAACTAGCCGTTGGGGACAAAATCCTGAAAAAATCAGCAAATGCGGTACTACCGGTGGCAAAACCGCGGTAGTACCGGCTTTTGGCCATCGGCTATAAAACTAGCCGTTACAAAGTCAAGTCGGTACTACCACCGGCAAAACTTCAGTAGTACTGCTACTTTGGTAGTACCGGCTCTCAGCCACGGTACTACCGCTTCAGCAACAACTCTAGAACACCTCGTTCTGAAAAATAGCTACCGCTATTGAAAACCCGGTACTACCGCAAAACCGGTTGTACCGCCAATAAGCTCTCAGTATGCCGCCCTCTGAAACTCCAGAAAACTCTAGACAAACACTCCTTCTGGAAAACAACTACCACTATACAATACCCGGTACTACCGCACCTACGGTAGTACCGCTCTAAACACTGCGGTAGTGCCAGCTTCAAACACCTCCAGAAAACACCACTATTCTAGAAAACAACTATCGCTACTAAACACTCGGTATTACCGCTCCTACGATAGTACCGCCAATAAACATGCGGTAGTGCCGGACTCAGAAACTTCCAAAAAACACCCAACTTTGAAAAATAACTACCGCTACTAAACATCCGGTACTACTGCACCTACGGTAGTACCGCCAATAAACATGCGGTAGTGCCGGCCTCAGAAAATCTCCATAAAAACTTCTAGTTCTGGAAGACAACTACTGCCTCATAAATAGCGGTAGTACCGTCCAGTGGTAGTACCGACGCCATACGGTGGTACTACCGGACTAGCGGTACTACCAACATTAACACTGTGGTAGTGCCGGCAAATCAGAGAAAACAGGATTTTCAACTCAAACCTTTTCTCCGAAACTTCAACAACTATTCTTTGAGCCATATGATGATCAAACCAAGATCACACTAAGTTGCAAAACACATTTACAACACCACAAAACCATGCTCAAAGAATTTCAACCAAACTCCAAACAATTTGTGAAGAACACATTTCGGAAACGCTTTAAAGATTATATTTGCAAGAACGTATTAAGCAAATAAATCCCGGAGTCTATAAGGAGTCTCGACCCGTGTGCCTCTAGTGAGGTGAGGTTGTACTGGGCAGAGGTCAAAGTATGGATTGGTCAAAGGTTCTGATTCCTTGGCTTAGTTGTTCGTCCGCCGTTGAGGGTAGCATATTGGTCGGACATTATAAGCCAAGTGATGCTATGGGTAAAGCAGTACATCTCTGATCAGAGTAAAATATGATTCACTCCTAGCTTCTGGGTTTTGAAGTGCGTCATGTGGGTTTTCCTCTAACACATGACGTAATATCCCACATTGCTTTGTCATTAGTAGATTTCCAAAGGCGAAATGGTGTCCTTAATTGCAACGGTCAAACTACTTTTAAAATATGGCTTGGTGGCTTAGAGAGTGTATGTAAATACATGCACCACTTTTTCGCGGCTTGCTGAGTACTTGTGCACTCAAGCTTGCCTTCATTGTTGTTTTCAGACCCTGTGATGTCTATTGATCTGGATGATATGGAGGTTGACACTCATGATGCTATGAACTATTATTGTGATGCTGATGCTGTTGTGGAGGGCTATGATTATGAGGGAACTAATGATGAAGGCCGGGCAAAATAAAAGACCCTCAGGAAGGAGGCTCTATAATACTTTTGTAATAAATAGGCGAGCAGTGTAGAAATCACTGTAGCCAGACCTAAGAAAGTACTATATGTGATTTAAGAGTAAAACCCCGTGTACTCAGTGGTGGAAGTTTCTACGTATGCATGTAATGTTTCCATCCTAGTAAGACTGTTATGTGATGATTTCTATCGTGTCTGACCTGATCAGGCAAAGTAGTCAGGCAAAAACAGGGTGACACGTTCATCACTTTACCTAATTGAATTAGTAGCATTGACCATTGTGTTTTTTCTATGTGAACTAGTAGCATCAGCGGTTAAATGACCGATATTAACTATGTTGAGAAATATAGTCAATTAGCTAATTGGAGAAAAAAAACCCTATCAATTGGCGTGTCATGTTGAGAAATCAGAACAGGAAGAAAAGCTTGCAATTAAAGTGGCAAGAAAAATTAGTGTATCATGTATTACTACCAATCTAGCTAGCTTGCAATTAGATAGGTGAAGTTCAATTTTCAGAGAGGGTAGGCTTAATTCTGAAAAGGACAGGAGTCAAGCAAAAGAAGAAATAAAAAAAGAGTTTTATATATCTTGCATTTCTGAATTTGAAGTCCTTTTGTGTGAGAATAGATAGACGTGTTATTTGTATATGTTATTCTCCGTGCATACGATAGTGAGAGAATTTAGTTTTTTCATTCCAACCTCCCCTTCACGTCTCAAAAGAAAAAACACTCGCCAACCCAAGCACTTGAACCAACAACATCAAGCATAAAAAAAACACTATTATATGAGTCCGTTATTGTCCCTAACAAACATGTTATTTCATGTTAGAATTAAAATATTGTGAGAGTTCTATAGAGATAACTTATTGTAAAAGTTGTCAGTGGTCTCATCTCTAGATGATATCTACCCTTGTACATGACATAGAAAAGAGAGAGAAATGTTTCTAGTATGCTGTACACTATGAACTAAGTACCAGTATATCATGTCCATTGGATGCAAATCGGACGGTAGGGATGAAATGTGATGATATATGTCAGTCTCCAATATCTCATTTTGTGCTCGCGGGCAATGATGAATATTAATCCATATATAGAACAAGTGGCACAAATAAAAATAACACAAAGCAAGCAGGTCCCGTAGCTCAGTTGGTTAGAGCGTTGGTCTTATGAGCCGAAGGTCGCGGGTTCGAGCCCCGCCGGGACCATTTTTTTTTTCTGGACTCTGTACTTTCTACATTCAGAGAGTCGAAAGAGAGTTATCGTGCGGGTTATATTATAAACATTTTTACATTCAGAGCTAAGTGAAGAGAAATGCATTTTACAATGTATGCTTGCATTGCAATAGCAGTGCAGTGCAGCTCCTCTGATATATATATATATTCAGAGCTAACCGAAGAGAAATGCATTCAGAGAGTCGAAGGAGTCAAGGAGGGTTATCGTGTAGCTCCTCTGATATATAATATAGTTTTGTCGCATTTTCGTTGCTTGGCGCGTCTCAGAGCATGCGGGCAAGCCGTGGAAAGCGTTCAAGAATCCATGTCACTCCCCTGATGATAACCTGTACAGATGCCGATGCTGGTAATCATGCGAACTAAGCAGTGCATTACACCAAGGACAGAAGAATACAATAGATGATGGATGGCATGGCATGGCATGGTTGATAGTTGATACCGGTATACATACTAGTACATACATACATACCAGTGCCAATTCCCCGGGTTTGGCAGCAGGCTCCACGCAGTCTCGACCATACCTGTTGCTCACTTGGCTAATCAATCAATCAATCTCTATTGGGTTGGAGTACTACTGTACTAGGAGGAGGTACTCAATCAATTGAATTCAACCAATTGAAGGAGAATTGTGAATCGCTGGGCTTACACGATCTGAATGTGCTGCTGCTGTGAGCCGAGCGAGCAGCGATAGAAGCTGCATCCCCTGCTGAAAGGAAAAGGCCGCCCCTTCCACTCTGCAATTTTGCACAAATCAAAATCAAATAGTAAGTCCAAGTAAATCCGTCTGTAATAGCAGAGCTTACCCAAGTGCCAGGTGACCCCGATCGCCGAGGAATCCTCAGCGGAGATGTCGTCGATGACGAACACAAGCTCGGAGCTGATAGTCCCCATAAACTCACCAAAGAAACCCAGCACCTCCTCGCGTCCGACGAAGGGGCGCGGGAAGACCAGGTCCTCGTAGACGCAGCCCTCCGCGATGAGAGGCTCCACCGCCGCCAGGTCTCGCCGGTTCACGCCGTCGTACAACTCCCTCACAACGTCCGCCGCGGACGTCGTCGTCCTCTCCCTTGCTGTCGCTTGTGCTACTACTAACGCTGCCGGCCGCGGCCGGATGGGATTGAGAGGCCGAGGTGCAGCAGCAGCCACCTGAACAACACGAAGCTGAAGTGGCCGCATCGCCTGCGTTATGCTCCGCTCTTCTGCTATTGTTGCGAGCCTCATCTCTTTATTACGCCTGAATGTTTTTTTTAAATAAAATTTTTCAACCATGTTTTTCTTACGAAGATATATACCATAACAGCACTTGAGTGACGTGATTGGTCGCACTTTTGAGCAGCGAGTGAGGCCTGTTTAGGCCCGTAAAAAAACTGTTCAAACACAGTTTGCTTTCCACTCGATTTGAGCTGTAAACGAGTTAACCTTGAGCTAAGCTCGAATAAACCATGAGCTTGATAAATTTACAAATTATTTATTAAATATTACTCCATGTTAATTTTTACCGAGTTTACTCGAGTCGAGTTTGAGCTTAAACTTTTATTTTTATTGAAAATAGTGTATTAAATTGTTTATTGTTATTGAGCTGGAGCCGAACTAGATCCTAGATCCAAGTTCGGATCCCAACTCGAGTTCAGATCCTAGATCCAGGTTCGGATCCCAACTCGAGTTCAACTTGAGCTTTTACTGAGCTCAAGCATGAGACGCCAGGCTCGCTTGAGTTCGGCTTGTTTACAAGCCTAGGCCTGTCGCACTGTCGTCCTGCTAGTGGGTCGGGGCTGGCATCTCTCATACTACAACTGTGTGATTGGGTTTAGTCACGTCAACAGTTTGCGACTCATCCTTGTAACCCTATCATTAAACGGCTGATCATTTTTTTAAATAATATATTTTTAATTATTATTTACATAAATAAATATTTGGATAGAAAATTATAGAAATAACCTTACGTCGTTTGAAATAGCGATATAGTTCTATTGCTGTTTGAACCATCGATAATCCATCTAGATTTCAACGTGGTATTTTTATGAGTTAGTAGTTTGAAATAATAGCTAATTATTAATGAGAGAATTTGACAAGTATTTTGTATGCACATAGGGAAGTTGAGTTACGATTTTTCTTTAAATAAACTATTTCAAGCCCAACATAACACTTTATAATGAATGTGCAAATTATATAGATGGCGCGTAGGGTTTGATTAGGTGCATATGTGTCGGTGTTTCGTGCACCGGCAATACGAATTTATGGTCGGATGGGGTCGCGCGCTCCCTCTCCCCGAATGGTCGACTCAAGGAGTCAGATGATGTATACTGGTTCGGGCTGAATGTCCCTACTCCAGTTCGTTCGGTGTGGATGTATTGATCTTTGGGCGATGAACAAGGGGTGTACAAGCGGCGAGATCGGTCCGTCCGATCCCTTCGTGCTTTGGCTAGGGAGTCGTGGCTTCTTAGAGGGCCTTTTTCTCCGTCTCCCCTCCTCTCGCCCCGCCTCCTTATATAGACGGAGGAGGCGTTACACGGTGTTTGGGAAACCCACTAGAAAGGGGCGTGCGTGTCTCGAGTCTGCTCTGTCTTGTCCGACCGCCCCCGCCTGGCCCCGAGGCAGGTTGGTGGCTCTGCGATGTGTGGTCTTGCGTGATGATGTCTGGATGACGCCTCGCGTGGTGCTCCTGTCGCCTCGGCGGCTTTAATGGCGCTTGACTTTACCTTGGCCTCGGAGTGGGCGCACTCTGCGGTGTGCCAGCGATGGGACGGGGCTTGACTCTTCTGGTGGCTCTTCGACAGTCTTGGGAAGGGGCCGCCTACCGTCTGACGCTTGAGACGCCGCTGCGCACAAGGCGGCCGTCGATCTTGGCGTGGGCCATCTTGGCCCGTCTTGTGAGTGGAGCTTGAGCTTCAATATTAGGCGGTCGGAGCCCGCCGACCGCCCGGAACCGGAGTCCACCGACCGTCCAGGGTCGGCCTCAAGAGTCGTGGCTCGCTCCCCGCGGCCCAAGTACCTTTCGGCGGTGCTGGGCCTTCGCCGTGGTTGGTCAGCCCGTTCGCGCTTCCGGGCTGATGGGGGTACCCATGGCATGGGTACTCGTCAATATGTTTGCCTCGCTATTTCTACGATACAAATGACAATATGCACGAACCATGGAGCCGAACTACAACTAAGATATATGTGTGACTTTTAGAATTGAAAACACTTGAGGATGGAAAAGTCAGGCTTACGATCATATATCCTATGCATCATGGTTCGTTGGTGTCTTTCCCTTGTCTCGCTTCCTAGCGCGGGCTTTGTCATGCCTTCAATTATTCCTGTAATAGGAAACCCAATACTCGTCTTCTGGGTCTAGTTTAGGTTTATTACAGTCCGAAATAACCTCACCTTCAGTAGAGGCATCGGGTACCATTGGCATCTTTCCCTCTCTCGTCCTTTCCCTTGGCCTCCGGGTGTAAGGTTTTCAATGGGTGAATTTCTCGAGTGCAACTGCGTAGTTTAACATGTATTTTTGTTTGATGAATGCCTTGTCGTATTTCTTTGGACCGTTGATATATTGAAAGAAGTAGCAACACTTCGATGACTGCCATTATGGACAGATAAGATTAACTCTATGTAAAATGCAACATGCAATATAAAATATTAATACGTGATATTCACTTACGCGGATAATCCCCACACATATAATACGCTCGGGCGGCAGTGTTTGGATATGTGGATTGAATAGTTTTCGCCAGCTTTGTTGACACCAGAATTTGGCGTATGGCTGATTTGGCAATGATTACTAATTTGGTAAGTTTGTTTAGAATAAAATGGAATTAAGTTTGATTACTAATTTGGCAACCGATGCTACTAGTGCTTGAGGTGCATGACGCGGAAGAAAGCAGAAGAGAAGGAGCAAAGGTTCACCTTGCTCGGGCTGCTTGCCCGCGGAGTCTTTCGATTTCGCCACGATAGCTCGGGCCGCGGCCAGGAGTTTGGCCATGTTTGCGGCCGCCTGGCTGGCCCTCGCCACCTCCAGGTCAACCTCCTCCAGGTCGACCTCTGTCAGTGTCTTGGCCGGGTGCCTTGATGTTGCACCCAGCGACCTTCGACCCTCAGAAGCAGTGGTGCCGAGTCTTCCTCCTCCACCTCCTCGAGCTTGGCCGCCAAGCTCGAGGACACCCACGCGAGTTCGGCCTGGAGAGCAGCGATCTTGCCCTCCAGCTCCTCCTTTCGCGCGGGGCTCTTCGCGTCGTGCAGCGGAACTGCCTTGGTCTCTCCTCCGGGCTGGAGGGTAATCTTTGGCTGGGAATTCTTCAGCTCTTGGTCGGGTCCACGCTGGGGCATTTGCCCGACCATGTCTAGCGCCCATTCGTCGCAATTCAAGGTCGCCTTTTGGTTTCCTTTTATGGTGATTACACCACCAGGACCAGGGATCTTCAAACACTGATACCCATGGTGAGTCGTAGCTATGAACTTGGCTAGAGCCGGCCTACCGAGGATGGCATTGTAAGCCGACTCGAAATCGACCACCTCAAAGGTGATCATCTCGGTTCGGAAGTTACTCGGACCTCTGAACGTCACGGGCAGGACGTTTTGGCCAAGCGGCTTGGTCGAGGTGCCCGGTACTATCCCAAAGAAGGGGACTACTATGCTCTTGATTTTGGATCGAGGGATCTACATCTCGTCCAAGACCCTAGCGGATATGAGATCCAAGGAACTCCCACAGTCGATGAGCACCCGGCACATCATAGTGTTGGTGATGGTGGGGCTCACGACTATCGGGAGCCTCTAAGGCTTGGTCATTCCAAGGGGACAGTCATCTTTGGAGAAAGTTAGTGGCAGCTCAGACCACTTGAGCTACTGTACGGGAGGTTTGCCCTGAGTGACATGATGGACCTCTCGTGCTGCCTCCTTCAACTCGCGACGAGAATTGTAAGCAGAGGAGCCCCCGAATATTACCGCGATATGGTTTTGAGGCTCCTAATACTCCATGTCCTCATCATCGTCGGCGGATTACTTGCCCTTGTTGTTCTCACCCTGCTTCGAGAGCGTGGCATGGGACCCTTGCCGTTGTAGAACTGTTCCAGGCGGAAGGTCCAAGTCCGGTAATTGCGAAGTTCGTGCCCGTACGCTTGATGGAGCGGGCAAAAATGTTAACTCGGCTGAGCACCTTGATCGCCGGACTCGTCGCCAGGCCTTGGTCGCTATGCGACATCGGGTGGTCGGCCCCTACCTCTTGCAATCAAACCCTTGGCGTCTGTGTTTGCGAACTCTTCTTTGTCTTTGCCGGCACCGCAACCATGTTTGGCGCAGATTATATCCTAGTTCTGGGAGGTCTTTAGGGTAATAGATGGTTGTAAAATATTTTGTTGTACTTGGATCTAATGTTTGATTTTTTGTTGAAGTTAAAAAACGTGAAGAGGGGTTAATCGGTAATCAACACACGCAAACACCGAGTTTATTTATGGGTATGAGCGTGCCAGTCGATTTGATCATACAATTAGTAAGAAGATTTAATTCCATCGGCCCTTAAGCTGATAGATATTTTCCAGTAATGATTCAATCTTACTGATTGTTCAAGCCGATTAGATAAAAAGTAACCGATAAATCTAATCAACCTAACCAAGTATTTTTTCCTGTCCTGAATTGCAAAACTCAATTCTACCTATGACCGATAGGAGGTACCAACCCATCGGCTATTATAGACCAAGAGCTCCTTAGGCTTCCATTGAATGCCCCAGGCCTTAACTTAGTGGGATAGAGTAAGAGTTTTAGGGCCTGGCCGACAACGTTAGCCAGGTGGCGCGATTGGTTCAATCGGGTAGCAACCCAAACTCCTAGTCTGGGAACAAATAGGGATAGCGAATGCCTCCCATTATCTTTAGCCAACTCCTCCCCCAACAACCCTTTAGTCGCCATGGCTTGTTATTTTTGGTCCAACATTTTTAATGCCTTCGTCTTCAGAACTGGTCTCATCAGCCCAACCCTTCTTGACGTTACATAAATTTGCTGCTTTAGGCCAGATGGTGAGCAGCTGTCGGCTTTTAGTGCCAAGCCACAACATAAGTTCGTGATCACCAAGGGCGAGGGATGGGGAAAATATATAGAGAACAATATAGGAGTCGTCCCAGTGTCTGATAGGGAGCACATAGCTTTTCTAAATATGTGGCTCGATCGATTCCTCTTTTGTGGTGCTTCTCTTGGTCTGACCCAAACTTATCAAATAATAGCTAAACAATTAGTTGGGGGCATCAACTTGCATTAGGTAAACTGTTTCTAGGGGCAGTTTACTAAATGATGCACGAAATATGTTGTTGGCATTACACAACCATGGGTCATATACAGTAGGGAACATTGGCAGCCCTTTATGATTTATCCAAATGTTTCTCTACTGTGTTTTAGTCAATCTTTCAAGATTGACTTATAAGAGATGACACCCTTCCTTGAAGAAATTCCAGAGGACCACCCAGTAGAGTTTTGAAATAGTTGATCCTTTGGTGAGAGACTTTTTCTTTGCTTGAGTGGTGAGACCAAAATAAACCCCGATCGGAGCCCAAAAATATTTTTCCTTCTTTTGCCATCTTGACCAAGACTCTCTCTGTACCTCCGAATTTTTATTGCGGGTCGAACCAGTCTGCAATTGGGTCCCTACCGAAATGTAGGGCATCTTCACTAAGACGATCGAATGGGTTAACGTTCTATGCATTGCGGGTCAATTCGTAGTCCCTTAGGTGAAGTCGGAGATTATAGTTGACGAACACGAGCTTTTAGAACTTTGCATAACTTTGAAGACCCTTATGGCCATCTTGAGCTGCTCCTGCTCGGTACGATAGACAATGGCCTAGTCATCACAAGCCTCCTCCTAACAAAGGCGTAGCACCGCCATCTTCTTCTCGTGACCTCCGTGGAGGTCCATCAGCATAGCTTGTCTAAACTTTTTATGCACACCAGGGCAAGCTTTCACCTCGTCGAAGCGGCTAGCAAGATGTTCCTTCAGACAGGTCACGCCTCCACCCTTCATAACATGGGCACACATTTAGACCCTTGCCTGACATGCTCCCCATGCTCCTAGATGGTACCCATATGACCTGCCATCACCAGAATCTACAATATAAGAAGAAGGTGTTGTCAGTGCCTAAGGCGTGGGTTGGTAGTTGCTCTAAGGTGTGGGTACAAATCCTATACTCTATAGTTGCACAAAATGAACAAGTTGCCTTGTGAAATGGTGCTGCAAAGGTACTGAAATTTCAGAGAAATTGCTAGTTGCTACAACCGACATGAAGATTAGCAAGATAATTATTCCTAAGCATTTCATCAAACACCTTGTTTACATGAAACAAAAGAGCAACATTTGCTTGAAACCTACATATGCCAAGCTATCCAAGCTTCACAACAATAATATACTTGCAAAAATCAACTCACTAGACCATCAATACCCTAATATCATCATCCACGTAGCAAATGACTACACACTAAATTTGGCAAAATCCGCCCATAAAAAACACTAATCCGTCACTTAATAGGCTGTTTGGTTGGCTGCATCTAGAGAGAATTGACTCTGAAGATGCAAGCGAGGTTTGTTTGTTTGGTTTCTCAGACCACTGAGCCAGGCTCTACTGATGCAACCTACCCCTGGAGCCAGGCCCTGCGGAAACGAGAATTTTCAGCGTTTCTGGCGATGCAGCATGCGCTAAGCGACATTGCATGCTGGCGGGGCCACCGTCAGCGAGCCTGCGCGCGCAAGCAACCAGCAGGCGGCAAATGTGCTCATGCATGCATAGTGATTAAACAAGATTCCACCTATCTTTCTTTTCATTTTTGCCAATATCTTTTGATTATTATCTCCGATCACCGAACCGATTTCATCTTTGCGTTCCTGACATTTTTTCGAACAAAACTAGACCACACTTGCCATATATATCTCAAAAGATTAAAAATTTTGTTTTTCAATTTGTTGATATAAGAGATGTCTACTCAGCCTGGCTCCCACCAGCCTGGCTAAGCTCATACAGCCTGGCTCGGTTGAGAAGGCATCCAAACAGGCCATAAATGCATACATCCAGCACAAAGGACAAAAATGTAGCTGCTATTCGACAAAATTTCCTTCTGAAAACAAAAATTATTTTCAAAATTCAAACTGAGATCTTTGTGAACTCACCCGAGATTTCGGTTTAAATAGCCATCTCTCCCTTGAACACCGAGATCCACCGCAAAACTCACCGGAGACCGCCAGACTTGGCCAGAGATTCCTTGTCACCGAGGGAGAAGAGTGTTCTGAGTGAGAAAAGCGAATTACTGAGGTTGTGGGCCCGTGAGGAAAAGAGAAGTTGCTTTTATTTTTTGGTCTGAGACTGTGGCCAAGACTAAGTTTCTCCACTGTGATGCATTACAAGCAACATGGCTCGACTCAGTTGGTCTTAGGCGTGAGTTAAGGCTTTGCTGCAAGTCAGAATGATGTGGGTTCGAATCCCACTTCCAACAAAAAATTTTCACTTTCTTTTTTGCACTTTTTTGACATGCACTCGTACAATGTATTAAAATGCTCAAAAAAGTGAACCCAAATCTGGTCCAAAATCAATGCAATCCAGTAAAAAATGTATTAAATCCAGACCAAATTACCGAAATCTCAGCGAGATTTGACAAAATCTTGCCAAGATTTGCGAGATTAATGAAGCAATTTGAATTTTATTAAATTTTTTTATTCCGTCGGAATTATGAATCTTGAAAAAGGTTAAAATCTAAGAAATCACAAAAATCTCGCCAAAATTTTAAACCTTGTCACAACACACAGACCTCACTTAATCAGTTAATCACCTAATCGCCGATTAGTAATCCTGCTACATACAGGGAAAGGAAATAAAGGAAATGCAGAGCAGGGCTAGCCAGGGTTACAAATCTCGTTTTGAATAAAATTTTGGAGGTGCCCGAAATCCAAAATCTCGGCGAGATTTCGAAAATTTAAATCAAATCCGGACAGAATCTAAAATTCAAATTTTAAATCCGGTTTTTTTTCTACGCCGAGAATAGCCGAGATTTCGGTAAAATTCAACTAAACGGAAAATGGTTCAAACGACGTCAAATTTTTTTGAAATTTTGGTCAGACATGGAAAATGATTTGGAGAATCCAATTCGGTCAATTTTTGGTCAAAACACCGAGATTTCAGTCCATTTTACTGAAATTTCGCCGAAATTATAGGGTACTGTAGCACTTTAATTTTTTTTTTAGGGTTTTTCTAATTTCGCCGAGATTATGGAACTCGGGGGGGGGGGTCCGAAAACCGAAATTTCGCTGAGATTTCAGCGAGAATTTGAACCCTGGGGCCAGCTGGTTTAGGTTGAGCCGTCCTCACATGCGGGCCGGGCCCCGCTGACCAACTGACACGACCATTGTAGTACTCTGGTAGCTAGGTAGACCCTAGGCCCGCTAATTTTTTTTTTCTTGAGTCCTTGACCTCTCTTAAACTAAGGTCCTATTTGGCAACTTAAATCTAGGAGAAACCCAACCAAACGGGCTAGAGCTCGAAACGATTCTCCTCGGAACGTTTCTTTTTTTTCCATGTCGGGGCTGAATCACCCTCAACCCCGTTTCACCCCTATTCACAGAATCCAGACAGCTAGCCAAACGGTTTCAGACAATGATTCTGATTCTACCTGAAACGTTTATACCAAGAACCATTTTCGTTTCTGCTAGAATCTAAAATCGTATCAAACAGGGCCTAAGTGACGAGACATGAAAATAAGCCAGATCCCACTCCTAATGCTGCGAAAGTGGAAGTAAAGGCAACAAAGAGGGAGGTAAAAGTTGCATTGATCTGGCTAATTAAGCACTCCATCATCTATCCAGGCATGCTAGATGAAGAGACTAGCAAACGCGCCTTGCCCATTTGTCACAATCGGGAGTACGTCCCGGCCTCGAGGTTTACTGCAGGCCAGCTACCAGCTAGCAACAACCTCGCGGCTCACAAGGTCTTGTCAACACGAATGGAGATTTTATAGACATCAATGTATTTTTTTTATGTCTACAATTCATAGTATCCCAGGTAGGTACTGACATTAATACCTTATTCTCTGAATCAATTGCGGAAGCTAGGGCGTTAAGAACGAGTTCATGGAAGCTTGAATCTCTTCTAGGGCCCTTCCTTTAGTCTCTGGTACTAGCCGCTCCACAAACACAACTGTAAGCCCACAAATGCTTGCGAACAGGAAAAATGTGCCTGCAATCCGTCCAAGATATACAGAAAAACAATACATCAACAAAGTTGCAGACCAACGAAACTGTTGGGCTCACTATATACATGTCGATGCCAGTATCCATCGTGACTATGATTTAAAAGTTCCTTTTTTTTTCTTGCTGCTAATTTACCATAAGAGCTCCACATGAGGAGAAAGTTGAAAGCGTACGAGACAATCCACGAGCCGAGCCAGCTTACTAAGGTTACAAGGCTTCCAGCTGATCCTTTCATGTTTATGGGAAAAATCTGCATGCACAGTGATGAAATGTAGTCAAATTCATCCATATTGCTGACGTACTTTTAGTCCGCAGATTCTGAAGGATTTTTGGGTACAGTAATCTCAACTATCTTTTACTCAAGGGGCAAAAAAGATACCTCTGACATTATAACCCATGGTATTCCTCCCATACCCAGCGAAAAAGATCCAGTGAAAACCTGGTTTTGCAAGACACAAAAATGTTTACGACTACCACTGAGAGAGAGAGAGAGAGATCGATCTGGCAGTAATGCAGAAAAGAAGTTAACAAGCAGTATATACCAGAGTGCCTGCCAAAGCCAACGCTATGTTCAAGTCCTTCACCCAATGCTGTTCCTGTTCCCGTAAGAGTAAAAGTACTGCTAAGTTGGTGGCCTTCCTACGAGGATGGAATTGATTTCAGCAAATTCGAACCTTAGATAAGAATGACACACCAACTAGTAGGCAACCCAAGCATGTTCCAGCTGCAGAAACCTGGAATATTGCATCATAAATATTACTGTGCTTATCATCCATTATTAAGTCTACATTTTTACCATCAAAAGTGGCCTCCTTCCAGCCTTGTCCATTAGAAGCACCCCTAATGCCGTCATTGGTATCTACAAGGACACAAAACTTTAATCATATACCTAAAGTCAGTTAGGAGCAAAAGAGGTGGCTAGGAGCATCGTGGAAGAGACCTGGACAGCAACCATTGCAAGCATTCCCGTGTTTCCTGACGCGAAACCTGATTTGTACCATGAGTAGTTAGTAGCCCCAAAGTAACCCATGGTAAAAGTTCCCTTCTGATTACCATAACCAGTGTACGAGAGAAAGTTAACGCAACAAGTTGCTACTATTCCTTAGTCTTTACCGGCTGAAACAAATATCTCACTGGCGTAGAAGCAAATCGCATTTACTCCTCCAAACTGTTGAAGGATCATTAGCCCAACTCCAACCTGATCGCGAAACTGATATCTTAGAAAATTACAGAAGCATTTCCCTTCCAGCTAGAAAGGCACTTACTGTAACAGCATGAATATAATCCTTCTGAAATAGGTCCAACATCTTTGACTGTGGTAGACGCTGAAGTTTTTCTGTGAAATCCTGAATATATAGATGATGGAATTAGGTAGATCTTATAGTAATACATGATTAAGTTAGTGGTTTGTTTTAACTCTCAGGCACTTGATACGGCACTTGATACTTTGATTTCTGCTGCCTCTTCGAAGATATCAGTTTCCTTTCCCCTTAGCTTCTGTAATGCTGCCTCAAATGTACCTGGGTGTGTGATCCTCGCCTGAAATACATGATTTTTCATCAAGCATTGCTCCAAGGGATTAACTTGTAGGCTTTATCTAATGATCATATGAGAAGATGATTTTACACTTGTCTCAGTAGGTCTATGTGCAGATCTTATTGTATCTGCATCTAAACCTAGGTCTCAACTTAAATATTTATATGTAATTAATTGAAAGTTCAAAATCTGTCCCCTTGCATATAATTCTCATGTGATGCTCAAATTAGTATCTCTCCATGATCGAGTAAAGGACAGAACTTGGTGCAATGTTAATAAATGACCATCTTAAGTTTGCCAATGTCACCCAACACTTATATAACATAATAAGATTACCAGCCATCTTGGAGATTCAGGAATCAAAAGAAGGCCAACCAGCTGCAGTAAACATGGTGTCACACCTACAAGAGATAAATCTAACATTTACACATAACCATAAGCACTAAATGTCTAGTTATAAATGTGCATGAATTTTGAAATCGATATATTTAGATTGAAAGAAAGACCCGTTTAAGTTGGTGCAATCTACAAGAAGACCTAATCTAAAACCTACGATCATTGTTATAGGAAGGGAAGAAAAGTACACCAAAGAAACAAGTGTACCGATGATTGCCAAGGTACGCCAGGTGATAAAGGTCCCCAGAACATATGCAAGTGATGCCCCACAACATATCATAAGCTGCAGAAATGGAGGTGCTTGCTTTCTTAAGATAAAGCTCTGAAGTCAGTAATGAAATCTCCCTGATTGTGTACAGACCTGGTTTACAGTTGCGAAGCCTCCTCTAAGTTTCTTGGGTGTTATCTCTGATATATAGACTGGAACCTGTTGAGGTACCACAAATTTCAAACCAAATCTGTTGGAGAAAGTAACAAGATGGAGTAGCTTATTGTAATCACCACATATGAAAGAAGGCCAATTCCACATCCAATCAAGAGCCTTCCAAGGTCAAGCCACCAAAAATTCTTCGGAAGATCATACAGAAAAGAAAAATATTAGATGAGCTAAGATGATAATATGTTCCTTAAAAGTTTCAGTAGGCATCTAAGTGCCCACTAAAGTGGAGATATACAGAGAAAAGAGGGTGGAAACCTTAGAAAAGATTATAAAGAGATATCCAAGAATGCAGAAAATATCTGATATTGCCATTGCCTGCACGCCACAATGTACAAGAAGTTAGCAGAAGTTGGTCATCAGTCGAGAGCATATAAATGATCCCTCAGGCAGTTTGGCACTGGTCAGTTTGGTACACATAAAATGTTTTTTTTTGCGAACTAGTGCATATAAAATGTGCAGGTGCAGCTAGATTAATTAGCAGGATGGGAATGGGATTAATACTTACGCATCTTCGACCAACTCGATCTGCTATGGTACCACTGAGAATAGCGCCTAGCATTGCTCCAATGGTCAATATTGAACCAAAGACAGAATACTGCATGTGCACATGATAATTAAAAATGCAGTTGACCTTGCTAGATGCTTATATAGATCCTGTGTGTACAATTGTGTATAATTGTGTGTGTGTACCTCAGCTAAGGAAAGGTGAAGATCACGCATGATGCCCTCCTGAGATGGGGATGAGTAGCCTACCTGCAGCGCCAAGCAAGCAAAACAGGAAATCGAAATTAACTTAACCTGGTCCTTGATTGATGATGATGTACCCACTAGTAGGATAAATCTGGCTAATTAGATATTAGCCTAGTTACATAGGAACAACAACCATTTTATCTTAATTAGCAGCATTTGTTAGCTACTCCAAACTAGCTGGAGAAAAAGGAGGAAGCAAGAGATGGGGATGGGATTGGAAGAAGAGACCCTAATTAGTAATGAAACGCACGTATCCATAAGGGCTTACCGAGATTCCGAACTCGAAGGATCCGGCGACGGCGACGGCGGTGCTGGCGACCACCACCCCAATTGAAGAGGAAGCAGAAGCAGCTCTGTGATGGCTATCAGCACTGCTCCCGGCCACCGTCACCAAGAGAGGCTTGTTGGCTTCTTCTCGCCGTCCTTCCATAGCCATAGGGTCGGCCTGCCGGGGTTCTCTCAATATCAATCCTCGTGCCGTCTCGCTCGACCTGTCTTGACTGGTGAAGCGGATGCTATGTGCACTTGTCCGTCCATAGCCATAGTTGGAATTTTTTTTTAAAATAATAATATTTTAATCAATATTTACAGAAATAATATGCCGAAAATAAAAATAGCAAAACTACCCCCTGTGTCCATTTGAATTGGCGACAGGGTCCTGTCGCCATTTGAATTGGCGACATGGCTCCTATGTCCATTTCAAATGGCGACAGGGGGTAAAATCGGAATAAAAGCCCCACACAGGCAGCAGTGGGATGCCCTCCTGTCGCCATTTGAAATAGACATAGGAGCCCTGTCGCCAATTCAAATGGCGACAGGATCCTGTCGACAATTCAAATGGACACAGGGGGGTAGTTTTGCTATTTTCTTTTTCGGCATATTATTTCTGTAAATATTGATTAAAATTATTATTTTTTTTAAAAAAATCGCCATAGTTGCTTGTCCCTTTGTTCGTTGTGTGACTTTCCTTTTTTTGATTTCTTGAATCACTTTTCTAAACTAATAAAAGAGGAAGTTTTCATTTTCTTGAATCACTCCGGCCAAGCGAGTCTGTGGAGTTGCTGAACCAGGCGAGGCGAAGTGGTCGACTCGTGTTTAGACCATCTCCAACCATATTTCCTTCATTTCATTCCCTTCCCTGTTCCCTTTCCTCATTTCCATTCTCTTTATTTCCCCTCATCTCCAACAGATTCCCTTTAAAGAGAATTGTATAGGGAAAGGAGAGAGAATTCCTTGCTAGAGGGAATAGGAGAGAGACTCCCTTCACGAAGGGAATGCTGAAGGGGGAATCCGTTGGAGCGCTGAAGGAATGAAAATCCCTTCGCAGAGGGAAAGGGAGAGGGGAAGGGACCATCTCCAACCATATTCCCTTCATTTCATTCCCTTCCCTGTTCCCTTTCCTCATTCCCATTCCCTTTATTTCCCCTCATCTCTAACAGATTCCTTTTAAAGAGAATTGTATAGGAAAAGGAGAGAAAATCTCTTGCTAGAGGGAATGGGAGAGAGAATCCCTTCACGAAGGGAATGCTGAAGGGAATCCGTTGGAGCACTGAAGGGAATGGGAATCCCTTCGCGGAGGGAAAGGGAGAGGGGAAGGGACACGGTTGGAGATGGTCTTAGGATGGGCTTCTATATCCTTCAGGAGTGCTGTTGCTCATGCCTCTGTTTAGGGTTAACCCTGTTCATGAAAACGATTTATAGACAATCATAGAATTATTATTATTAATGCTTGAGCCATCTAAAAAATGAGCCAACTCTATCTTGAATTTTTCCTCCATTCCATCGATATCACAGAAAGAACCAACCAATCTTAGGAGAGTTACGTGACAAACTTTGTGTTTGAAATCTCATCAATTTTCATTCACTTTTAGGATTATGCTATTAGTAAAGAGGTGCACGATACACTACATTAAAATTTTTGATATCTCTTCTTTACGGTATGACTTCACTATGTATTTTCAGCCTTTCTAAAAACTTGCTTATTCTGGAAATTTGCAGGATTTAACATTGAAACTGTTGAGTAAAAGAATATTAGCTTCACTGTTTGGGATGTCAGTGTCCAGGACAAGGTAAGAAATTCTACTTCTAATTAACTTATTATCTTAGATGGAGAAATCATGTCTCTTAATCTGTTCCTGGCCCTTAGGGTGAAAGGAAATTATACCCCATTTTTTGCATTGATGTTGTTAAACTCCATAATAGTTCAGTTGTCATAAACTTGTGCCTTGGACTTGTTCTATGTCAAAACAGATCAGGCACATGTGGAGGCACTACTTCCAGAATACGCAGGGGCTCATTTTTGTTGTGGACAGCAATGATAGGGAGCATGTTGTTGAGGCTAGAGATGAGCTCCACAGGATGCTGAATGAGGTAATGTGCTTGTGTTGTTGTAGCTCCAAAGTGCTTCTGTTTGCAAATATCCGGTATATATACGCTAATATGAAGTTTTGATTCAACTATCTTGCAACCATAAGTTTAGAGCTCTATGAGCAGCTTAGGAGACAAACATGCGTGCTAAGATAGGTCAAATGTTCAGTGCCGTGTTTGTTTTATTAAGAACTTGCTGTTGGAAATTTTATCTCCTGATTAACGGGAGACTTTTCTGTGATATAAGATGAGCTGTGTGATGATGTGCAGCTTGTATTTGCAAACAAACAAGATCTTCCTAATGCCACGAATTTGTCCATTGATGACAAATTGGAATTTGGTTTGTGTTATGTGTGAATTTTTGCTCAGCTGTTATTGTGCTAATTTGGTCGCTCTATTTGCTGTCCATTTGACTATTGAACCAAACTTTCTATTGCATTACATTTCAGTAAATATAATGCATATTTGCCGTGAAGAATTAAGGGCAAGTGGAGTCAAATAATGTTGGGAGGATACAATTTGTTCCAAAACATTTATGCGTATTTGCTACATGCAAAAGACCTCAGGTTTTTGAAGCTAATTCTCTACCATTGTGTTGCCAATTGCCTCTACATTAATTGTTCATTAGAGGTAACTTATGCTTTCTATTGAGTCATATGCTGCTTCCTAACCTAGAAACAAAAGAAAACAGTTTTTTATAGGGCCAGTTTGTTACTAAACCTGACACTTACATGGAGTACCTTGTTCCTTCTACTGAAGGAAAAATTGATGATTTGCCTCGAACTTGATCGGCATTTGATGATTTGCCCTATGATATCTCATTGATATGCGGGTCTTGGGACTCATTTGCGCAAGGAGCTAGTTTGAGTTAGTCAAGCTTTCTTAACGTGAATTAAGGGATACCGGCAAGTCTCCAAGTCCACTGGAAAAATCATCGTGTCAATTCTCTTATGATTTGCTTTCTATTGTTGATTTGTGCAAATTCACATCCCTAGTATATTTAGTGATTGTTCTTTACTCTAGAATTGTACACTTTTCTTAGTCTTAATTTGTTGACGCACTTAGCAAATCCTATGATTTAGGTCTTAATTGTTCAAATTCTTAATTCTAACTTTACTTGCTAAGTTCTTGTAATTAGAGCTAAAGAATTCTAGCAAATCTCTTATAAAGGCTGCTAAATCAACGCCAAAAAAGAAGATCAAGGACTCCAGTTCCGCTACTGTTGCTGTCGGGTTGTCACTGGCTTGTATAGCATTGGTGGCTCTTATCTTTCTGTGTTGCTGTGCTTGTCGTGGAACCATAATTCGGTGTCACCATATGATCTAAGGGATGATAAACCACTCCTGAGTTTGAATTTGAGTGTATCAAACTAGTATAAATGCTGCTCGCCTTTTTTGTTTTCGTCTAATTACATATGTGTTGCGTTGTAGCTTGCTTGCTATATATGTGCCGGCTGGCCGGCCTGCAAAATCTATCTGATCGATGCCTTGTGCCCTTACATGGAATTAATGCAGCAGGTTCTTCCCGTAAGTCTTGTTCTACCCCGATCGATGTTGGATTATTTGGGCCAAGCCCATTTGATTGAGACAATAAATCCTAGAAAATCTCAAAGGCCCACCTCATGAGGAGCATGTGCACTAGCAATAGTACCACATTGCTAGCCTAAAGTGGTGAGCACTAGTTTAAATAGTGGAGTGTGCTACACCATGGTAGAACCATGTGGAGAAAGGGAGAAAGAATACACACGCTCGCCTCGCCGGGCTCGGGGCGAGGCGGGGCGAGCGCGGGCGTCGGCACTGCGTGAATGGTCCGCCGAATTCGGTCCAGGGCTTTGCGTGGCGCAGCCTCCTTTTGCAGATTACTCTTTGCTACTCGGAATCGCGGTTGTAGTATGAGATAAGGACACCGTAGCAGATCCCGTAATGGACTCGATCGTGGCACGCCTCGAGTCGTGTTCGTTACTGGATCGTTACCAGTGGCTCCTTTATATCTTCGTCGCCGTCATCCGGGAGAAATAGAGTTTTCGCGCCCTAGCGCTTTTGCCGCTTCCTCGCTGCGCCGCCATCAAGTTCGCCGTCTCCGTGCACGGCGTGCACCAGCGAACGGGCAAGCAGTGTCTCCGAAACCGTCCGCCCTCGCGTTCTTGCACCGGAGAGGATTTAATCAGGTTTTGGGAAGCGCTCGCGCGATCGCTTCCACGCCACCGCTACGGCTCGTCTTCCTCGACATTCAGAGGCGGCGCTAGGCATCGCGGCTGATCAGGCCGCTTTAGTCCTCGATCAGACGCGCTACAACGCTTCATCGCTTCCATCTGCTGTTTTAGGTCATATTTCACATGAAAGATTTGCATAGCGTTTCTAGTCAAAACCCTGAGATAATTCCCGAACCTATTGCACAAACCGAGAATTCGAGCAGATACCCGAGCAAAATCTCGAGGAGGATGATGCGGTGAGGCTCCTAGGAGGAGCAAGAGACAAAGGATGGTTAAATCCTTTGGTAATGATTTCACTGTGTACCTTGTGGATGATACTCCCACCTCTATTTCAAGCTTATGCATCTTCGATGCAGACTCTTGGAAGGAGGCAAATCAGTAGTGAGATGGATTCTATTCTGCCTAATCTGAACTTGGGAGCTCACAGAATCGCCTTATGGATGCAAACTCGTGAAGTGTAAGTGGGTGTTCAAAAAGAAACTAAGGCCTGATGGTACTATTGAAAAGTACAAGGCTAGACTTGTGGCTAAGGGTTATACGCAAAAGGAAGGAGAGGATTATTTTGATACTTATTCACCTGTTGCTAGGATCACAACCATCCTGTACTTTTATCCTTGGTCGCCTCTCATGGTCTCATTGTCCATCAAATGGACGTGAAGACAGCTTTTCTTAATGGAGAGCTAGATGAGGAGATCTACATGGATCACCAGGATGGATTTGTGCTACCCTGACATGAGAGCAAGGTGTGTAAGTTATCAAATCTCTTTATGGCCTTAAACAAGCACCTAAACAATGGCATGAGAAGTTCGATAGAACATTGACACAAGTCAAGCCACAGAACGGCCGACAAGTGTGTGTATTATCGCCATGGTGGGGGTGAGGGAGTTATTCTGTGCCTATATGTGGATGACATTTTGATCTTTGGAACAAACCTTGATGTGATCAATGAGGTCAAGTCTTTCCTGTCTGGAAATTTTGATATGAAAGATCTCGGAGAGGCTGACGTGATCTTGAACATCAAGTTAGTCAAAAGTGAGGATGGGATTAGTCTTTCTCAATCCCATTATGTGGAAAAGGTTTTGAGTCGGTTTGGCTATTCAGATAGCAAGCCTTCTCCAACACCTTATGATCCAAGTGTGATTCTTCTAAAAACAAGAGAATTGCTAGAGATCAAATGAAATACTCTCGAGATCATTGGATCTCTCATGTACTTGGCTAGCGCTACAAGGCACGATATCTCATTTGTCGTAAGCAAATTGAGCCGCTTACTTCTAACCCGAGATGATCATTGGCGTGCACTCGAAAGAGTTATGCGTTACTTGGTGGGTACAAGAATTATGGAATACACTATACCGGTACCCTTCAAGATTAGAGGGTTATAGTGATTCAAATTGGATCTCTGATGTCGATGAGATTAAGGCCACCGGTGGATATGTGTTTACACTTGGTGGGGCGCTGTGGTCGTGGAGGTCTTGCAAGCAGACTATTTTGACACGGCCAACCATGGAGGCACTGATCGTGCATTGGATACAAACACCGTTGAGGCAGAATGGCTACGTGAACTCTTGATGGATCTTCCGTGGTTGAAAAACCAATACCGGCCATTCTTATGAATCGTGACAATCAAACAGCTTATTGTTAAAGTGAACAGTTCTAAAGATAACTTGAAATCCTCAAGACATGTGAAAAGACGTTTGAAGTCCGTCAGAAATTGAAAAACTCCTGAGTGATAGCATTGGATTATATCCAGACGGCTAAAAACCTGGCAGATCCCTTCACTAAAGGGCTATCACGAATGTGATAGATAACGATCAAAGGAACTAGGCATGAGACCCATGTGAGTTATACCATAGCGGTAACTCCAACCTATGTGATCTGGCGATCCCGTGAATTAGGACACAGGAAAAACAAGCTATCGGTTAATCGGAGGAGAGTAATTTTCTAACTAGTTCCAAGTGAAGATGCAATACTCTCAAATCAGATGGCAAAGTTGGCTTTTGCCTTAATGTGTTCTGTTGGCTTTATTTAGCTAAGATGTCATCCTACAGAGCATCTTGAAAGAACACACCTATATGAGATTGATCGTTGAAAGTCGCAGTCTATGAGACTTGGGTAATCTCTAGTAAGCTCATGAAGAGACCATGGAGTACGACTTATATGCTCCACCCGAGGGGAAGCCTATTGGCAGCTTAGTATCGCCTAAGGCTTTAAATAAAACTCGATCGCACAAAACTTGCAATTCAAGGCTTAGTCCATTGTTCAAGTTGTGGTGAGTGTAATTTGAAGTCCTAGGTGCAATTCAAGGCATAGTCCATTGTCACTGAAATGTCGTATATTAATGTACTTTGGGAACAGGCAAGACTCGGTGGGACTTTGAGATCTGGTGGGGATTGTTGGATTATTTGGGCCAAGCCCATTTGATTGAGACAATAAATCCTAGAAAATCTCAAAGGCCCACCTCATGAGGAGCATGTGCACTAGCAATAGTACCACATTGCTAGCCTAAAGTGGTGAGCACTAGTTTAAATAGTGGAGTGTGCTACACCATGGTAGAATCATGTGGAGAAAGGGAGAAAGAATACACACGCGCTCGCCTCGCCGGCGGGTAGGAGCTCGCACGCACGCAGTAGGCGGCGAGAAGGCGCGGGCGTCTTGGCAGCGTGAATGGTCCGCCGACCCGGTCCAGGGCTTTGCGTAGGCGCAGCCTCCTTTTGCATTACTCTTTGCTACTCGGAATCGCGGTTGTAGTATGAGATAAGGACACCGTAATAGATTCCGTGAATGGACTCCGATCGTGGCACGCCCTCGAGTCGTGTTCGATTACGAATCGTTACTGTGGCTCCTTTATATCGTGCATCGCCGTCATCCGGGAGAAATAGAGTTTTCGCGCTTCTAGCGCTTGCCGCTTCCTCGGCCGCACCGCCATCAAGTTCGCTTCGCCTCAGACGGCGGTGGCACCAGCCGAACGGGGCAAGGTGTCTCCGAAACCGCCCGTCCTCGCGTTCTTGCACCGGGAGAGGACGAATCAGGTTTTTGGGAAGCGCCGGCGCGATCGCTTTCCACGCCACCGTCGGCTCGCCTTCCTCGACATTCAGAGCGGCCGCTAGGCATCGCGCCGATCAAGCGGCGCGCTTCGTCTCGGCATCAGACGCACTACAACGCTTCATCGCTTCCATCTGCATTACCTAACAAGACGTTACAATGTCTCTACTGTTCATTTTCAACCTATTGATTGTGAGCACATTAGATGGATATATGTGTAGTCTTCTAGCATATGCGTCTATGGTATGCTCCTGTTATTCGTTACCGATAGTCAATCACATGTTGTTCATGATTTACTTTTGGATTAAATTAAACCTAAATGTGCCTTTATTTCTAACAATCGATGTAAACAGATTGGGAGCGTTATCGCTCGGTTCATTAGAGAGCCAGCAGTTGGAATCTTCATTGCCAATCAAATTAAGCGCACAGCGTCATCTATGAAGGTAGGAGGAGCTGAAGCGTTGTCGATGAAGTCGGAGGTCGAGCGAAACAGCAATGTGAAGGCGATGAGGCTGAGCTCGCACGAGATAACCACCATTGGCGGACGTCCGGCGGTCTCTAACTCGAAAGTTGCATCTTCTTCTTCTGAACGAGCTATGTAAGGAATTCTAGAAGATGAAGCTGGAGGTTGTACCGGAAGGATTTTTAGCTGCATTGAAAGTAAAGCTTACTCTGGAAGATTAAATCCGAGAAGGACAGAAGGATGATTGCAAGGTTCAGAGAGTCAAGTCCAAGATGGAGGAAGGCAAGGTAAAAGACTTCAGACTGGATGAGCAATGCACGTTGTGGATTAAGGATCGCATCTGTGTGCCGAACAAGGAGCTGAAACAGTTGATTCTGGAAGAAACCCATGATTCCAAATATTCCATTCATCCAGGAAGTGCCAAGATGTATCAAGACCTGAAGGAAAGATTCTGGTGGCCAAGCATGAAACGCGAGGTCGCCGAACATGTTGCGTTGTGTGACATATGTTAGAGAGTCAAGGCAATGCATCAGAGGCCAGTAGGATTGCTGCAGCCGCTAAAAATACCTGAGTGGAAGTGGGAGAAAATCAGAATGGACTTTATTATCGGTTTACCTAAAACTCAAGGAGGGTATGACTCCATATGAGTTATAGTGGATCGCTTGACTAAGATCGCTCATTTCATCCCTGTAAAGACCACTTACTCGGGAGATAAGTTAGCAGGATTGTACATGACTAGGATCGTCTGTTTACACAGAGTGCCAAAGAAGATCGTATTGGACAGAGGTACCCAATTTACCTCAAGATTCTGGAATAAGCTGCATGAAGCCATGGGGACCCATTTGAACTTAAGTACAACATATCATTTGCAGACGGATGGACAGACTGAAAGAATTAATCAGATTCTGGAGGATATGCTAAGAGCTTGTGCATTGGCTTATGCTACATCTTGGGATAAGAGTCTGCCGTATGCCGAGTTTAGCTACAATAATAGCTATCAAGCCAGTCTGCAATTGTCACCATTTGAGGCCTTGTATGGTCGGCCCTGTCGAACACCGTTGAATTGGAATGAGACAGGTGAACGCCATGTCTTTGGACCAGATATCCTTCAAGAAGCCAAAGAGCAAATTGCCATGATCCGGGAAAGACTGAAGGTAGCTCAGTCGAGACAGAAAAGTTACGTGGACAACCGTCACCGAGACCTGAGTTTTGAACCAGAAGATTTCGTATATCTCAGAGTTACCCCTTTCAAGGGAGTTAAAAGGTTCCATGCGAAAGGGAAACTCACACCGCGTTATGTTGGACCATTTAAGATTTTGAGCCGCAGAGTATCTCGATCAGACGGTTAAGATCTAATCTAGTGCTATAACGTGGGGGAACCCTAACCGTACGATCTAGATCTAACATTTGAGATCTAATCTAGCACGGTGCGATTTAGGGACTACGTGGCTTAATTCGGTGCGTTGGATCTAGATCTAACGGTTTAGATCTAATCTAGTAAAATCACCGGGGTGGCTACGTGGACTCACCGTGGCGGTTGGATGGAGATCGGACGGTAGAGAAGCTTCGCGGGCGACGATGGCGGCGCGGCGGAGCTACTTGACCGAGGACGAAGACGACGACCAAGCCCGCGGCGTTTTGGCGCAGTTCCGATGAAGTGGATGGTGCGGCCCGATGCGTCTCATCCTTGCGGTTCCAGATCCGAACTTCAACGCGACAGAGGCGGCTTGACGGCGGCGGCACGCGCAAGAAACCGAAGCGAAGCCCTAACCTAACTATGGCGAGCGATTCCTTAGCAGTGACGGCGGCTCGGGCGGTGTGGTTTGGAGAAAAATGTGCGGCTTCAAACGGCGATCCTCGGGGACGGGTCCACGCTTTAAATACGGCCTCGACGTGCGGGATTTTCGCGAAACCCTAACGAACTCTGAAATGGCGCGACGGAGCAGTCCAATCCAGACTCGGCGAGGACGACAAAATCCCGGCCACACATGTGTCCGGATCCGGTGGCTCCCACACGCCCGCGACGTGGACGCATCGCAGCCATGAGATCCTGATCTGGTGATTTAGCGTATGCGTGCACGTGGCTCGATCCTAGCAGTTGGATCTTGATCCAACGGTCCGAGCGAATGGGTTCGGCTCGCCTGGACCGGCTCAAGTCAGACTCGAGTCTGACTCGGGTCGGATGAACAGTAGAACCCATTAGGGTTTTCCAGTGATTTAATATTTAAATTAATTTCTAGAAATTCAAATAAATCGAGAAAAATAGCAAAATGCTCAGAAAAATTCCATAAAAATTTTGGAAAATACTTTGTGACATTTTGGACTTAAATAAAATATTTTCAACAAAAATTTATTTGAAACTTTTAATTATTTAATTATCTCAAAAGGAAATAAATTCAAATTAAATCCAAATAATTCCAAATAAACTCCAAAAAATTCCAAAAATTCGCAAAAATGCCAAATAACATTTAAATACATGAAAAGCAAAAATTGGGGTGTTACAAACCTCCCCCTTAACAGAATCTCGACCCCAAGATTTAGGGCTAACTAAGAAATAGGTTTGGGAATTCTTTCTTCAAGTCCTCTTCGCACTCCCAAGTCGCTTCACTTTCCAAATGATTGCTCCACAGGACTCTGCAGAAGCGGGTCGACTTGTTTGGAATTTCTCGATCCATTGTGTCCAGAATCTTCACGGGGTGCTCCTTGTATGTCAAATCTTCCTGCAGCTCGATTGATTCCAAGGGTGTTTGCTCATTCGGCACTCAGAGACACTTCTTCAGTTGGGATACATGGAATACATCATGCACTCCCGCCAACAACTGCGGCTAGATTGAGCCACGTGTCGAGCGCCGGGTCATGCCACGTCGCCCTTGATGCGGCTAAACTTGATCGGATCCTAGCCGTCTGATTCAAATCGAACGGTCCAGATCGACCGTGTAGATCCAATTCGCACGGGATTAGATCTAATCTGGACCGTTGGATTTTAAACCAACGGCCCAGATTGCGCCATGTGTTCGGGAGCCGACCGCGCTGTGGCCGCAGGCCGCCACCGCCGACGCCATGCGTGATGTCACGCGTGGCCCTGCAGTGTCACGGCTCGCTTCACCGCGGCGGTGACGTTATCCGTGATGTCACGCTGACGTCACGGTGGGGCCCGCGTGTCAGAGCCATTCGGCTGAGCCCCGCTGACGTCAGTAATGACGTTAGCAGTGGGTCCCACGTGTCAGTGACACTGTGCGTATGGACCGAGTCCACGGTGGACCAAGCCTGAGCCCATACACCGGATGACGCAATGCTGACGTCATAATTCGATTTTTTAATAAAAAATAATTCAGTGGAAATTCAATTTCCACGCTGACGCAATGATGATGTCATAAATCGGATTTTTCAATAGAAAAATAAATGAATTAATTCAGTTTATTCTTTTATTTGATTATTCAAACTTCAAACGCTTATAACTTTTGCATTTTAACTCCGAATTGGGTGATTCCAATTTCTAACTTTTTATAAAATTGAGCTCTACTTAATGGTGAATTTTATTTAATTTTTGAATATGAGTTTCCCTCTGTTTATATATATTTAATTGATTTTTCAAACTTTAAACGGCAATAACTTTTACGTTTTAACTCCGAATTGGGTGATTCCGATTTCTAAGTTTTTATAGAATTGAGATCTATTTAATGGTGATTTTATTTTATTTTATTTTTTGAAATAAGTTTTTTCTCTATTTTTATTTATTTGGTATTTATTTATCCGTTGCGAGTAGACGTTGAAGTGCCTGAAGGCTTCGAAGGTGAAGTTTTGACCTAGGAGCCACCTCAAGACTAAGAACAAGTTTTTTTGAAGGCAAGTTATGCTTTTACCATATTGTTCCCACTTTGAAAATTATTTTGATTTAAATTATTGCATGTTAATTTAATTAGAAAATGCCTTGATTAATTCTGGTAATTAGTTAAATGCCAAATTGCTGTATTCCACCTTGACATAAATAATTGTATGCCATGGCCCCTTGTCACCCTAGTCTGGTTTAAGTAGTTGGACATTACTAAATCGCCAACATGGGTATTTAGACCGTTGTAGTATAATGCTTAGCCTGCCACGTAGTCATGACATGATTTTGGTAAATCCAATGTTAATGTTGACTTAATGAGATATGGAATATGTTTTGGAGAAGTGTCATGTGTTATTAATGATGATGTTGATGGCACGTGGTTCATGGTAATCAACTGGGGTTTGATAAATAGATTTAGACCGGGGTAAGTGGCAAGAATAATCTGATGGGCCATGAGTGGCACCGAGAATCTCATTTTGGTTCTTCGGCAATCTTGCCTTGGCCACCCTAAGGACTTAACCTTGCAAGCCTTTGAACTGAGTCAAATGTGCAACCACATGTCTGTAATGGGACGGACCTAGTTGAATAAGTTGCTAATAACTTGCTTATGGAACCTTAGGGTATCAGCCACACTTTTTGTGTAGTTGTACGGGGGAGCATACCGGGGCAATGGCTAGGTACCCATCTAACGGTTGGTTGGCCTAGACTTCGCCTTTGCTAAGGGAAGGGTTAGTGCGCAACAACCGGGGAGGTCCACTTGTGTAGTTAGAGGCTTCCGAAAGACTTTGTTACGGACACTCGCCTTTGTGGTGTTTGACTGTATCTTGTGGGTAAAGTGCATAACCATTGCAGAGTGTACAATCTATTCGAATAGCCGAGTCCACGGTATTGAACACTGCTCGGGGATTACAGTCAAGGGTTAGACTTTCATAAAAATAACTTGGCTTTGGAAAATGGTTGGGTTGGAATTGAAAATTTGGATGTAGGATGTGAAATGCTTACTTGTGCAATTATTGCGAAAGTTATTATCTCTATTATTGTTTTTACCCCTTTGCAATCTATTACTGTATTTACATATGCTGCTTTACTGCAAATTAACCTGTTAGCCTATCCTTTATAATAAGCCATGCATATAGAATATTAGCTTGCATTCTGTGCATGACTTGCTGAGTACCAAGTACTCACCCTTGCCACAATACAAACACCAGTTGAAGAAGAATCAACGCCAGCTCTAGAGGAGGAGTTCTAGGAGGAGCCTACGAACTAGGGGCGAGCCCAGTCAGTTGTCTGTGGCATATTGGTTGGCACCACACGTTTTCTTTATATTTCGCTGTAAATTTCTTCGAGTAAGACTTTGGCCCTACGAGGCGTAATTTTGTAACTTGACCATAAGGTTGAGCAACCAGTTATATTTCCCTTTTAATAAAACACTTTACTATTTAGTTGAGTATGATTGTGATATATACCGATGTTGAGACTGTGTGCACTAGCGTGATCCTGGACTAGAGCTGAATACACAAAGGGTCTGGATTTGCAAATTCAGGTTCCGACAGTATGAGAGCTCCATGTCTTAGAAAATATGTGCCTGAATCGTGTAATCAATCATCCACTTGTGTATTTGTACATTGGTATGCTGAGCTGAAACCCATATTTATGCGGCACATGTATGTTGTATGCTTCTTAAATAATGCTATGTTCCAAGTTTTAAAAGTTACTTAAATTGCCGCCAAGTGAGCAGCATGAGATGCATCTCTATTTCTCTGAATATACGCACATGATCTGGTCCAACCCCAAAATTATTTGAATACGACTGGAAAAATTCAATATGCATATCTGCCCAAAATAGTACTCCACAGGTCTAAACGCACAACAAAGATGAGCACCTTAGGAGCTGTTAGGAATCAGGATGCATCAGCAGACAGAGAGGTGCATCTCATGCTGCTCACTTCAGCATTCAACAAATCAACAGTTTGCTTATCTCAAGGCCTAGAAATCTCCAGTTACAACTTTTACATAACAATGTATTAGCAACATACAGTAGCTTAGGTTTTAGAAGAGCAACAACACCACTACTGACATACATAAGCATTCAGATCTGCGTGTCTACATTTGCTTAAATTAAGTCATCTTTTGACATACAAGAACTTAATAAGTCTCTACTATATAAAGTGAGAGTTTCTTCCCACGTCACATTAATTGCCCTGCTTAATTGCCCTACTTAATTGCCCTACTTAATTGTCCTACGCAAGAAACGAAGAGTTGCTTTAATTAGCCAACTTTTGCAAGAAACGAAGCGTTAAAGATAGATGTTTGATCTTATGAAATAGTATTTTTTATTTTTTAATCTTTATTTTTCGTTATCAATTTTGTTTTTCGTAGCAACGCACGGGCATATAACTAGTATTATAAAAGCAACAGCTAACATTGCTGTCAAACACACTCTGAAAATTAAAACATCATTTCAGCTCCACAATTCCACATATCTTAATCTGAGACCTCAGAATAAGTATTTTTGCAATTAGCTAAAAAATGCGAAACTAGATAAAAAACTATTATTTTAGAATATTGCTGCTTTTTTTGTTATAACATCTTTGAATAAATAGTTATTATTTCCTTTCTAAGAGATTCAATATATACCTTTTTCCTATTTTGTGTTGCTGGGTTTATCCTAGTGGTGTAATACCTATTCCTCAAACTACATTTATGCATTTGGGTTAATTAAAATCAAGGTAAGATACCATTCAAATATTTTTCCATGTTACTTCATGTTAAAATCAAGGTAAGATGCCATGCAAACTGTGTGCTCTTTGTATGAGATCTCCATGTCTTAGAAATCTATGCTAGAAGCTTGTTAAACCCTGTATGATATCCACAAACAGTCATCATATATTGATATTGTGCAGCACTGGTTACTTTTGCCTGCAATTTTTGTCAATGCTGTCTGCTATAGTAGAACAGTACCTCTAATACTTTTACCCAGAACTTGGGGACCAGACTATCCCAGGTACCTGTTACTAAAAATTTAAAAGTTGCCATCTCTTATTAGTGTCTGTTTTTGTGAATTCCATCACCTATTATACAAAATATTTTCAGGCTATATCTGAGAAAGAAAGGGTTGAAGATCTTATTGAAGAGCTAGAAAAGGAATCTAATTAAATAGGAGAACAACAATTATTGTTGAGCAAAATTATTTTGTTTAGGTGGTGGGCTTTATCCGGATGAAATTGGTGATGTTGGTATTTTGTTTCAATGGAAAATCAATGCATGTAATCAATGAAGAGATTTTAACACGTGACCTTCGGATCGGAGATCTACGGTCAGGGGTGAAGCCAGGATTTAGATTTAGGGGGGGCCAATGTAGACAACAATAGGAGAAAAGTAATACCATGATTTGGATATGGGGGGCCAATGTCGACAACAATCAGAGAAAAGTATTTACCTCTATTAACTTTAAATTAGATTTACGACTACCGGCTAGATCAAATAACTTAATTAGGGTGTACCTTGAAATTACAACAACGTTAGGGGGGGGCCAGGGCCCCCTTTGCCCTCACCTCATCCCTGTCTATGGTTGCCAGACAGTTCACCCCCTTAGGGGCCAGGCCGTATATCGAAGGACTAAAGAAGAAGCAGATTTATATTAACCAGGTACTTTATTATTGAGCATGCAACTGAACAAGATGATGTATCTCAACGACAATTAAAGGAACGGTTGACTGAGAATATTATCAGCATGCAGCTATTCAGTTCTTAGTCAGCTGAGTGAAAGTAAGCTACTGAAAGTAAAAAAAGATGCATGTTTCAGTTTTAGACATTCCGTTGAGCTACTCTTGGCGGTGGGACATTCAGTTCAGATGATGCATCTACCATCGGTAGCACATCGGGAGGAGGACGAGGCTGAGCCTGTCCATGGTGTCCTGCTGGTCGGACACCCCGCATTTCTGGAGATTGCTGTCCTCGTCCTGCCAGTAGCCCGAGCAATCCCATGACAATACAATGGGCCTACCGATATCCCCAACAAGACTAGCGCACCAGCCATGGCCTCGGCTCTGGGGTGATAAGCGGTGCCTTGTGTCCACCCCACACTGATCGTCCACATTATGTCTTTAAATCTGGCCGCCTCGGTGACCATGACACAGAGCCTGGCCAGGTGCAGGGCGAGGTACTTCTTGTCGGCCTCGGAGTCACGGCCGGGCACGAATGTGCTCAGCACAACAATGGTGGTGAGGAAGTCTTCTTTCCCATGCTAATGTCCTTCAGCGTCCAGTGCCCTTCCGGAGGGGCGAGGTCACTGTACTGGTCGCCCAAGGGGAGAGCGATGGAGCCTTCGATGAAGGGAACGGTGCCAGGGAAAGCGAACCACCTCTTGTTGTAGTGGTACTCCTGTACCTGCTTGAACCCCAGCAAGTAGACGTTGTCTCTTCGGATGGCCAGCAACACGTCATCTTGGTTGGGCTTCCTCCTGATGAGGTTGAGGAACACCCAGCTTGGGGGCGGGTTCCACAGGCCGGCTTGGGGAATAAGCATTCCCACACCCGCACCACCCAGCGGTTGGGGTTGTTCCCCACCAGGGCATCGTGGAGGTGGCCGTGCAGCTCGGTGGATACCAGTTGCCGACGCTGCAGAGCAGATCACGCAAGGAAGAAGGATCGTACATAATGGCAAGGCAATTCGATGCAATGCAATGCCCTTGCAAGTAGAAGAGGAAGAACATGTTGATGCAATGCATATGCAATGCAGGTGGAGTAGGACTGCATTTACTGCCGCTGCCACGTCGCTGGAAGCAGGAGCAAAGAAAGAATGACGACTTGTCGCTCGCTGCGATGCAACTGCGATCGGCCTCCACCTGCTTGCTCTGGGTCTCTGCTGCAAGGGAGTTGGAGATGGAGGCTCCATCGGCTTGCTACTGCTGCTCTCTTCTGCTGCGATGCAAAGGAATCATCACATTTTATTAATCGAGGGGTATTATATTATATTATGGCGTATGTACGCTCTACTAGTTCCAATATATCATGCAATGCAAAGTACAGTAGAGGAGGAAGACCCATGTATGGCCTATGTGGCCCATATAAAGCCCATGTATGGAGTAGCAACATGGAAGGTATGAAAAAGTATGTTTTATCACATCCAACCTCTATAACTTGCTTAGATGGTCTATACTTGTCTGTACATATCGATGCTATGTTTGGACCATGATTAGTGCTTCATTAATCTGATATGTCGGAAGAACGACCAGGTCGCCTTTCCTGTCGTCGGATCGAATCAAGCCCATCTCGTCCGTAGTATGCGTGCAAGAATTGTGGAGTTCAGGCGTGCAAGCAAAGCAATAAAACGGAAATGGGAGGCAAATAGGAAGAGCACAAAATTGGACAGGCCTTCTTTTGTCCTTGGACCACCATCTCTCATTACCATGGCCGATTAAGGCTGCAACTTAAACGAATCGATCACTGGACTTGAGTGCTGTCAACTTGCAGTAATAATCAAATCAAAGGAGTTTACATATTTCCACTACGAGCCTACTAGGCATTGACCGGCCAAAAATTAGGTTGAGTTTTAATTTGGTTTTAAATTGAATTGTACAATTTGAATTTGAATTGAACTGTGTAGTGATGGCTATATACATGTTTGAGATTACACTACCTCGATGTATTAGCTATTTGGAAACTCGATGAACTGAACTAAACTAAAGTTCCTCTCATTCCAAATAAACCAAGCTGAAACTAAGCCAGTTGCTGTAGTACCATTGCACAGTGTAACCAGGTTATGCCGCAAAAGCTAGCTCACTTATGTAGCTAGCTTAGCTTGGAAAGAGTGTTGCAAGTAAGTTGGGATATGGCAGCAGTCTTCTCCAAATCCAATCTGCAGAACAAATGTGCATTGTAATTAACATGTCAAGATTTGCATTAATTAATTAATGTACTTAACACATGCATGCCGCATAGATCACCTCATGGAATGCAATAAAACTGAATCCTTTGTTTGTTGAGTTAAGAGTGAGCCAGACGAAGTGATAAGTTGCCAGCAACCCTTATATTTATGCTTCGACGACATCTCTTCAATATGCATTGCTTGATAACTTTTTTTATTTAATATAAGCTCATTTTATTTGTCCATCAGATCAGATAGACACATGCATCTTGTATAACTAGCAGAGGCAAGCGGGCATCAGCAAGCAAGCTCAGGTCACCTCAGCTCGCTTATAAGTACAACAGTAATGAACGCAGTGTACACCGGCAGCACCAAGCAGAGAGATTCACTGAGTAGTGCTAGTGAAGTGAAGTGAAGCAGAGCTAGCTAGCTATGTCGGTCCGGATGGTAGGCTACCTGCTGCTGCTGTTGCTGCTGGCCGTAGCAGCGGCAGTAGAGACCCGACTGCAGCAGCAGGAGGCTGATGGAGCCTCCATCTCCATCGCAGCAGCAGAGAGCAAGCAGCTGGAGGCCGATCGCAGCATCGCAACGAACAAGACATCATTTGCCGCTGCACCTGCTACGGCTACGATAGAGTACGTCCACTTATTGCATTGCATGTTCTTCCTCCTCTACTGTACTTTGCATTGCATGGTAGATTGGTACTAGTAGAGCGCAAGTACACCATAATATAATATAATCACCCTTGATTAATAAAATGTGATGATTCCTTTGCATTGCAGCAGCAGAGAGCAGCAGCAGCAAGCACATGGAGCCTCATCCACGATGCCCTGGTAGGGAACAACCCCAACCGCTGGGTGGTGCGGGGTGTGGGAACGCTTGTTCCCCAGACTGACCCATGGAACCCTCCCCCAAGCTGGGTGTTCCTCAACCTCATCGGGAGGGAGCCCAACTAGGACGATGTGTTGCTGGCCATCCGAAGAGACAACGTCAACTTGCTGGGGTTCAAGCAGGTACAGGAGTACCACGGCAACAAGAGGTGGTTCGCTTTCCATGGCGCCGTGCCCTTCAGCGAAGGCTCCATCGCTCTCCCCTTGGGCGACCGGTACATCGACCTCGCCCATCCGGAAGGGCACTGGACGCTGAAGGTCATTAGCATGGGAAAGAAGACTTCCTCACTGCCATTGCTGCGCTGAGCACATTCGTGCCCGGCCGTGACTCCGAGGCCGACAAGAAGTACCTCGCCCAGCACCTGGCCAGGATCTGTGTCATGGTCACCGAGGCAGCCAGATTCAAAGACATAATGTGGACGATCAGTGTGGGGTGGACACAAGGCACCCGCATCACCCCCGACCAGGCCATGGCGCTGGTGTGCTGGGGATATCAGTCGGGCGCTACTGGCATGGCATCGCTCGGGCTACTAGCAGGACGAGGACGGTAATCTCCAGAAATGCAGGGTGTCCGGCCAGCAGGACGCCATGGACAGGATCGGCCTCATCCTCCACCCGATGTGCTATCGATGGTAGACGCATCATCTGAATTGAATGTCCCACCGCCAAGAGTAGCTCAACGGAATGTCTGAAACTGAAACATGCATCTTTTTTTACTTTCAGTAGCTTACTTTCACTCAGCTGACTGAGAATAGCTGCATGCTGATAATATTCTCAGTCAACCGTACCTTTAAAAATTGTTAAGATGCATCATCTTGTTCATTTGCATTCTCAATAATAAAGTACTGGTCAATACAAATCTTCTTCTTCTTTAGTCCTTCGGTACACGGCCTGGCCCCTAAGGGGGTGAACTGTCTGGCAACCATAGACAGGGACGAAGCCAGATGAGGGCAAAGGGGGCCCCGGCCCCCCTAATGTTGTTGTAAGTTCAAGGTACTCCCTAATTAAGTTATTTGATCTTGCCGGTAGTCGTAAATCTAATTTAAAATTAATAGAGGTATATACTTTTCTCTGATTGTTGTCGGCATTGGCCCCCTATATCGAAATCCTGGCATTACTTTTCTCTAATTGTTGTCTAGATTGGCCCCCTAAAATCTAAATCATGGCTTCACCCCCGACCGTAGATCTCCGATCCGAAGGTCACGTGTTGAAATCTCTTCATTGATTACATGCATTGATTTTCCATTGAAACAAAATACTGACATCACCAATTTCATCCGGATAAAACCCACCACCTAAACAAAATAATTTTGCTTGACAATAATTGTTGTTCTCCTGTTTAATCGGATTCCTCTTCTAGCTCTTCGACATGTTCTTCAGCCCTTTCTTTCTCAGATATAGCCTGAAAATATTTTGTATAATAGGTGATGGAATTCACAAAAACAGACACTAATAAGAGATGACAACTTCAAATTTTTAGTAACAGGCACCTGGGATAGTCTGGTCTCCAAGTTCTGGACAACAGTATTAGAGATACTGTTCTACTATAGCAGACAACATTGACAGAAATTGCAGGCAAAAGTAACCAATGCTGCACAAGATTAATATATGATGACTGTTTGTGGATATCATACAGGGTTTAACAAGCTTCAGGCATAAATTTCAAATACATGGAGATCTCATACAAAGAGCACACAGTTTGCATGGCATATTACCTTGATTTTAACATGAAGTAACATGGAAAAATATTTGAATGGCATCTTACCTTGATTTTAATTCGATGCAATGCAATGCCGTTGAAGTTAGGGATGTGATCGGATCGGATACGGTCGAATATCGTTCTATTCATATCCGTATCCATATTTTTTATCGAATACAGAATCGAATACGAATAGTGTCGAATATAGAATCGAATACGAATTATACAGGATAATATCGGTTACGAATACAGATCGAATACGGATTGGAATCAACATGGATACGAATAATATTTGTCGGATATTTTAAAAACCAATTTCAGTTTTTTTCCAAAATCGGTCCAAATTTAAATTCAAAATTCCAAAAGAAATATATTTGTATGTCTTTTTTTTGCCTTTTTATCCCTAGCTTGTCATACATGTGACTCTGTGAGTAACAATGTACCCCATTGCAATAATTGAACCAAATAATTTGCAGCTAGCATATATTGCTGAATCCTAAGTAGCCCTCCTGAAACGCCACTTGCCAATTTCTGTACCACCTTTACCCAAATATCTCCAAATTAGCATCTAGCACACATGAACACATTATATCTTGTCATCCAATGCACTTTTACCAAAAGTGAAACATGTTAAATTGTTAATGTGTTATTCTGAAACGTGTTATTCGGATAATATCCGTATGTCATATTGGGATATTATTCGAACAAAAACTCGGATATTCCGTATCCATCGGATAATCAGTGTTCCATATCCGTATCCGTATCCATGTAAATTATTTGTATCCATATCCTTATCCGAGAAATCAACTGGATATCTGTGAAACTATCCAAATCATCATCCAAATCAATTCGGTCGGTCGGTCGGTCGGTCGGAAAATATCCGTACCAGTTCCATCCCTAGTTGAAGTAGAAGAGGAAGAACATGCTGATGTAATGGCAAATGCAATGCAGGTGGAGGACCGTGACGCATTTATCGCGTTAGCCACGCCGTTGGAAGGTGAGCAAAGACTAAACGATGACTTATCGCCACGCAATGCAATCGCGACGGCCTCCACCGCTTGCTCGGGTCTCTATCGCGATGTCGCGGATCGGCCTCCACCTGCTTGCTCTGGGTCCCTGCTGCAAGGGAGATTGGAGATGGAGGCACCATCGGCTTGCTACTGCTGCTCTCTACTGTTGCGATGCAAAGGAATCATCACATTTTATTAATCGGGGGGATTATATTATATTATGGTGTACGTACGCTCTACTAGTACCAATATATCATGCAATGCAAAGTACAGTAGAGGAGGAAGACCCATGTTTGGCCTATGTGGCCCATGTAAAGCCCATGTGTGGAGTAGCAACACGAAAGCTATGAAAAAGTAAGTTTTATCACATCCGACCTCTATAACTTGCTTAGATGGTCAATACTTGTCTGTAGATATCAATGCTATATTTGGACCATGATTAGTGCTTCATTAATCTGATCCGTCGGAAGAACGACCAGGTCGCCATTCTCGTCGTCGGATCGAATCAAGCCTATCTCGTCCGTAGTACGCGTGCAAGAATTGTGGAGTTGAGGCGTGCAAGCAAAGCAATCAAACAGAAATGGGAGGCAGATTGGAAGAGCACAAAATTGGACAGGCCTTCTTTTGGCATTGGACCGCCATCTCTCAATGTTTCTGGGGAACTCCAGTTGTGTTTAATCTTATTGCGTCCAATGGAGAGGAATTAATGCTACCGTCTCGCTTTTTTTGATATGACCTTAAAGTAGGATATGCTTTGTTTGGTTTAGAAATCAAACAAACTCTTTGGCCATATCCTCGTTCTTAAGATAAATACTTATCTCAGAATTTTTCGCCAATAGTTGTTCTTTCATGCCTTCTATTTCCTGCTTAGCTAATATATATGCATGGCAGTTGAGTTTTGATCCTTAAAAGAAGCCGGCCAACTGATCTGAGCAATGCAATGCAGTGTAAGCAACACGTATAGACTGGACAAGTAAAGTGGAGCTCGAGTTTCACTGGCAACTAGGAAACTGAACATGTTCACTTACAACTACTCGTACTATCGAGCAATTTGTGTAATCATCACAAAATGCTTGTTACAAAAACTATAAGTGGAATTACTCCACTTATTAGAGCTCTCTAGCTGCGTCATCTCATTATCATGGCCGATTGAGGCTGCAACTTAAATGAATCTATCATTGGACTTGAGTGCTGTCAGTTTGCAGTAATAATCAAATCAAAGGAGTTTACATATTTCCACTACGGGCCTACTAGGCATTGACCGGCCAAAAATTAGGTGGCCATTTGGCTATTAGGATTTCCTGATTTTCTATTTGGGCTAGGCTTCAGATTACTAAATCTGTATGAAAGTTTTAATTTGGTTTAATTTGAATTGTACAATTTGAATTTGAATTGAACTGTGTAGTGATGGCTATATATATGTTAGAGATTACATTGCCTCGATTTATTAGCTATTTGGAAACCTGATGGACTGAACTAAACTAAAGTTCCTCTCATTCCAAATAAACCAAGCTGAAACTAAGCCAGTCGCTGTAGTACCATTGCACGGTGTAACCAGGTTGTGCAGCAAAAGCTAGCTCACTTATGTAGCTAGCTTAGCTTGGAAAGAGTGTTGCAAGTAAGTTGGAACAGGGCAGCAGTCTTCTCCAAATCCAATCTGCAGAACAAATGTGCATTGTAATTAACAGGGCAAGATTTGCATTAATTAATTAATTAATTAATGTACTTAACACATGCATGCCGCATAGATCACCTCATGGCATGCAATAAAACTGAATCCTTTGTTTGTTGAGTTAAGAGCAAGCCAGGTGAAGTGATAAGTTGCCAGCAACCCTTATATTTATGCTTCGACGACATCTCTTCAATACGCATTGCTTGGTAACTTTTTTTATTTAATATAAGCTCATTTTATTTGTCCATCAGATCAGATAGACACATGCATCTTTTATAGCTAGCAGAGGCAAGCGGGCATCAGCAAGCAAGCTCAGGTCACCCCAGCTCGCTTATAAGTACAGCAGTAGTGAATGCAGTGTACACTGACAGCACCAAGCAGAGAGATTCACTGAGTAGTGCTAGTGAAGTGAAGTGAAGCAGAGCTAGCTAGCTATGTCGGTCCGGATGGTAGGCTACTCCGTCAGCCGTTGTCGCCGTCGTAGCAAATGGCAAGAGACCCTACGCAGCAGGAGGCCGATGGAGCCTCCATCTCCATCGCAGCAGCAGAGAGCAAGCAGCTGGAGGCCGATCGCAGCATCGCAACGAATAAGACATCGTTTGCTGCTGCGCCTGCTACGGCAACGATAGAGTACATCCACTTGTTGCATTGCATGTTCTTCCTCCTCTACTGTACTTTGCATTGCAGGGTATATTGGTACTAGTAGAGCGCACATACACCATAATATAATATAATCCCACTCGATTAATAAAATGTGATGATTCTTTTGCATTGCAGCAGCAGAGAGCAGTAGCAGCAAACCCATGGAGCCTCCATCTCCCATGCGGCAGAGACCCAGAGCAAGCAGGTGGAGGCCGACCGCAGCATCGCAGTAGAGACCCAAAGCAAGCAGGTGGAGGCCGATCGCAGTTGCATCGCAGCGAGCGACAAGTCATCGTTTGCTGGTGCTCCTGCTTCCACTGACGTGGCAATGATAGAGTACGTCCGGTCCTCCACCTGCATTGCATATGCATTGCATTTGCCATTGCATCAGTATGTTCTTCCTCTTCTACTTGCAGGGGCATTTCATTGCATCGCATTGCCTTGCCTTGCCATTATATACGATCCTTCTTCCTTGCGTGATCTGCTCTGCAGCGTCGGCGTCTGGTATCCACTGGGCACCATCTTGGTGTCCTTCGACGCTGTCAACCAGGGCTTCGCCGAGCTGCACGGCCACCTCAACGATACCCTGGTGGGGAACAACCCTAACCGCTGGGTGGTGCGGGGTGTGGGAACGCTTGTTCCCCGGGCTGGCCCGTGGAACCGACCCCCAAGCTGGGTGTTCCTCAACCTCATCGGGAGGGAGCCCAGCCAGGACGACGTGTTGCTGGCCATCTGAAGAGACAACGTCAACTTGCTGGGGTTCAAGTAGTTGCAAGAGTACCACAACAACAAGAGGTGGTTCGCTTTCCATGGCGCCGTGCCCTTCAGCAAAGGCTCCATCGCTCTCCCCTTGGGCGACCGGTACAGCAACCTCGCCCCTCCGGAAGGGCACTGGACGCTGAAGGACATTAGCATGGGAAAGAAGACTTCCTCACTGCCATTGCTGCGCTGAGCACATTCGTGCCCGGCCGTGACTCCGAGGCCGATAAGAAGTACCTCGCCTCGCACCTGGCCAAGCTCTATGTCATGGTCACTGAGGCAGCCAGATTCAAAGACATAATGTGGACGATCAGTGTGGGGTGGACACAAGGCACCCGCATCACCCCCGACCAGGCCATGGCGCTGGTGTGCTAGGGATATCAGCCGGGCGCTGCTGGCATGTCATCGCTCGGGCTACTAGCAGGACGAGGACGATAATCTCCAGAAATGCGGGGTGTCCAGCCAGCAGGACGCCATGAACAGGCTCAGCCTCGACCTCCTCCCGATGTGCTACCGATGGTAGACGCATCATCTGAACTGAATGTCCCACCGCCAACAGTAGCTCAACGGAATGTCTGAAACTAAAACATGCATCTTTTTTTACTTTCAGTAGCTTACTTTCACTCAGCTGACTGAGAATAGCTGCATGCTGATAATATTCTCAGTCAACCGTACCTTTAATTGTCGTTAAGATGCATCATCTTGTTCAGTTGCATGCTTAATAATAAAGTACTGGTTAATATAAATCTTGTTCTTCTTTAGTCCTTCGGTACACGGCCTGGCCCCTAAGGGGGTGAACTGTCTGGCAACCATAGACAGGGACGAAGCCAGATGAGGGCCAAGGGGGCCCCGGCCCCCCTAACGTTGTTGTAAGTTCAAAGTACTCCCTAATTAAGTTATTTGATCTTGCCGGTAGTCGTAAATCTAATTTAAAGTTAATAGAGGTATATACTTTTCTCTGATTGTTGTCGACATTGGCCCCCTATATCGAAATCCTAGCATTACTTTTCTCTAATTGTTGTCTAGATTGGTCCCCTAAAATCTAAATCATGGCTTCACCCCCGACCGTAGATCTCCGATCCGAAGGTCACGTGTTGAAATCTCTTCATTGATTACATGCATTGATTTTCCATTGAAACAAAATACCGACATCACCAATTTCATTCGGATAAAGCCCACCACCTAAACAAAATAATTTTGCTCGACAATAATTGTTGTTCTCTTGTTTAATCGGATTCCTCTTCTAGCTCTTCGACATGTTCTTCAGCCCTTTCTTTCTCAGATATAGCCTGAAAATATTTTGTATAATAGGTGATGGAATTCACAAAAACAGACACTAATAAGAGATGACAACTTTAAATTTTTAGTAACAGGCACCTTGGATAGTATGGTCTGCAAGTTCTGGGCAAAAGTATTAGAGATACTATTATACTATAGCAGAAAACATTGATAGAAATTTCAGGCAAAAGTAACCAATGCTGCACAAGATCAATATATGATGACTGTTTGTGGATATCATATAGGGTTTAACAAGCTTCAGGCAGAGATTTCAAATACATGGAGATCTCATACAAAGAGCACACAGTTTGCATGGCATATTACCTTGATTTTAACATGAAGTAACATGGAAAAATATTTGAATGGTATCTTACCTTGATTTTAATTCGATGCAATGCAATACCGTTGCAAGTAGAAGAGGAAGAACATGCTGATGCAATGGCAAATGCAATGCAGGTGGAGGAGGACCGGACGTACTCTGTCGTTGCCACGTCAGTGGAAGCAGGAGCAGCACCAAACGATGACTTATCGCTCGCTGCAATGCAACTGCGATCGGCCTCCACCTGCTTGCTCTGGGTCTCTACTGCGATGCTGTGATCGGCCTCCACCTGCTTGCTCTGGGTCTCTGCTGCAAGGGAGATTGGAGATGGAGGCACCATCGGCTTGCTACTACTGCTCTCTACTGTTGCGATGCAAAGGAATTATCACATTTTATTAATCGAGGGGGATTATATTATATTATGGTGTACGTACACTCTACTAGTACCAACATATCATACAATGCAAAGTACAGTAGAGGAGGAAGACCCATGTATGGCCTATGTGGCCCATGTAAAGCCCATGTGTGGAGTAGCAACACGGAAGGTATGAAAAAGTAGGTTTTATCACATCCGACCTCTATAACTTGCTTAGATGGTCTATACTTGTCTGTAGATATCGATGCTATATTTGGACCATGATTAGTGCTTCATTAATCTGATCCAATGGAGAGGAATTAATGCTACCGTCTCGCTTTTTTTGATATGACCTTAAAGTAGGACATGCTTTGTTTGGTTTAGAAATCAAACAAACTCTTTGGCCATATCCTCGTTCTTAAGATAAATACTTATCTCAGAATTTTTTGCCAATAGTTGTTCTTTCATGCCTTCTATTTCCTGCTTAGCTAATATATATATGCATGGCCGTTGAGTTTTGATCCTTAAAAGAAGCCGGCCAACTGATCTGAGCAATGCAATGCAGTGTAAGCAACACGTACAGACTGGACAAGTAAAGTAGAGCTCGAGTTTCACTGGCAACTAGGAAACTAAACACGTTCACTTACAACTACTCGTACGATCGAGAAATTTGTGTAATCATCACAAAATGCTTGTTACAAAAACTGTAAGTGGAATTACTCCACTTATTAGAGCTCTCTAGCTGCGTCATCTCATTATCATGGCCGATTGAGGCTGCAACTTAAACGAATCGATCATTGGACTTGAGTGCTATCAGTTTGCAGTAATAATTAAATCAAAGGAGTTTACATATTTCCAATACGTGCCTACTAGGCATTGACCGACAAAAAATTAGGTGGCCAATTGGCTATTAGAATTTCCTGATTTTCTATTTGGGCTAGGCTTCAGATTACTAAATCTGTATGAAAGTTTTAATTTGGTTTAAATTGAATTGTACAATTTGAATTTGAATTGAATTGTGTAGTGATGGCTATATATATGTTTGAGATTACATTGCCTCGATTTATTAGCTATTTGGAAACCTGATGGACTGAATTAAACTAAAGTTCCTCTCATTCCAAATAAACCAAGCTGAAACTAAGCCAGTCGCTGTAGTACCATTGCACGGTGTAACCAGGTTGTGCAGCAAAAGCTAGCTCACTTATGTAGCTAGCTTAGCTTGGAAAGAGTGTTGCAAGTAAGTTGGAACAGTAAGTGAGCCTTTCTCCAAATCCAATCTGCAGAACAAATGTGCATTGTAATTAACAGGGCAAGATTTGCATTAATTAATTAATTAATGTACTTAACACATGCATGCCGCATAGATCACCTCATGGCATACAATAAAACTGAATCCTTTGTTTGTTGAGTTAAGAGCGAGCCAGGCGAAGTGATAAGTTGCCAGCAACCCTTATATTTATGCTTCGACGACATCTCTTCAATACGCATTGCTTGGTAACTTTTTTTATTTAATATAAGCTCATTTTATTTGTCCATCAGATCAGATAGACACATGCATCTTGTATAGCTAGCAGAGGCAAGCGGGCATCAGCAAGCAAGCTCAGGTCACCTCAGCTCGCTTATAAGTACAACAGTAGTGAACACAGTTGTAGCGACCCGCCCAATTAGCCCGGGGTAATTAGCAACAAATTCGCATTACCTCAAAGTTAATTGTTAATCTCAAGATAGTGGCTAACAAAATATCTGCACCCTGGCATTTTATTAGCTACTATACCGTGTTCAGAGTGTTGCAACAGAACAATAATTAGAGACTGAATGTAAATATATTACAAACCAAGCCACGCAGGGCTACAAGTCCATTACATAATTAGACATAGGATCCAAGTACGACGAAAGCATAAGACATAACCACTAATTACACAAAAGACCGATGAAGTGTAACACAGATACTCAGCACTCTATTCTCCCTGGTAGTCCTCATCGTAGGTTTGGTTCTGCGGGTGACCCTCAACCCAAGTCTCGTGGTCGGACCAATTGGGATCCACGTCCCAACCAGAAGCTTGATCGACAGAACAAATATCTAGCAGGGGGAGAGTTAGCAAGAGTGAGTACAGAGTACTCAGCAAGTAATAGTATAGAATGCAATACATGAATTTTTCCTCCCTTTTTCCAAATCCAGCTTACCTCCTTCCCAAAAATCTGATTTTTATTGGAAATAGGTTTTGATTTTCTTTAAAAATTGCATATTTTAATCTAAAAGACTACTAACACCCGTATATGAGGCAGACTTAGCTTTCGTAGCCTCCAATCCAGGAGACAGGCATGAATTCATGATTTTACCCTACGCAGGTTTGTACCACTTTACCCATAGTGAACCCAACCGCAGCTGGGAACCCAGAATGTTTATCACTAATCAGTATTTGATCTCCAACCCTGATAGCCAACAAGTAGTGGTGTCCTCGACTGTTTCCCACCTACTGTCAACATACCAGTTGTATTCCGACTAAATACGCAGTATAGTACTCCGACTACAACGTAGTACTATACTCCGACCATTACGCAATACAGTACTCCGACTACAAACGCAGTACTGTACTACGACTAACACGTAGTACAGCACTCCGACTAACAACGCAGTATTGTACTTCGTCTGTTTACAAAGTACAACACTCCGACTAATCAACGCAGTACTGTATTCCGACTAACCACGGAATACTCATCTCATGGCGTTTAATATAGCGCCAGGTCATTCACAGTTGATTTCGTGTCCCTCACTGGGCCTCCCAGATATCCCAAATTTTCACACTCCTAGGTATCTACTTACCCAATGTGGAGATCAAACACTTTCATAGGACAACTTTTTCTGGTCGCTTCCACACACTATGGTTGATACGATTTAATACGGCTCATTGCTCGAGTGTAGTTTGTTTTATCCTTATATCATAGCCTATGTAGAGGGCCCCTCCTGCAAATTATCAAACCATGGCACCCTCTACCCACCTCATATATATAAACCAAACCGGCTCCATACGTTGGATGAGCCACTTCAACAGAACAATAATCAACCACTGCCGCAGCAGTGCATCCACAACCAATTTATCATTAACCAACTTTCTGCCGCAACAGCTCACAATTCACCATCTTTCCAACAACTTCTGATTTAGAGTTTTACTTTAAAAGATATTTTTCCCATGCAGTGTAATTTCTGAAAAACATTCAAAAGCGATTTCACAATTATGGACAAAGGAAACTTGCCTGAAGTAGGATTTGCAAATACGGCCTCGCTCGAATACAGAGAGGGTTGGTATGACTGGTTTGGTTCTGGACCTGACAAATACAACGTATCAACTCTACGAAAATTAACCCATAGCAACCTTATGGTATCTGAATCTACGGACAACACTTATTTAACTAAACTCACTAACTTACCCCCGATTCTTAATATTCTAGCAGCAATGAACACGGCAATTCAATTAATACAACAATTAACAATTTTACACATTTATTAACTACTAACTCACAGCTTTTAGAAATCAAATAGAATTTTTCCTACGATTCAAATACGATCATTTTAACCTACGCGGAAGCACGAAGAAACCAGATTTTCTATTTTTCCTATTTTCTCTTCTCTTCTTTCCTTTTCTCATTTTTCCTTCTATTCTTTCTTTTCCTCTCTTTCTTTTCTCTCTCTCTTCCCTTTTTCTTCTTTCTTTCTTTCTATTCTTTTTCCCCTCTTCCTTCCTTTTCCTTCCTTCTCTGGCCGAAACGCTCCCCAGCTCCCTCGGTTTCTTCTCCCGCCGTCGCCTGGGACCGAGCTCCCGGCTCCACTCTGGCGCCTCACCGTCGCCGGCCGGCCGGCGCGTTGCGCCGCCGCCGTTCTCCCACCCGGTTCCTCTCCTCCCTTCTCCTCTCTCTCTCTCTTCTAGTCGCCCCCCTGGGCCGACTGCCTCCCTGCGCCATGGCCGGCCCTCTCCGACCATCCTCCCTCTCTGCTTCTCCCTCTTTCTACTTCTTCCTCCCCCTGGCCGAACCCTAGTCCGACTGCTCCTCTACCATGGGTGCCGCCACTACTCTCCTCTCTACTGCCGTATCCCCCTTTAATCTCTCCTCTAATCCCCTCTCTCCGTTATCTGCCCTAGTGGCCAGACATAAGAACAGATGATACATGGTCTAATCGGTTGCCTCATTTTACGTTTGCTTTACTTTTGATTTGGCATTTTGGGTGAATGATAAGAACATATACTACTTGATCTGCTTGGTTCTCGCATTCTACTTTGGTTTCAGTTTTTGCTTGCAAGTTTAGAGGGGTCAATGATGCAAGAGCTTAGCTGACTCAAGAAGACTACAGTCTAGCAACCCTAGAGCTCTACTGAGACCACAACTACCGATCTACTCAATGTGTACTGGAGGGAGTAGGTTTGCTACTGCCATTGCTACCAGAATGAAACAGGCACCTCGAGAGGCCTGTGGTCTCGCTGAGGGACGGAAAGCGCGGGGTGGCCGGCCTGCTCTTGCGGTCCCTCCTTGCTTCTTGGTTCGGTTCAAGGCTCCCCTTGTGCTGCCGGTTTGCTTCTTGCTCCTTCTTACTTCTTGCTCTTGTTGGTTCTTGGGGATGCACCGGCTTGAAGCTCCTCCAAGCTTGGGTGCTTGCTATTTCTTGTGATAAAGAAGAGTTGTGTGATAATACTTCACTTATATCCATGACACAACTAGCAAATGGACATGTCACTTTTGTTAACACACTAGACACTTATGCTGAAAATAAACATGTCATTCACATCACAAGTGAAAATGAAAGGTCTTCAAGCGTGTGGAAAACAAATGGAAAGAATGAAGTCAAAGGAGGATAACGTGACTAATTCCTCTCCCATGCAAAGAAACAGGAACCGGCCGGCCAGGACAAAACGCATGGCTTGGATGCAAATAGGCATACACGTACACATTCTAAGAAGGCTCCATGAATGAGATAATGATCAGTTACCATTTGTGTTTATACACATGATACCTTTCCAAAACAGGTTCAATATATCATTAAGTCAATATTAACATTTGATTATCCAAAATCATGTCATGAGCACGTAGCAGGTCTAAGCAAGATACTACAACGATCTACAAACCCATGTTGGTAATTTAGCAATGTCCAACTAGTAATCCACAGCTATCCCTTCCTTCCCACAGAGAGAGACCATGCAAAGCACCCATTTCTCTTCTGGTTCCTTGCTTCTTCTTGGCCGATTGGAGTGAGGAGGGTTGATGTGTGTGTGCTGGTGCTCTCTGTAGTTCGGCTGGGAACTGATCGAGGTAGAAGCTTTATTCGAGAGATCAACAAGCTTCACTTCCAGAGCCTTGCAAGCATCCTTTGCTTGAGCAAGTTGCTCTAAGAGTGAAGAATTGGTGATCTCAAGACTAATTACTTCATTCTTGGTCAAATTTGAGCTTTTGACCAAGTCCTCATTCTTTCTCTTTTCAAAAGTTAAGCTTTTCTCTAAGGTTTGGGGTTTAGGGTTTAGGGTTTAGGGTTTAGGGTTTAGGGTTTAGGGTTTAGGGTTTAGGGTTTAGGGTTTAGGTTTAGGTTTAGGGTTTAGGTTTAGGTTTAGGTTTGTGTGGTTTAGGGTTTAGGTTTAGTGGTTTAGGTTTAGTTTAGGCTCAGTGGCCCAGGCCAGTGGCCCAGGCCTGGTTTAGGCCAGTGGTTTAGGTCAGTGGCTCAGTGGCTTAGGCCTGTGGCCAGTGGCCTAGGCCCAGGGCCTCAGGCCAGTGGCTCAGGCTCAGTGGCCCAGGCCTGGCCCAGGCCCAGGCCCAGGCCCAGTGGCCTGGCCCAGTGGCCTCAGGCCCAGGCCCAGGCCTGTGGCCCAGGCCCAGTGGCCCAGTGGCCCAGGCCTGGCCCAGGCCCAGTGGCTCAGGCCCAGTGGCCTGTGGCCCAGTGGCCTGTGGCCCAGGCTCAGGCCCAGGGCCCAGGCCCAGTGGCCCAGTGGCCCAGGCCCAGTGGCCCAGTGGCCCAGGCCCAGTGGCTCAGTGGCCCAGTGGCCCAGGCCCAGGCCTCAGGCCCAGGCCTGTGGCCCAGGGCCCAGTGGCCTAGGCCCAGGCCCAGGCCCAGGCCTGTGGCCCAGTGGCCCAGGCCCAGGCCCAGTGGCCCAGTGGCCCAGGCTCAGGCCTGTGGCTCAGGCCCAGTGGCCCAGTGGCCCAGTGGCCCAGGCCCAGTGGCCCAGGCCCAGGCCCAGGCTCAGTGGCCCAGGCCTGTGGCCCAGTGGCCCAGGCCCAGTGGCCCAGTGGCCCAGGCTCAGGCCTCAGGCCCAGGCCCAGGCCCAGTGGCTCAGTGGCCCAGGCCCAGTGGCTCAGGCCCAGGCCCAGGCCTCAGTGGCCTGTGGCCCAGTGGCCCAGGCCTGCAGGCCCAGGCCCAGTGGCCCAGTGGCCCAGGCCCAGTGGCCCAGGCCCAGTGGCTCAGGCCCAGTGGCCTGGCCCAGGCTCAGTGGCCCAGTGGCTCAGTGGCCCAGTGGCCTGTGGCCCAGTGGCTCAGTGGCCCAGTGGCCTGTGGCCTGTGGCTCAGTGGCCCAGGCCCAGGCCCAGGCCCAGGGCCCAGGCCCAGGCCCAGGCCCAGTGGCCCAGGCCCAGTGGCCCAGGCCCAGGCCCAGTGGCCCAGGCTCAGTGGCCTGTGGCTCAGGCCTGTGGCCCAGGCCCAGGCCCAGGCCCAGGCCTGTGGCTCAGGCCCAGTGGCCCAGGCCCAGTGGCTCAGTGGCCTGTGGCCCAGGCTCAGTGGCCCAGGCCCAGTGGCCTCAGTGGCCCAGTGGCCCAGGCCCAGGCCCAGTGGCCCAGTGGCCCAGGGCCCAGTGGCCCAGGCCCAGGCCCAGTGGCCCAGGCTCAGGCCCAGTGGCCCAGTGGCCTAGGCTCAGTGGCCCAGGGCCCAGGCCCAGTGGCCCAGGCCCAGTGGCCTGTGGCTCAGGCCCAGGCCCAGTGGCCCAGGCCCAGTGGCCCAGGCCTGTGGCCCAGTGGCCCAGGGCCTCAGTGGCTCAGTGGCCCAGGCCCAGGCCCAGGCCCAGGGCCCAGGCCCAGTGGCCCAGGGCCCAGGCCCAGGCCCAGTGGCCCAGGCCCAGGGCCCAGTGGCCCAGGCCTGGCCCAGTGGCCCAGGCCTGTGGCCCAGGGCCCAGTGGCCCAGTGGCCCAGGCCTGGGCCCAGGCCCAGTGGCCCAGGCCTCAGTGGCCCAGGCTCAGTGGCCCAGGCCCAGGCCCAGTGGCCCAGGGCCCAGGCCTGTGGCCCAGGCCCAGTGGCCCAGTGGCCCAGGCCCAGGCCCAGGCTCAGTGGCCCAGTGGCCCAGGCCCAGTGGCCAGTGGCCCAGGCCTGGTGGCCCAGGCCCAGGCCTGTGGCCCAGTGGCCCAGTGGCCCAGGCTCAGTGGCCCAGTGGCCCAGGGCCCAGGCCCAGTGGCCCAGGCCCAGTGGCCTGTGGCCCAGTGGCCCAGGCCCAGGCCCAGGCCCAGGGCCCAGTGGCCTGTGGCCCAGGCCTGGTGGCCCAGTGGCCCAGGCCCAGTGGCCCAGGCCTCAGTGGCCTGTGGCCCAGTGGCTCAGGCCCAGGCCCAGGCCCAGTGGCTCAGGCCAGTGGCCCAGGCCCAGTGGCCCAGGCCCAGGCCCAGTGGCCCAGTGGCCCAGGCCCAGGCCCAGGCCCAGGCCCAGTGGCCCAGGCCTGTGGCCCAGTGGCCCAGGCCCAGTGGCCCAGTGGCCCAGGCCCAGGCCAGTGGCCCAGTGGCCCAGTGGCTCAGTGGCCCAGGCCCAGGCCCAGGCCCAGTGGCCCAGGCTCAGGCCCAGGGCCCAGTGGCCCAGGCCCAGGCCTCAGGCCCAGGCCCAGGCCCAGTGGCCCAGTGGCCCAGGCCCAGTGGCCCAGTGGGCCTGTGGCCTGTGGGCCCAGGCCTGGCCCAGTGGCCCAGGGCCCAGGGCCTGTGGCCCAGTGGCCCAGGCCCAGTGGCCCAGGCCCAGGCCCAGGCCCAGACCCACGCCCAGACCCAGTGGCCTGTGGCCTGTGGCCCAGGCCCAGGCTCAGGCCCAGTGGCCCAGGCCTCAGTGGCCCAGGCCCAGGGCCTGTGGCCCAGTGGCCCAGGCCTGTGGCCCAGGCTCAGGCCCAGTGGCCCAGGCCCAGGCCCAGGCCCAGTGGCCCAGGCCCAGGGCCTCAGTGGCCCAGACCCAGGCCCAGGCCCAGGCCCAGACCCAGGCCCAGGCCTGTGGCCTGTGTGGCCCAGTGGCCCAGGCCCAGTGGCCCAGGCCCAGGCCCAGGCCCAGGGCCCAGTGGCCCAGGCCCAGGGCCCAGGCCCAGTGGCCCAGGGCCCAGTGGCCCAGGCCTGTGGCCCAGTGGCCCAGGGCCCAGGGCTCAGTGGCCCAGTGGCCCAGGCTCAGTGGCCCAGTGGCCCAGGCCTCAGTGGCCCAGGCCCAGGCCCAGGCCCAGGGCCCAGGCCCAGTGGCCCAGGCCCAGGCCTGTGGCCCAGGCCCAGGGCCCAGGCCCAGGGCCCAGTGGCCCAGGGCCCAGGCCCAGTGGCCTAGGGCCCAGGCCCAGTGGCCCAGGCCCAGTGGCCCAGTGGCCCAGGCCCAGTGGCTCAGTGGCCCAGGCCCAGGGCCCAGTGGCCCAGGGCCCAGGGCCCAGGCCCAGTGGCCCAGTGGCTCAGGCCCAGGCCCAGTGGCTCAGGCCCAGGGCCTGCAGGCCCAGTGGCCCAGGGCCCAGTGGCCCAGTGGCCCAGTGGCCCAGTGGCCCAGGCTCAGGCCCAGGCCCAGGCTCAGTGGCCCAGTGGCCCAGGCCCAGTGGCCCAGGGCCAGTGGCCCAGGCCCAGGCCCAGGCCCAGGGCCCAGGCCCAGTGGCCCAGGCCAGGGCCCAGGCCCAGGCCCAGGCCCAGGCCTGTGGCCCAGTGGCCCAGGCCCAGGCCTGTGGCCCAGGCCCAGTGGCCCAGTGGCCCAGTGGCCCAGGCCCAGGCCCAGGCTCAGGCCCAGTGGCCCAGGCCCAGGCCCAGGCCCAGGGCCCAGGCCTCCAGGCCCAGGCCCAGTGGCCCAGGCCCAGTGGCCCAGGCCCAGGCCCAGGCCTCAGGCCTGGTGGCCCAGTGGCCCAGGCCTGGCCCAGGCCTAGGCCCAGGGCCTGTGGCTCAGTGGCCCAGGGCCCAGGCCCAGTGGCCCAGGCCTGTGGCCCAGTGGCCCAGGCCCAGGCCCAGTGGCCCAGTGGCCCAGGCCCAGGCCCAGGCCTGGCCCAGTGGCCCAGGCCCAGGGCCTGTGGCCCAGGCCCAGGCCTGTGGCCCAGGGCCCAGTGGCCCAGGGCCCAGGCTCAGGCCTGCTGGCCCAGGCCTGTGGCCCAGTGGCCCAGTGGCCCAGGCTCAGTGGCCCAGGCCTAGGCCCAGGCCCAGGGCCCAGTGGCCCAGGCCCAGTGGCCCAGGCCCAGGCCCAGGCCCAGGCCCAGTGGCCCAGGCCCAGGCCTAGGCCTGTGGCCTGTGGCCCAGGGCTCAGGCCCAGGCTCAGGCCAGTGGCCCAGGCCCAGGCCCAGGCCCAGGCCCAGTGGCCCAGGCCCAGGCCCAGGCCCAGGCCCAGTGGCCCAGGCCCAGGGCCCAGGCCCAGTGGCCCAGGCCCAGGGCCTGTGGCCCAGTGGCCCAGTGGCCCAGTGGCCCAGGCCCAGTGGCCCAGGCCCAGGCTCAGTGGCCTGTGGCCCAGTGGCCCAGGGCCCAGGGCCCAGTGGCCCAGTGGCCCAGGCCCAGGGCCCAGTGGCCCAGGCCCAGGCCCAGTGGCCCAGGGCCCAGGCCCAGGCCCAGGCCCAGGGCCCAGTGGCCCAGTGGCCTCAGGCTCAGGCCCAGGGCCCAGGCCCAGTGGCCCAGGCTCAGTGGCCCAGTGGCCCAGGGCCTGAGGGCCCAGTGGCCCAGGCCTCAGGCCCAGTGGCTCAGTGGCCCAGGCCCAGGCCAGTGGCCCAGGTGGCCCAGGCCCAGGCCCAGTGGCCCAGGCCCAGTGGCCCAGGCCCAGTGGCCCAGGCTCAGGCCCAGGCCCAGGCCCAGGCCCAGGCCCAGTGGCCTGTGGCCCAGGCTCAGTGGCCCAGTGGCCCAGGCCCAGGGCCCAGGCCCAGGCCCAGGGCCCAGGCCCAGGCCCAGTGGCCCAGGCCCAGTGGCCCAGTGGCCCAGGCCCAGTGGCTCAGGCCCAGGCCCAGGGCCCAGTGGCCCAGGCCCAGTGGCCCAGGGCCCAGGCCTGGTGGCCCAGGCCCAGTGGCCCAGGCCCAGGCCTCAGTGGCCCAGGGCCCAGGCCCAGTGGCCCAGGGCCTGTGGCCCAGGCCCAGGCCTGTGGCCCAGGGCCCAGTGGCCCAGGCCCAGTGGCCTGTGTGGCCCAGGGCCCAGGCCCAGTGGCCCAGGCCCAGGCCCAGGGCCCAGTGGCCCAGGGCCCAGGCCCAGGCCCAGTGGCCAGGCCCAGGGCCCAGGCCCAGGCCCAGGCCCAGGCCCAGTGGCCTCAGTGGCCCAGTGGCCCAGGCCCAGGCCCAGTGGCCCAGTGGCCCAGGCCCAGGCCCAGGCCTGTGGCCCAGTGGCTCAGTGGCCCAGGCCCAGTGGCCCAGTGGCCCAGGCCCAGGGCCCAGTGGCCCAGTGGCCCAGGCCCAGTGGCCTGTGGCCCAGGCCCAGGGCCCAGGGCCCAGTGGCCCAGGCCCAGGCCCAGTGGCCCAGGCCCAGGCCCAGTGGCCCAGGCCCAGTGGCCCAGTGGCCCAGGGCCCAGTGGCCCAGGCCCAGTGGCCCAGGCCCAGGCCCAGTGGCCCAGGCCCAGGCCTAGGCCCAGTGGCCCAGGCCTCAGTGGCCCAGGCCTGTGGCTCAGGCCCAGTGGCCCAGGCTCAGTGGCCCAGGCCCAGGCTCAGTGGCCCAGTGGCCCAGTGGCCCAGTGGCCCAGGCCCAGTGGCCCAGGCTCAGGGCCCAGGCCCAGGCCCAGTGGCCTGTGGCCCAGGCTCAGTGGCCTGTGGCCCAGGCCCAGGCCTGTGGCCTGTGGCCCAGGCCCAGGGCCCAGGCCCAGTGGCCCAGGCCTGTGGCCCAGGGCCCAGGCCCAGGCCCAGGCCTCAGTGGCCCAGGCCCAGGGCCCAGTGGCTCAGTGGCCCAGTGGCCCAGTGGCCCAGGCCTCAGGCCCAGTGGCCCAGTGGCTCAGGCCCAGGCCTGTGGCTCAGTGGCCCAGGCCCAGGCCCAGTGGCCCAGTGGCCCAGGGCCTGTGGCCCAGGCCCAGGCCTGTGGCCCAGTGGCTCAGTGGCCCAGGCCCAGGCTCAGTGGCCCAGGCCCAGGGCCCAGTGGCCTGTGGCCCAGTGGCCCAGGCCTCAGTGGCCCAGGCCCAGGCCCAGGCCTGTGGCCCAGTGGCCCAGGCCCAGTGGCCCAGGCCCAGGCCCAGGCCCAGGCCCAGTGGCCCAGGCCCAGGCCCAGGCCTGTGGCCCAGGCCTGTGGCCCAGTGGCCCAGGGCCCAGGCCCAGTGGCCTGTGGCCCAGGCCCAGGCCCAGTGGCCCAGGGCCCAGGCCCAGGCCCAGTGGCCCAGGCCCAGGGCCCAGTGGCCCAGTGGCCTGGTGGCCCAGTGGCCCAGGCCTGTGGCCCAGTGGCCCAGGCCCAGTGGCCCAGGCCCAGGCCTGTGGCCCAGGCCCAGGGCCCAGGGCCCAGGCCTGGTGGCCCAGGCCCAGTGGCCCAGGGCCCAGTGGCTCAGGCCCAGGCCCAGTGGCCCAGGGCCCAGGCCTGTGGCTCAGTGGCCCAGGCCCAGTGGCCTGTGGCCCAGTGGCCCAGGCCCAGGCCCAGTGGCCCAGGCCTGTGGCCCAGTGGCCTGAGTGGCCCAGGGCTCAGGCCCAGTGGCCCAGTGGCCCAGTGGCCTCAGGCCCAGTGGCCCAGTGGCCCAGTGGCCCAGGCCCAGGCCTGTGGCCCAGGCCCAGTGGCCCAGGCCCAGGCCCAGGCCCAGTGGCCCAGGCCCAGTGGCCCAGGCCCAGGCCCAGTGGCCCAGGCCCAGTGGCCCAGGCCCAGGGCCCAGTGGCCCAGGCCCAGTGGCCCAGTGGCCCAGTGGCCCAGGCCCAGGCCCAGGCCCAGGCCCAGGCCCAGGCCCAGTGGCCCAGTGGCCCAGGCCCAGGCCCAGGCCTGGTGGCCCAGTGGCCCAGTGGCCCAGGCCTGGCCCAGGGCCCAGGCCCTGTGGCCCAGGCCCAGTGGCCCAGGGCCCAGTGGCCCAGGCCCAGGCCCAGGCCTCAGGCCCAGTGGCCCAGGCCCAGGCCCAGTGGCCCAGGCCCAGTGGCCCAGTGGCCCAGGGCCCAGTGGCCCAGGCCCAGGCCTCAGGGCCCAGGCCCAGTGGCCCAGGCCTGTGGCCCAGTGGCCCAGGCCCAGGCCCAGGCCTAGGCCCAGGCCCAGGCCCAGGCCCAGTGGCCCAGGCCCAGTGGCCCAGGCTCAGTGGCCTGTGGCCCAGTGGCCCAGGCCTCAGTGGCCCAGTGGCCCAGGCCCAGGCCCAGGCCCAGTGGCCCAGGCCCAGTGGCCCAGTGGCCCAGGCCCAGTGGCCCAGGGCTCAGGCCCAGTGGCCCAGGCTCAGTGGCCCAGGGCCCAGTGGCCCAGTGGCCCAGTGGCCCAGGCCCAGTGGCCCAGGCCCAGGCTCAGTGGCCCAGGGCCCAGGCCCAGTGGCCCAGGGCCCAGGCCCAGTGGCCCAGTGGCCCAGGCCCAGGCCCAGGCCCAGTGGCCCAGGCCCAGTGGCCCAGTGGCCCAGGCCCAGGCCCAGTGGCCCAGGCCCAGGCCTGTGGCCCAGGCCCAGTGGCCCAGGCCCAGGCCCAGTGGCCCAGGCCCAGGGCCCAGGCCCAGGCCCAGTGGCCCAGGGCCCAGTGGCCCAGGCCCAGGCCCAGTGGCCCAGTGGCCCAGTGGCCCAGTGGCCCAGGGCCCAGTGGCCCAGTGGCCCAGGCTCAGGCCCAGGCCTCAGGCCCAGGCCCAGGCCTGTGGCCCAGGCCCAGTGGCCCAGTGGCCCAGGGCCCAGGCCCAGTGGCCCAGGCCCAGGCCTGGTGGCCCAGGCCCAGTGGCCCAGTGGCCCAGTGGCCCAGGCCCAGGCCCAGTGGCCCAGTGGCCTGGCCCAGGCCCAGTGGCCCAGTGGCCTGTGGCCCAGGCTCAGTGGCCCAGTGGCCCAGGGCCCAGTGGCTCAGTGGCCTCAGGCCCAGGCTCAGTGGCCTGCAGGCCTCAGGCCTGAGGCCCAGGCCCAGTGGCCCAGGCCCAGGCTCAGTGGCCCAGGCCCAGGGCCTGTGGCCTCAGTGGCCCAGTGGCCCAGGCCCAGGCCCAGGCCCAGTGGCCCAGGCTCAGTGGCCCAGTGGCCCAGTGGCCCAGGCCCAGGCCCAGGCTCAGTGGCCCAGGCCCAGTGGCCCAGGCCCAGTGGCCCAGGCCCAGTGGCCCAGTGGCCCAGGCCCAGTGGCCCAGGGCCCAGGGCCCAGTGGCCCAGGCCCAGGGCCCAGGCCTGTGGCCCAGGGCCCAGGGCCCAGGCCCAGGCCCAGGCCCAGGGCCCAGGCCCAGTGGCCCAGTGGCCCAGTGGCCCAGGCCCAGGCCTGTGGCCCAGTGGCCCAGTGGCCCAGGGCCCTGTGGCCCAGGCCCAGGCCCAGTGGCCCAGGCCCAGTGGCCCAGGCCCAGTGGCCCAGGCCCAGTGGCCCAGGCCCAGGCCCAGGCCCAGTGGCCCAGGGCCCAGGCCCAGGCCCAGGCCCAGTGGCCCAGGCCCAGGCCCAGGCCCAGGCCTAGGCCCAGTGGCCCAGGCCCAGTGGCCCAGGGCCCAGGCCCAGTGGCCCAGGCCCAGTGGCCTGTGGCCCAGGCCCAGTGGCCCAGTGGCCTGTGGCCCAGTGGCCCAGGCCCAGGCCCAGGGCCCAGGCCCAGGCCCAGGCCCAGGCCCAGTGGCCCAGTGGCCCAGGGCCCAGTGGCCCAGTGGCCCAGGCCCAGGCTCAGGGCCTGTGGCCCAGTGGCCCAGGCCCAGGCCCAGTGGCCCAGGCCCAGGCCCAGTGGCCCAGGCTCAGGCCCAGGCCCAGTGGCCCAGTGGCCCAGTGGCCCAGGGCCCAGGCCCAGGCCCAGGCCTGTGGCCCAGGCCCAGGGCCCAGTGGCCCAGGCCCAGTGGCCCAGTGGCCCAGGCCCAGGGCCCAGTGGCCCAGGCCCAGGCCCAGGGCCCAGGCCCAGGCCCAGTGGCCCAGGCCCAGTGGCCCAGTGGCCCAGGCCCAGGCCCAGTGGCCCAGGGCCCAGGCCCAGTGGCCCAGTGGCTCAGTGGCCCAGGCCCAGGCCTGTGGCCCAGGCCCAGTGGCCCAGGCCCAGTGGCCCAGTGGCCCAGGCCCTGTGGCCCAGGGCCCAGTGGCCCAGGCCCAGGCTCAGGCCCAGTGGCCCAGGCCCAGGCCCAGTGGCTCAGGCCTGGCCCAGGGCCCAGTGGCCCAGGGCCCAGGCCCAGGCCCAGTGGCCCAGGCCCAGGCCCAGTGGCCCAGGCCCAGTGGCCCAGGCCCAGGCCCAGGCCTGTGGCCCAGTGGCCCAGGCCCAGGCTCAGGCCCAGTGGCCCAGTGGCCCAGGCTCAGGCCCAGTGGCCCAGTGGCCCAGGCCCAGGCCCAGGGCCCAGGCCCAGTGGCCCAGGCCCAGTGGCCCAGGCCCAGTGGCCCAGTGGCCCAGGCCCAGGCCTGTGGCCCAGTGGCCCAGGCCCAGTGGCCCAGGCCCAGGCCCAGTGGCTCAGTGGCCCAGTGGCCCAGGGCCCAGTGGCCCAGGGCCCAGTGGCCCAGTGGCCCAGGCCCAGGCCCAGGCCTGTGGCCCAGTGGCCCAGTGGCCCAGGCCCAGGGCCCAGGCCCAGGCCCAGGCCCAGTGGCCCAGTGGCCTGTGGCCCAGGCCTGGCCCAGGGCTCAGTGGCCCAGTGGCCCAGGCCCAGTGGCCCAGTGGCCCAGGCCCAGTGGCCCAGGCTCAGGCCCAGGCCTGTGGCCCAGTGGCCCAGGCCCAGTGGCCCAGGCCCAGGCCCAGGCCCAGGCCCAGTGGCCCAGTGGCCTGAGTGGCCCAGGCCCAGTGGCTCAGGCCCAGTGGCCCAGGCCCAGGCCCAGGCCCAGTGGCCTAGGGCTCAGGCCCAGGCCCAGGCCCAGGCCCAGTGGCCCAGGCCCAGGCTCAGTGGCCCAGGCCCAGTGGCCCAGTGGCTCAGGCCCAGGCCCAGTGGCCCAGGGCCTCAGTGGCCCAGGCCCAGGGCCTCAGGCCCAGGCCCAGGCCTGTGTGGCCCAGTGGCCCAGTGGCCCAGGCCCAGGCCTCAGTGGCCCAGTGGCTGGCCCAGGCCTGTGGCCCAGTGGCCCAGGCCCAGTGGCCCAGGCCCAGGCCCAGGCCCAGGGCCCAGTGGCCAGGCCCAGGCCCAGTGGCCCAGGCCCAGGCCCAGTGGCTCAGTGGCCCAGTGGCCCAGGCCCAGGGCCCAGTGGCCCAGGCCCAGTGGCCCAGGCCCAGTGGCCCAGGCCCAGGCCTGTGGGCTCAGTGGCCCAGGCCCAGGCCCAGGCCCAGTGGCCTGTGGCCCAGTGGCCCAGGCCCAGTGGCCCAGGGCCTGTGGCCCAGGGCCCAGTGGCCCAGGCCCAGGCCCAGTGGCCCAGTGGCTCAGGCCCAGTGGCTCAGGCCCAGTGGCCCAGTGGCCCAGTGGCCCAGGCCCAGGCTCAGTGGCCCAGGCCCAGGGCCCAGTGGCCCAGGGCCCAGGCCCAGGGCCCAGGGCCCAGTGGCCCAGGGCCCAGGCCCAGGCCCAGGCCCAGGCCCAGGCCTCAGGCCCAGTGGCCCAGGGCCCAGGGCCCAGGCCTGTGGCCCAGGCCCAGTGGCTCAGTGGCCTGTGGCCCAGGCCCAGGCCCAGGCCCAGTGGCCCAGGCCCAGGCCCTGTGGCCCAGGCCCAGGCCCAGGCCTGTGGCCCAGGCCCAGTGGCCCAGTGGCCTGGCCCAGGCCCAGGCCCAGGCCCAGTGGCCCAGTGGCCCAGGCCCAGTGGCCCAGGCCTGTGGCCCAGGCCCAGGCCTCAGGCCCAGGCCCAGGCTCAGTGGCCTGGTGGCTCAGGCCTGGTGGCCCAGGCCCAGGGCCCAGGCCCAGTGGCCCAGTGGCCCAGGCCCAGGGCCCAGTGGCCCAGGCCCAGGCCTGTGGCCCAGTGGCCCAGGGCCCAGTGGCCCAGTGGCCCAGGCTCAGTGGCCTGTGGCCCAGGCCAGCTCAGGCCCAGTGGCCCAGGCCCAGTGGCTCAGGCCCAGGCCCAGGCCCAGTGGCCCAGGCCCAGGCCCAGGCCCAGTGGCCCAGGCCCAGTGGCCCAGGCCCAGGCCCAGTGGCCCAGGCCCAGTGGCCCAGGGCCCAGTGGCCTGTGGCCCAGTGGCCCAGGCCCAGTGGCCCAGGGCCCAGGCCCAGTGGCCCAGGTCAGGCTCAGTGGCCCAGGCCCAGTGGCCCAGGCCCAGGCCCAGTGGCCCAGGCCTCAGTGGCCCAGTGGCCCAGGCCTGGCCCAGGCCCAGTGGCCCAGTGGCTCAGTGGCCCAGGCCCAGTGGCCCAGGCCCAGGCTCAGGCCCAGGCCCAGTGGCCCAGGCCTGTGGCCCAGGCCCAGGCCCAGTGGCCCAGTGGCCCAGGGCCCAGTGGCTCAGTGGCCCAGGCCCAGTGGCCCAGGCCCAGGCCCAGTGGCCCAGTGGCCCAGGCTCAGTGGCCCAGGCCTGAGGCCCAGTGGCCCAGGCCCAGTGGCCCAGGCCCAGGCCCAGGCCTGTGGCCCAGGCCCAGGCCCAGTGGCCCAGGCCCAGTGGCCCAGGCCCAGGCCCAGTGGCCCAGTGGCCCAGTGGCCCAGGCCCAGTGGCCCAGGGCCCAGGCCCAGGCCCAGTGGCCCAGGGCCCAGGCCCAGTGGCCCAGGGCCTAGGCCCAGTGGCCCAGGCCCAGGCCCAGGCCCAGGGCCCAGGCCCAGGGCCCAGTGGCCCAGGGCCCAGGCCCAGTGGCCCAGGCCCAGTGGCCCAGTGGCCTCAGGCCCAGGGCCTGTGGCCCAGGCTCAGTGGCTCAGTGGCCCAGTGGCTCAGGCCTGGCCCAGGCCCTGTGGCTCAGTGGCCCAGTGGCCTGTGGCCCAGGCCCAGGGCCCAGGGCTCAGTGGCTCAGTGGCCCAGGCCCAGTGGCCCAGTGGCCCAGGCTCAGTGGCCCAGGCCTAGGGCCCAGGCCTGTGGCTCAGTGGCCCAGTGGCCCAGGCCCAGTGGCTCAGTGGCCCAGGCCCAGGCCCAGGCTCAGTGGCCCAGGCCTCAGTGGCCCAGTGGCCCAGGCCCAGGCCCAGTGGCTCAGTGGCCCAGTGGCCCAGTGGCCCAGGCCCAGTGGCCCAGTGGCTCAGTGGCCCAGGCCCAGTGGCCTGTGGCCCAGGGCCCAGGCCCAGGCCCAGTGGCCAGTGGCTCAGTGGCCCAGTGGCCCAGGCCCAGTGGCCCAGGCCCAGTGGCCCAGGCTCAGGCCCAGGCCCAGGGCCCAGGCCCAGTGGCCCAGGCCCAGGCCCAGGCCCAGGGCCCAGGCCCAGTGGCCCAGGGCCCAGTGGCCCAGGGCCCAGTGGCCCAGGGCCCAGTGGCCCAGTGGCTCAGGCCCAGTGGCCCAGGCCCAGGCCCAGGCCCAGGCCCAGGCTCAGGCCCAGGCCCAGGCCCAGTGGCCCAGTGGCCCAGGCCCAGTGGCCCAGTGGCCCAGGCTCAGGCCCAGTGGCCCAGGCTCAGGCCCAGTGGCCCAGTGGCCCAGGCCCAGGCCCAGGCCCAGTGGCCTGTGGCTCAGTGGCTCAGGCCCAGGGCCCAGGCCCAGGCCCAGGCCCAGGCCCAGTGGCCCAGGCCCAGGCCCAGTGGCCCAGGCCCAGTGGCCCAGGCTCAGGCCCAGTGGCCTCAGTGGCCCAGTGGCCTCAGTGGCCCAGGGCCCAGGCCCAGTGGCCTGTGGCCCAGGCCCAGGCCTCAGCTCAGGCCCAGTGGCCTGGCAGGCCCAGTGGCCCAGTGGCTCAGGCCCAGGCCTGGTCAGGCTCAGGGCCCAGGCCCAGTGGCCCAGTGGCCTCCAGTGGCCCAGGCCCAGGCCTGTAGTGGCCCAGGCCTCAGTGGCTCAGGCCCAGGGCCCAGGGCCCAGTGGCCCAGGGCCCAGGCCCAGGCCCAGTGGCCCAGGGCCCAGTGGCTCAGGCCCAGTGGCCCAGTGGCCCAGTGGCCCAGGCCCAGGCCCAGGCCCAGTGGCCCAGGGCCCAGGCCCAGTGGCCCAGGCCCAGGCCCAGTGGCCCAGTGGCCCAGGCTCAGTGGCCCAGGCTCAGTGGCCTCAGTGGCCCAGGCTCAGTGGCCCAGTGGCCCAGGGCCCAGGCCCAGGCCCAGGCCCAGGCCCAGTGGCCCAGTGGCCCAGGCCAGTGGCCTGTGTGGCCTAGGCCCAGTGGCCTGTGGCCCAGGGCCCAGGCCCAGGCCCAGTGGCCCAGGCCCAGTGGCCCAGGGCCCAGGCTCAGTGGCCCAGTGGCCCAGGCCCAGGCCCAGTGGCCTGGCCTGTGGCCCAGTGGCCCAGTGGCCCAGGCCCAGTGGCCCAGTGGCCCAGTGGCCTGTGGCCCAGTGGCCCAGTGGCCCAGGCCCAGTGGCCCAGGCCCAGGCCCAGTGGCCCAGGCCCAGGCCTGTGGCCCAGGCCCAGGCTCAGTGGCCTGGTGGCCCAGGCCCAGGCCCAGTGGCTCAGTGGCTCAGGCCTGTGGCCCAGGCCTCAGTGGCCTGTGGCCCAGGCCCAGGCTCAGGCCCAGGCCCAGTGGCTCAGTGGCCCAGTGGCCCAGGGCCCAGGCTCAGGCCTGCAGGCCCAGTGGCCCAGGCTCAGTGGCCCAGTGGCTCAGTGGCCAGGCCCAGGTGGCCCAGGCCCAGGCCCAGGCCCAGGCCCAGGCCCAGGCCTGCGCCCAGTGGCCCAGTGGCCCAGGCCTCAGTGGCCCAGGCCCAGTGGCCCAGGTCAGTGGCCTGTGGCCCAGTGGCCCAGGCCTCAGTGGCCCAGTGGCCCAGTGGCCCAGTGGCCCAGGCCCAGGGCCCAGGCCCAGGCCCAGTGGCCCAGGGCTCAGGCCCAGTGGCCCAGTGGCCCAGGCCTGTGGCCCAGTGGCCCAGGCTCAGTGGCCTAGGCCCAGGCCCAGGCCAGTGGCCCAGGCCTAGGCCCAGGCCCAGGCCCAGTGGCCTGTGGCCCAGGCCTGCGCCCAGTGGCTCAGGCCCAGTGGCCCAGGCCCAGGCCCAGGGCCCAGTGGCCCAGTGGCCTCAGGCTCAGGCTCAGGCCTCAGTGGCCCAGGCCCAGTGGCCCAGGCCCAGGCCCAGGCTCAGGGCCTGAGGCCCAGTGGCCCAGGCCCAGGCCCAGTGGCCCAGGCCTCAGTGGCCTGCCCAGGCCCAGGCCCAGGCTCAGTGGCCCAGGGCCCAGTGGCCCAGGCCCAGGCCTCAGGGCCCAGTGGCCTGTGGCCCAGGTGGCCCAGGCCCAGTGGCCCAGGCCCAGGGCCCAGTGGCCCAGGCCTGTCTCAGGCCCAGTGGCCCAGGCCAGTGGCCTCAGTGGCCCAGGGCCCAGGCCCAGGGCCCAGGGCCCAGGCCCAGGCCTCAGGCCCAGTGGCCCAGTGGCCCAGGCCTGTGGCCCAGGCTCAGGCCTCAGTGGCCCAGGCCCAGGCCCAGGGCCCAGTGGCCCAGGGCCCAGTGGCCCAGGGCCTGTGGCCCAGGCCCAGTGGCCCAGGCCCTGTGGCCCAGTGGCCCAGTGGCCCAGGCCCAGGCCCAGTGGCCCAGGCCCAGTGGCCCAGGCCCAGTGGCCCAGGCCCAGTGGCCCAGTGGCCTGTGGCCCAGGCCTGTGGCCCAGTGGCCCAGGCCCAGGCTCAGTGGCCCAGGCCAGTGGCTCAGGCCCAGGCCCAGGGCCCAGGGCCCAGGCCCAGTGGCTCAGTGGCCTGTGGCCCAGTGGCCCAGGCTCAGTGGCCCAGTGGCCCAGTGGCCCAGGCCCAGTGGCCCAGGCCCAGGCCCAGTGGCCCAGGCCCAGTGGCCTGGCCCAGTGGCTCAGTGGCCCAGGCCCAGTGGCCCAGTGGCCCAGGCCCAGTGGCCCAGTGGCCCAGTGGCTCAGGCTCAGTGGCCCAGTGGCCCAGTGGCCCAGTGGCCCAGGCCCAGGGCCCAGGCCCAGGCCCAGTGGCCCAGGCCCAGGCCCAGGGCCCAGGGCCCAGTGGCCCAGTGGCCTGGCCCAGGCCCAGGGCCCAGTGGCCCAGGCCCAGTGGCCCAGGCCTGTGGCCCAGTGGCCCAGGCCCAGGCCTGTGGCCCAGGCCCAGTGGCCCAGTGGCCCAGGCCCAGGCCCAGTGGCCCAGTGGCCCAGGCCCAGGTGGCCCAGTGGCCCAGGCCCAGGTGGCCCAGTGGCCCAGGCCTAGGCCTGAGTGGCCCAGGCCCAGTGGCCCAGGCCTGGTGCAGTGGCCTCAGTGGCCCAGTGGCTCAGTGGCCCAGGCCCAGGCCCAGGTCAGGCCCAGGCCCAGGCCCAGTGGCCTCCAGTGGCCTGCGGCCCAGTGGCCAGTGGCCCAGGCCCAGGGCCCAGGCCTGTGGCCCAGTGGCCCAGTGGCCCAGGCCTGTGGCCCAGGCCCAGTGGCCCAGTGGCCCAGGGCCCAGGCCCAGTGGCCCAGGCCCAGTGGCCCAGGGCCTGTGGCTCAGGCCTAGTGGCCCAGGCCCAGGCCCAGTGGCCCAGTGGCCCAGGCCTCAGGCCCAGGCTCAGTGGCCCAGTGGCCCAGGGCCCAGTGGCCCAGTGGCCCAGGCCCAGGCCCAGTGGCCCAGTGGCCCAGGCCCAGTGGCCTGTGGCTCAGTGGCCCAGGCCCAGTGGCCCAGTGGCCCAGTGGCCCAGGCCCAGTGGCCCAGTGGCCCAGGGCTCAGGCCCAGTGGCCCAGTGGCTCAGTGGCCCAGGCCCAGTGGCCTCAGTGGCCCAGGGCCTCAGTGGCCCAGTGGCCCAGTGGCCCAGTGGCCCAGGCCTGTGGCCCAGTGGCCAGGCCCAGTGGCCCAGGCCTGGTGGCTCAGGCCCAGGGCTCAGGCTCAGTGGCCCAGGCCTGGTGGCCCAGTGGCCCAGGCCCAGTGGCCTGCAGGCCCAGTGGCCCAGGCCCAGGGCCCAGGCCCAGTGGCCCAGGCTCAGTGGCCCAGGCCCAGTGGCCCAGTGGCCCAGGCCCAGGCCCAGGCCCAGGCCCAGGCCCAGGCCTCAGTCAGTGGCCTGTGGCCCAGTGGCCCAGTGGCCCAGTGGCCCAGGCCCAGTGGCTCAGGCCCAGGCCAGGTGGCCCAGGCTCAGGCCCAGTGGCCTGCGGCTCAGTGGCCCAGGGCCCAGGCCCAGTGGCTCAGTGGCCCAGGCCTGTGGCTCAGTGGCCCAGGCCCAGGCCTGGTGGCCCAGGCCCAGGCCCAGGCCCAGGCCCAGGCCTGGCCCAGGCCCAGTGGCCCAGGCCCAGGCCCAGTGGCCTGTGGCCCAGGCTCAGTGGCCCAGGCCCAGGCCTCAGGGCCCAGGCTCAGTGGCCCAGGCCCAGTGGCCCAGGCCCAGGCCCAGGCTCAGTGGCTCAGGCCTGTGGCCCAGGCCTGGAGGGCCCAGTGGCCCAGGCCCAGTGGCCTAGGCCCAGTGGCCTGAGGCTCAGTGGCTCAGGGCCCAGTGGCTCAGTGGCCCAGGCCTCAGGCTCAGTGCCCAGGCTCAGTGGCCTGTGGCCTGTGGCTCAGTGGCTCAGTGGCCCAGTGGCCTGGTGGCCTGTGGCTCAGGGCCCAGGCCTGGCAGCCCAGGCCTGTGGCCTGCAGGCCTGGGCTCAGTGGCCCAGGCCCAGGCCCAGGCCCAGGCCCAGTGCCCAGGCCCAGTGGCCCAGGCCTCAGGGCCCAGGCCCAGTGGCTCAGTGGCCCAGTGGCTCAGTGGCCCAGGCCCAGTGGCTCAGTGGCCCAGGCCCAGGCCCAGTGGCCCAGTGGCCCAGGGCCCAGGCCCAGTGGCCCAGGCCCAGTGGCCTGTGGCCCAGTGGCTCAGTGGCCCAGGCCCTGAGCCAGGCTCAGGCTCAGTGGCCCAGGCCCAGGCCCAGTGGCCCAGTGGCCCAGGCCCAGTGGCTCAGTGGCCCAGTGGCCCAGGCCCAGTGGCCCAGTGGCCCAGTGGCCCTCAGGCCTGTGGCCCAGTGGCCCAGTGGCCTGTGGCCCAGGCCCAGGCCTCAGGCCTGTGGCCCAGGCCCAGGCCCAGGCCTGGCCAGGCTCAGGCCCAGGGCCCAGTGCTCAGTGGCCCAGTGGCCCAGGCCTGGCCCAGTGGCCCAGTGGCTCAGTGGCCCAGGCCTGTGGCTCAGTGGCCCAGGCTCAGGCCCAGTGGCCCAGGCCTGAGGCTCAGGCCCAGTGGCCTGTGGCTCAGGTGGCCTGTTACCAGGCCCAGTGGCCCAGTGGCCCAGGGCCCAGGCCCAGGCCCTGTGGCCCAGGCCTCAGTGGCTCAGTGGCCCAGGCCCAGTGGCCCAGTGGCCCAGGCCCAGGGCCCAGGCCCAGGCCCAGTGGCCCAGTGGCCCAGGCCTAGGCCCAGTGGCCCAGGGCCCAGGCCCAGGCCTGTGGCCCAGGCCCAGGGCCTCAGGCCTGGTGGCCCAGTGGCCCAGGCCCAGTGGCCCAGTGGCCCAGGCCCAGTGGCTCAGGGCCCAGTGGCCTGTGGCCCAGTGGCCCAGGGCCCAGTGGCTCAGGGCCCAGGCCCAGGCCCAGTGGCTCAGGCCCAGTGGCCCAGTGGCCCAGTGGCCTGCGCCCAGGGCCCTGTGGCTCAGTGGCCCAGGCCTCAGGCTCAGTGGCCCAGGCCCAGTGGCCCAGGCCCAGTGGCCCAGTGGCCCAGGCCTCCAGGCCCAGGCCCAGTGGCCCAGGGCCCAGGCCCAGTGGCCCAGGGCCCAGGGGCCCAGTGGCCCAGGCCTGGCAGGCCCAGTGGCCCAGGCCCAGTGGCCCAGTGGCCCAGGCCCAGTGGCCCAGTGGCCCAGGCTCAGTGGCCCAGGCCTAGGGCCCAGGTGTGGCTCAGGCCTAGTGGCCCAGGCCCAGGTGGCCCAGGCTCAGTGGCCTCAGTGGCCTTTGTGGCCCAGTGGCCCAGTGGCTCCAGGCCCAGGCCCAGTGGCCTGTGGCCTCCAGGGCCTCAGGCCCAGGCCCAGGCCCAGGCCCAGTGGCCCAGGGCCCAGTGGCTCAGGGGCCCAGTGGCCCAGTGGCCTAGGGCCCAGGCCTGTGGCCCAGGTGGCCCAGTGGCCTGTGGCTCAGTGTCCCAGGCCCAGGTCAGTGGCCTGTGGCCCAGTGGCCCAGTGGCCCAGGCTCAGGCCCAGGCCTAGGCTCAGTGGCTCAGGCCCAGGCCCAGGCCTAGGCCTGTGGCCCAGGGCCTAGGCCTAGGCCTAGGGCCTAGGCTTCA